>JAOPSE010000467.1:0-563541 GCA_029449295.1 Zea luxurians
AAACCCTAGCCGCACATCCTATCCGCTCTCCCATCTTGAACCACGCCGGTGTGTTCCACCGTTCTGAAATTGCCGCGCGGGAGGAGTGTTTGCGCCGCCGCTGTGGACCATCCGCTGCTCCGTTGCCGTGTTCTCGGAGCACTGCCCAGGAGTGTTCGTCAGTACCTGGAGTAATCGTCCGCGGCCACTATTGGAGGTCGGGACCTGCGGTGCGTGAGCAATTCCTCGTCGGAGTAGATAGAGCACCGCCGAGCCGCCCCAACACGAGAACAACCCGTCTGCGCGCCCGATTTCCGGTATTCTTCACCTCCTTCATGTTCACCATGGTCTTATGTGAGTGTAGCACAAGTGAATTGCTGGATGGCGACGGGATTAGCATGGGAGCTGCTCCGGTCATGGCGCTCCGCCGCGGTGGGCGACCGTCGGGGTTTGGGGATGACTCGGGAGGGGGGTTTTGTGCTAGCCGTTGGATATCCATCGTGCGGTTGAGATTAGATCGTAAGGATACCCCTTCACGCGATTGGGTCGGAGCCGTTGTGATGAAATCGGACGGCATAGGGCAGACCGGAGAGAGTAACAATCTGGACCATAGATTTAAAATCCTGTGGATGGCGCTGCGTACCGGTTCGCGCAGGTGTAGAAACTAATCGGAGTCATTCACTTTAGATCAGATGGCAGGGATCCTCCCGTACCCCTTCGCCGAGCCATAATTGCAAAAGAGACCCTAGAAAACCCTTTTATCAACCCTCAGTCCACTGGAATGTTCTCTGTGTCTTAAGAATTATCACACCAGAGCCCTTGACCTTTCGGATTATTGAGGCGCAATCTAGGGAAAGGAAAACCAGATTAAATAAATTAGAAAATGTATTTTTAATACAAAAACAACCCCTAGAATTTGTTTATTCCATAGAAAATTCATTTGAACTCCAAATCACTCCATTCCAGTTGCTAAAATTTGGTAATATTATTCTCTTTCACTTAGAGCCTCTGTTTTATCATGAAAATAATAAGAAATTTAATTTCCCACTTAATCCTATTTAAAACACATAAAACCTTTGGAAATTCATAACTTAAAATCTATAACTCCAAAAATTATGATTCCTGTTCCTAGGATTTTATTTTAATGCGTAGATTATTACTGTGTATTTTGTTCACATGTGTGGTGTGATGTTAATTTTTCCCTGTATATTGTGCTTGTTTGTATTGTGGCGAGTAGAAGAGCCCGTACCCGAGGATCCTGGTGAGCAGCAGGTTGAAGTAGCTGAGCAGGAGCTCATTGAAGGCAAGTTGTGCCCTTGACCACTTTTTACCCAATAATGTTCTTTAATATCACTTATTCATGCATAGGTTAATTTTGATGGGACCCGATAGGTTACCCTAGATTGTTTATCTCATTACCTTGTTTACCCCTGATTCACTTGGGTAGTTTGCTATTGCTTTACATGGTTTTGGGATAATCATTTATTTTATCTATGTTCCAATTCTTTTTGTTATTCTATTTATGCTCATGTTAAGATCATTAATGTTAATTGGATCATAGAGCTTAACTTGAGAAACATGTGCCACCACAAGGGTTTAATGGGACGCCCTTGGCTGACTAATTAGGAAAGCTAGTGGAAGACTACCTTACCCAAAAGGGGCAAGGGCAGTAGGGGAGTTGCATGCAACGAGGTTCTCGGGTTGATTTAGCTGCGATGTCGGTTAGACGGGGGATTCTTGCAAGTGCTCTTCCCATAAACTGTAGCGGGTTTTCGGAAGCTAGTGGAACTTTGTAAAGGCCTCGTAGTGTTGCCCTGTCGCGCTTCCTTGGTAGAGGTGTATGGGAGTCACGACCCCTTGGCAGATGGGTAACATGACTTGTGGGTAAAGGGTACAACCTCTGCAGAGTGTAAAACTGGTATACTAGCTGAGCTCACGGTCATGAGCAGCCCAGGACTCTCTGATGTTTAAATTATGGAACTTAAATTCAATTTTGTCATTTGCATTGCATGGGTTTATTATTAATTCTGTTCAATTACTTTATTTAAGGTTTGGTATTTACTTACACTTAGTAACTGCTAATAAAATTTTGACCAACTACTTAAAAGCAATGCTCAACTTTAAACCCCTATCATTGATTAGCCTTACACATCACATGAACTCACACCTTTGTGAGTTCATGTCCACTGGTTCCCCACAACTTGTTGAGCTATGATCATGTGTGAGCTCACCCTTGCTGTCTCACACCCCCCTACAGGAGAAGAACAGGTGGTTCAGGAGGAGCCACAAGGCGAGGAGTATGATCTGATCTAGGTGGCGTTTCTCAGTTGACATTGGCGCCGACGATCCTTAGTTCATTTTATATTTATTATTTTATTTTGTAATAAGTCTTCCGCTATGTAATAAGTACTCTGATGTTTTGTGACATTTATCTCTATACACTCTATTATTATATATGTTGTCTTCTTGGCGCATGTATGAAAGAGAAATGTGCCCTTGGGCCATTTCTAAGTATTTTGGTGATTGAGTGCCAACACAAATGGACTTGTGGTAATCTATGCAAAGTGATGGACAAAGTGTAAATCAAGTCTAAAGGTATGTATCTAGACTTAGTATATTGTTTTAAGAACTAATGTATTGTGTCTAAGTGCTGGAAACAGGAGAAATCACTTTGGAATAGAGATGGCTTTGTTCAGCCAAAGTCTGCACAATCTGGGTGCACCGGACTGTCCGGTGGTGCACCGGACAGTGTCCGGTGCGCCAGGCTGGCGACTGTCAACTGGATGCTCTCGGGAAGTGATCAACGGTGTACGACTATAAATCACCGGACTGTCCGGTGGTGCACCGGACTGTCCGGTGAGCCAACGGTCAGCCGGGCCAACGGTCGGACCGCGTAATCCGCGCGCGACGCGTGGCCGAGCCAACGGTCAGAAGGGGGCACCGGACTGTCCGGTGCGCCAACGGCTTTGGATCTTCAACGGTCGGCTGCGCCACAGAAGGAAAGAAATCCGCACTGGACAGTGTCCGGTGGTGCACCGGACTGTCCGGTGCGCCAGACGACAGAAGGCAAGAATTGCCTTCCTGGAATGCTCTCAACGGCTCCTAGCTGCCTTGGGGCTATAAAAGGGGCCCCTAGGCGCATGAAGGAGTACACCAAGCATTCTCTAAGCATTCCTAAGCACCAAGACTTCAATTCCGTGCATTTGATTCTTTGTGATAGCAACTGGAGCTCCATTTGAGTAGAGGACTCTTTGAGTTGTGTTGAGAGCTCGTGTTGTGACTTGTGTGCGTGTGTTGCTCTGATTTTGTGTCTTGTGTGCGTTGCTCATCCCATCCTTACTTTCGTGCCTCTTTGTGAACATCTTTGTAAGGGCGAGAGGCTCCAAGTTGTGGAGATTCCTCGCAAGCGGGATATAGTAAAGTGCAAGCAAAACACCGTGGTATTCAAGTGGGTCTTTGGACTGCTTGAAAGGGGTTGAGTGCAACCCTCGTCCGTTGGGACGCCACAACGTGGAATAGGCAAGTATTGGACTTGGCCCGAACCGCGGGATAAACCACTGTGCCATCTCTGTGTTGATCTCTTTGTGGTTATTGTGTTTTGCTAAGACTCCTCTCTAGCCACTTGGCCTTATTGTGCTAACTCCTAATCAAGTTTTTGTGGCACTAAGTTTCAAGTTTTACAGGATCACCTATTCACCCCCCCCCCTCTAGGTGCTCTCAATTGGTATCAGAGCCGTTCTCTTCACGTGAGGGACTAATCGCCTGAAGAGATGGATCCTAAGGGCAAGGGGATGGTGGTCAACGATAAGGAGAAGGAGTCCTTCGTCAATGATCCAAAGGATGACAAGCCTACTGACTCGGGGTCGGGCCACAAAAGAAAAGACGGGAGGAAGAAGAAAACAAGGCGCATCAAGGAGATAGTCTACTACGACAGCGACGAATCTTCCTCTTCCCAAAAGGACGACGACAACGACTACGAGAAAAGGAAGACGGTTAATTCAAACTTTTCCTTTGATTATTCTCGTATTCCGCAAAGTTCCAATGCTCATTTGCTTTCCATTCCCCTCGGCAAACCCCCTCACTTTGATGGAGAGGACTATGGATTTTAGAGTCACAAAATGCGTAGCCACTTGTTCTCTCTCCATCCAAGTATATGGGAGATAGTAGAAAATGGAATGCACTTTGATAGTACGGATAGTCCCATGTTCATTAATGAGCAAATTCACAAAAATGCACAAGCTACTACTGTTCTTCTAGCTTCATTGTGCAGGGATGAATACCATAAAGTGAGCGGCTTGGATAACGCCAAGCAGATTTGGGACACCCTCAAGATCTCACATGAGGGGAACGACGTCACCATGCTCACCAAAATGGAGTTGGTGGAGGGCGAACTTGGGAGATTTGCAATGATCAGGGGCGAGGAGCCAACCCAAACGTACAACCGGCTCAAGACCCTCGTCAACAAAATAAGGAGCTATGGAAGCACGCGATGGATGGACCACGACGTCATCCGCCTAATGCTAAGGTCTTTTACTGTCCTCGATCCACATCTTGTGAACAATATTCGTGAGAATCCTAGGTACACCAAGATGTCGCCCGAGGAGATACTTGGAAAGTTCGTAAGCGGGCGGATGATGATCAAGGAGGCTAGATACGTTGATGATGCGTTGAATGGCCCAATCCAAGAGCCTCAAACCATTGCTCTCAAATCAACAAGGAGCAAGGAGGCGCTACCTAGCAAGGTGGCGCAAGTTGAGGCGGCCGGGCTTAATGATGAAGAAATGGCCCTCATCATCAAGCGTTTCAAGACAGCGCTAAAGGGTCGCAAGGGGCATCCCAACAAGAACAAGACAAAGGGGAAGCGCTCATGCTTCAAATGTGGTAAGATTGGTCATTTTATCGCTAATTGTCCCAATAATGATAGTGACCAGGAACAAGGGAACAAGAGGGAAAAGAAGAAGACTTACAAGAAGGCTAAGGGCGAGGCACACCTTGGCAAGGAGTGGGACTCGGATTGTTCGTCGTCCGACTCCGACAACGAAGGACTCGCCACCACCGCCTTCAACAAATCGTTCCTCTTCCCCAACGAGCATCACACCTGCCTCATGGCAAGGGAAAAGAAGGTAAGCACTTGTGATACTAGTACTTACGCTTCCTCAAGTGATGAAGAATCTAGCGATGATGAAATAGACTATTCATATTTATTCAAGGGCCTAGATAGAACTAAGGTTGATAAGATCAATGAATTAATTGATGCCTTGAATGATAAGAATAGGTTATTAGAAAAGCAAGAGGATCTTTTGTATGAAGAACATGATAAGTTTGTAGAGGCACAAAAATCCCTTGCTTTAGAAATTAAAAGGAATGAAATGCTCTCTTGTGAATTGTCTACATGCCATGACTCTATTTCTAGCTTAAGGAGCATAAATGATGACTTGAATGCTAAGTTAGAAATAGCTAATAAATCAACATCTTGTGTAGAACATGTTGCAATTTGCAATAGGTGTAAAGATTTTAATGTTGATGCTTGTAGTGAACACCTAGTTTCAATCTCTAAATTGAATGATGAAGTGGCTAGTCTTAATGCCCAACTTAAGACTAGCAAGAGTGAATTTGACAAAATAAAATTTGCAAGAGATGCCTACACGATTGGTAGACACCCCTCAATTAAGGATGGTCTTGGCTTCAAGAGGGAAGTCAAGAACTTAACAAGCCATAAGGCTTCCATCTCCGCCAAGGAGAAAGGGAAGGCCCCTATGGCTAGTAGTGCTCAAAAGAACCATGCTTTCATGTATCATGGTAGGAGACATTCTAGGAATGCTTATAGAAGTTATGATACTTTTGATTCTCATGCCATGTTCGCTTCTAGTTCTTCTATTATGCATGATAGAAATTTGGCTAGGAAAAATGCTATGCCTAGAAGAAATGTTGTTCATGTTCCTAGAAAAGTAAACAATGAACCTTCTACAATTTTTCATACTTGCAACGCTTCATTTGCTATTTGTAGAAAGGATAAGAAGGTGATTGCTAGAAAGTTAGGGGCAAGATGCAAGGGAGATAAAACTTGCATTTGGGTCCCTAAGACCATTGTGACTAACCTTGTAGGACCCAACAAGAGTTGGGTACCTAAAACCCAAGCCTAAATTTGCCTTGCAGGTTTATGCATCCGGGGGTTCAAGCTAGATTATCGACAGCGGATGCACAAACCACATGACGGGGGAGAAGAAGATGTTCACCTCCTACGTCAAGAACAAAGATTCCCAAGACTCAATCATATTCGGTGACGGGAATCAAGGCAAGGTGAAAGGGTTAGGAAAAATAGCTATTTCACCCGAGCACTCTATTTCCAATGTGTTTTTAGTTGAGTCACTTGGATATAACTTGTTGTCTGTGAGTCAGCTTTGTAATATGGGATATAACTGCTTATTCACAAATGTAGATGTGTCTGTCTTTAGAAGGAGTGATGGTTCATTAGCTTTTAAGGGTGTATTAGACGGCAAACTCTATTTAGTTGATTTTGCAAAAGAGGAGGTCGGTCTAGATGCATGCTTAATTGCTAAGACTAGCATGGGCTGGCTGTGGCATCGCCGCTTAGCACATGTGGGGATGAAGAACCTTCACAAACTTCTAAAGGGAGAACATGTGATAGGTCTAACAAATGTTACTTTCAAAAAAGATAGACCTTGTGCAGCTTGTCAAGCAGGTAAACAGGTGGGAAGCTCTCATCATACCAAAAATGTGATGACCACATCAAGACCTTTGGAGTTGCTTCATATGGACCTCTTCGGACCCGTCGCCTATCTAAGCATAGGAGGAAGTAAGTATGGTCTTGTTATAGTTGATGATTTTTCCTGCTTCACTTGGGTATTCTTTTTGCAGGATAAATCTGAAACCCAAGGGACCCTCAAGCGCTTCCTAAGGAGAGCTCAAAATGAGTTTGAGCTCAAGGTGAAGAAGATAAGAAGCGACAACGGGTCCGAGTTCAAGAACCTTCAAGTGGAGGAGTACCTTGAGGAGGAAGGGATCAAGCACGAGTTCTCCGCTCCCTACACACCATAGCAAAATGGTGTGGTAGAGAGGAAGAACAGGACGCTTATAGACATGGCGAGGACGATGCTTGGAGAATTCAAGACGTCCGAGCGGTTTTGGTCGGAAGCTGTGAACACGGCTTGCCACGCCATAAACCGGGTCTACCTTCATCGCCTCCTCAAGAAGACTTCATACAAACTCCTAACCGGTAACAAACCCAATGTGTCTTACTTTCGTGTATTTGGGAGCAAATGCTATATTCTAGTGAAGAAAGGTAGAAATTCTAAGTTTGCTCCCAAAGCTGTAGAAGGGTTTTTGTTAGGTTATGACTCAAATACAAATGCGTAGAGAGTCTTCAACAAATCATCGGGTTTGGTTGAAGTTTCTAGCGACGTTGTATTTGATGAGACTAATGGCTCTCCAAGAGAGCAAGTTGTTGATCTTGATGATGTAGATGAAGAAGACGTTCCAACGGCCGCAATACGCACCATGGCGATTGGAGATGTGCGGCCACAAGAACAAAAGGAGCAAGATCAACCCTCTTCCTCAACAATGGTGCATCCTCCAACTCAAGATGATGAACAGGTTCATCAAGAGGAGGTGTGTGATCAAGGGGGAGCACAAGATGATCATGTAATGGAGGAAGAAGCACAACCGGCACCTCCAACCCAAGTTCGAGCGACGATTCAAAGGAATCATCCCGTCGACCAAATTTTGGGTGACATTAGCAAGGGAGTAACTACTCGTTCTAGATTAGTTATTTTTTGTGAGCATTACTCCTTTGTCTCTTCTATTGAGCCTTTCAGGGTAGAAGAGGCCTTGCTAGATCCGGACTGGGTGCTGGCCATGCAAGAAGAGCTCAACAATTTCAAGAGAAATGAAGTTTGGACACTGGTGCCTCGTCCCAAGCAAAATGTTGTGGGAACCAAGTGGGTGTTCTGCAACAAACAAGACGAGCACGGGGTGGTGACAAGGAACAAGGCTCGACTTGTGGCAAAAGGTTATGCCCAAGTCGCAGGTTTGGACTTTGAGGAGACTTTTGCTCCTGTGTCTAGGCTATAGTCTATTCATATTTTGCTAGCATATGCTGCTCACCATTCTTTCAGGTTGTACCAAATGGATGTTAAGAGCGCTTTCCTCAACGGGCCAATCAAGGAGGAGGTGTACGTGGAGCAACCCCCTGGCTTTGAGGATGAACGGTACCCCGACCACGTGTGTAAGCTCTCTAAGGCGCTCTATGGACTTAAGCAAGCCCCAAGAGCCTGGTATGAATGCCTTAGAGACTTTTTAATTGCTAATGCTTTCAAGGTTGGGAATGCCGATCCAACTTTATTCACTAAGACTTGTGATGGTGACTTATTTGTGTGCCAAATTTATGTCGATGACATAATATTTGGTTCTACTAACCAAAAGTCTTGTGAAGAGTTTAGCAGGGTAATGACTCAAAAGTTTGAGATGTCAATGATGGGCGAGTTGAACTACTTCCTTGGGTTCCAAGTGAAGCAACTCAAGGACGGCACCTTCATCTCCCAAACGAAGTACACGCAAGACTTGCTAAAGCGGTTTGGGATGAAGGACACCAAGCCCGCAAAGACTCCGATGGGAACTAACAGACACGTCGACCTCAACAAAGGAGGTAAGTCCGTTGATCAAAAAGCATACCGGTCCATGATAGGTTATTTGCTTTATTTATGCGCTAGTAGACCGGATATTATGCTTAGCGTATGCATGTGTGCTAGATTTCAATCCGATCCAAGGGAGTGTCACTTAGTGGCCGTGAAGCGAATTCTTAGATATTTAGTCGCTACGCCTTGCTTCGGGATCTGGTATCTAAAGGGGTCTACCTTTGACTTAATTGGATATTCAGACTCCGATTATGCTGGATGTAAGGTCGATAGGAAGAGTACATCTGGGACGTGCCAATTCTTAGGAAGGTTCCTGGTGTCGTGGAGCTCTAAGAAACAAACCTCCGTTGCCCTATCCACCGCTGAGGCCGAGTATGTTGCCGCAGGACAGTGTTGCGCGCAACTACTTTGGATGAGGCAAACCCTCCGGGACTTTGGCTACAATCTGAGCAAAGTCCCACTCCTATGTGACAATGAGAGTGCTATCCGCATAGCGGATAATCCTGTTGAGCACAGCCGCACAAAGCACATTGACATCCGGCATCACTTTTTGAGAGACCACCAGCAAAAGGGAGATATCAAAGTGTTTTATATTAGCACCGAGAACCAGCTAGCCGATATCTTTACCAAGCCTTTAGATGAGAAGACCTTTTGCAGGCTGCGTAGTGAGCTAAATGTCTTAGATTCGTGGAACTTGGATTGATTTATAGCATACATGTGTTTATGCCTTTGATCATGTTCCTTATGCATATTGTTGTTTATTTATGGTGCTCAAGTTGTACAAACACTCCCCGGACTTCAAAAGTCCATGTGTGAGTGATGCACATATTTAGGAGGAGATATGCTACAACTTGACCCTTTGAGACTAACCGTGTGCTTGAGTTTGCTTGATTTAGTCTCAAAGGTGGTTTGAAAGGGAAAGGTGGACTTGGACCATGCAAGACTTCCACTGCACTCCGATGAGAGGGTAACTTACTCCAAGTCCATCTCAATATCCTTATTGCCTTGGTACTCTTATTTGAAGATTTTGGTGAGGCAATGGGGTTTAAGGGCCAAAATTGATCCCGTTTTGGTGCTTGATGCCAAAGGGGGAGAAAATAAGGCCAAAGCAAGAAATGGATCAGCTACCACTTGAGAATTTTGAAAATAGTAGAATAGAGCTTTTGTTTTGTCAAAATACTCTTATTGGCTCTTTTTGTCAAAAGTTGGTCTCTTGTGGGGGAGAATGTTTGATTATGGGAAATAGGGGGAGTTTTTTTAAACTGTGATCAATTTCTATTGGAACAACTCTCTTTATGTCTCAACAAGTGTGTTTGACTTAGAGATAGGAAATTGAGGTCGATTTACAAAAACAAAACCAAGTGGTGGCAAAGAATGATCCAAATATGCCAAATTTTAATCAAAACAAATTTGTGTTTTCATTTGCATTGATGTTGCACTTCTTTTAGTTGCTTTTTGTTGTGTTGGCATAAATCACCAAAAAGGGGGAGATTGAAAGAGAAATGTGCCCTTGGGCCATTTCTAAGTATTTTGGTGATTGAGTGCCAACACAAATGGACTTGTGGTAATCTATGCAAAGTGATGGACAAAGTGCAAATCAAGTCTAAAGGTATGTATCTAGACTTAGTACATTGTTTTAAGAACTAATGTATTGTGTCTAAGTGCTGGAAACAGGAGAAATCACTTTGGAATAGAGATGGCTTTGTTCAGCCAAAGTCTGCACAATCTGGGTGCACCGGACTGTCCGGTGGTGCACCGGACAGTTTCCAGTGGTGCACTGGACAGTGTCCGGTGCGCCAGGCTGGCGACTGTCAACTGGCTGCTCTCGGGAAGTGATCAACGGTGTACGGCTATAAATCACCGGACTGTCCGGTGGTGCACTGGACTGTCCGGTGAGCCAACGGTCGGCCGGGCCAACGGTCGGCCGCGTAATTCGCGCGCGACGCGTGGCCGAGCCAACGGTCAGAAGGGGGCACCGGACTGTTCGGTGTGCACCGGACAGTGTCAGGTGCACCAACGGCTCTGGATCTTCAACGGTCGGCTGCGCCACAGAAGGAAAGAAATCCGCACCGGACAGTGTCCGGTGGTGCACCGGACTGTCCGGTGCGCCAGGCGACAGAATGCAAGATTTGCCTTTCTGGAATGATCTCAACGGCTCCTAGCTGCCTTGGGGCTATAAAAGGGGGCCCTAGGCGCATGAAGGAGTACACCAAGCATTCTCTAAGCATTCCTAAGCACCAAGACTTCAATTCCGCGCATTTGATTCTTTGTGATAACAACTGGAGCTCCATTTGAGTAGAGGACTCTTTGAGTTGTGTTGAGAGCTCAAGTTGTGACTTGTGTGCGTGTGTTGCTCTGATTTTGTGTCTTGTGTGCGTTGCTCATCCCATCCTTACTTCCGTGCCTCTTTGTGAACATCTTTGTAAGGGCGAGAGGCTCCAAGTTGTGGAGATTCCTCGCAAGCGGGATATAGTAAAGTGCAAGCAAAACACCGTGGTATTCAAGTGGGTCTTTGGACCGCTTGAAAGGGGTTGAGTGCAACCCTCGTCCGTTGGGACGCCACAACGTGGAATAGGCAAGTATTGGACTTGGCCGAACCACGGGATAAACCACTGTGCCATCTCTGTGTTGATCTCTTTGTGGTTATTGTGTTTTGCTAAGACTCCTCTCTAGCCACTTGGCCTTATTGTGCTAACTCCTAATCAAGTTTTTGTGGTACTAAGTTTCAAGTTTTACAGGATCACCTATTCACCCCGCCTTCTAGGTGCTCTCAATGTATGAGATGCACCTGGCTTTGTTCCTTAAAGCCGGGTGTGACACAAAGTTTCAACAAAACTGGCTTCAACAGAAGACTTATCCAATTATTTTTTTCTTTCACTCCTCTTTATTTCTCACCTTGACACTGAGAAATATGATGAGTATTTTTTCTACAATAACGGCAATAAAGGTTGGATTTATGATCTCCAGAACCTGGACAATTAAACCTTCACCTTTGTATTTAGAACAAGAATCAACATCAAAAAAATTTTTGGACAACAAATTTGACTTAACATTCTCAAATGACAGTGAAGTTTGATTACCATAAAGCATAATTTCCTTAAATGCTTAAAAGAAGGGGGCAATGAGACTACTAACAAAATTGTCTTATCTTCATCATCTATCTTCACATCAAGGCTCTCAAGGTCCACAATAATTAAATTAAATTGATTAAGATGTGACTGAATAGATGTACTTTCGGTTTTTTTGGTTTCGGTTCGGTTTTTTTTGATGTGACTGGGCATTCGGTTTTTTTCTAAACTTCGGTTCGGTTTTTCAGTTTTAAAAAACTTCGGTTTTTCAAACATTAGAAACCGATTGGTTTTCTAGAAAATGAAAAACCGAGAAGTTCGGTTTTGGTTTTTTACTTCGGTTTTCTGGTAAAACCGAATACCAAATTTATAATCAAGACAATACATACAACAAGTTAAATGATAGATTACACATAATTTTAAAAAGTAAAAATTATATAGGTACAAATATTTAGATATACATCATACATCACATACGAATAAGTGAATAACAATTTAATTGTATCATACATTTAGTTCACATAATTGAATAGTCAAATTTGAGAATTGATAAAGTTTGGTATTCGGTTTTTTCGGTTCGGTATACGGTGAAAACCGATTACGATACCGAAAACCGAACTTCTTAGATACAAAAACCGAAACCGAACCGAACTACCAAAAAAACCGAAATTTCGGTTCGGTTCGGTACGGTTCGGTTCGGTTTTCGGTTTATGGTAAAAATGTGCCCACCCCTAGATTAGATGTGTTCGTTTTGCTCTCTTTTTATTGTCCTTTTAGACGTGTCTGTTAGTAGAGGCCGGAAGTTTCTTGCTTGTATTTCTTGATATACTGTTTTTGGCTTCAATAAAAAATTTGCTTCCCTTAAAAAAAAACTACTGATCAGCAGTAGCCCTTTGCTTCTATCCCTGTAGTTGACATTTGACAAGATAGAGAGGTAGATCTGATGCATATTCGTGCTAGTACCATGAAGCATTCGGTCGACAAGAATTGAATTAGAATAGTCACATTTCGTTTTTTTTTTGATGTAGTGTAGGTGGAGCAGCTGATGAATTGTACAGAAGGACCCGTCGTCGATGGAGATTTCTACGGAAAACACACGACGATCAACAGCACCCGCAAACCACCACGACGAACGGTGGAGGTGGAGCCGCTAGTGCCGGCGTGCCGGCCCCACCGTCTAGCAGCTAGGGTTAGGTTAGGTTGCAGATGTTTGGGTCGTGGACGGTAGAAAATTTAGAGGTAGAGAATGACTGCCCTTTTGTTTAACTGAGTGGGTGCGCAAGGGAACACAGTGAGGGTGGCGAAACAGAGGCTGGCGCACACAGGACTTGCGGACGCGAATTATCCGATTTCACATCCGTATTAGACCAACGTAAATTCGGATATCAGAATCCACATTCGTTTTTGCTAAACGCATTCGGATATATTCACTTTGACTTTCATATGAAAAACGTAAATTTGTGACCTTGGAGGGATAAAAAAAAACAGATCAAAGCTTCACTGAGACATATCGTAAGAAACATTTTATGCCATACGAAATTGATAGATGAGTACTACTTCAGAAGCCATAAGTTGACAAAAAGTGCTAAACATAACTACACTGTGAACCATTCACGAATCAAGGAAGTATATACCTGCTTGTTTCTCGACGACCTTGTGCGTCTTAGACACCAGTCCACAACTACTAATCAGCTTCACTAGTCCTTTTGCCCGTCACAGCGTGGCGCGCGCAGGCCGCAGGGGAAATAATGGATGGCAAAGCAGAGGCTAGCGAGCTACTCAAAAAGCATTTGGCAGATTTTATTACCATGTACCGATCTCAGCTTCCTAGCGAATCTAAATATAATGGTCATTTAGATATATGATGGACAAGGTGTATGAAATTGATAAACCGAGACCAAAGATCTTCGATGGGCTAGTGGTTTTTTTGGTGGAATATTTGGAAATAAAGGAGTAGAAGAAATTTTCAAAATTCCAGGAAAGATCATCTCGCCATTGCTTATCTCATGAGAGAGATATCTTGCAATACAGGTCGGCTCACTCTAGCTTTGTTTAGAGGGTCTTTTATTGTTGCAGTGTGGTTCCCTCTAGCTTTGTTTAAAGAGTCTCTTGTTATTGTGTGTGTTTTCATCTTTTCATAGATTGTTGTAGTCGTGGTGTTAGTTAGGGACCCCTGTAATTGTTGTCTTTGCTTCTTCCTCTTATTAATGAATTGCCGCAACTCTCTTGTCGCATTTTCTAAAAAAAGAGGCAGCGCACAAGACGTGTGGATACGGATATCATTCTCTTTCACATTCCTATCCAATGGAAATTCGGATATCAGGATCGGAATTCGATTTTGCTAAACGAGTTCGGATATGAATATCCATATGAGAAACGGATTCGGATAGGAATATCCGTATACACTTTTTATTGAGTACGGATACCGAATAGTTCTGTTAATTATTTCTATCTTCCATCCATAATGGCTGGCACTGTGATTTTTTTCTAGATTTTTACTCTACGTTACCCAGGTATTTTGTTTTACTTTGCGAGGAATAAGACACTCACACTCCGGAGATAAATTTCGCGCCCGAAAACACAGCGCGCGCGCAAGTGAACACAGTGAGGCTGGCGCACCGCGCACAGAATTTGCGGATACGGATTATCCGCTTTCACATCCGTGTCCAATAGAAGTTCGGACATCAGAATCCGAATTCGTTTTTTGCGAAACGGGTCCGGATATATGGCTTCATACCAAAAACGGATCCATATACGGATATTCATGTACACTCTTTACTGTGTACGGGATATCGTATAATTCGGATAACCATTTCCATTTCCCATCCCTAGAAATGACGGCACCATCGGTGGTGGTGGGTAGACACGGGGCGCACCCAGGAAGGTCCTCAATTCTTACCATACCTAGATTATGCAAAAGCTATATCGACTAAACATGATTGAGCTTATAAGATACAGACAGCATGGGTTGGCCTATTTCCTATTCAACTGAATTTTTCAACAAAATGACATTGAGCTTTGCTCTACAAATCTACTTAGCATCATAACTTTTTTTTTTATCAAACTGTGGCTTCTGAAGTAGTACTGATGTATCAATTTCATATGGCATATAAAATGTTTCTTACAACATGTTTAGTGAAGCTTTGATCTGATTATTCCCCTCCAATGTCACAAATTTATACTACTCTGAAACAGCTCTCAAAAATTAAAAGAGGATCCTTTTGATGTTTGGGGAGAGAAATACCTGGGTAACGTATGGTAAAAATCTAGAGAGAAAAAATCACAGTAGCAGCCATATAGTGATAGAAAATAGAAATTGTTATCCGAATAATTGGATATCTATCCGAATCCGTTTCTAGTATGGAAGCCAAAGCGGATGTATCCGAATTTCCGTTGGATAGGAATATGAAAACGGATAATATCCGTATCCGCAAGTCCTTCAGTCTTTTCTCCCGCGGAGGCGGAGCAGGCCGCAATTCCATTATTGTGTCTGCAGAAGATAGCAGAGGCCGTCCAAGGCGGAGCTGTCCCCCTGGAGTGCCCAGCAGAGGCCGTCCAAGGCGGAGCAGGAGCCCGTCCTCCTGAAGTGCCCGACGGTAGTTAGTTTATAGTACTCTATCCGTAATCTTCATATTCATGGTGTTGCCTTAGTTTAAAAATAATAATGCCTCGAGATACATTTTAGAGTCTGATTTCATAATACGATGCTTGGTATGGAATCCAGTTTTTCGTCTGGTACTGTACCTAGGTCTCTTTAGACAGCGCTGATAAAAACGATGGATAAAAGAATCACACAAATTATAATCCCTACGGAAGGTAGACACCTGTTGCTACCACGGCTTTACCCCGCGCTGATACACTGGGCCCGCCCCACGCGCCTCACGCCTCGACGTCGTGCCATGTTAGCCTCACACTCAGCACACTCTCAGCTACTGTCCTATGGACCTAAGCGCCCGCGCAACCATTATCACGCCCCCTGCTCTAGAAATTTAGGACTAACCAACAAACTACACGTATCTTAGTGTTTAAAAATGAACAATAATTATATTTAATAAATATCTCAATACCTATATATATGTGTAATACCCAATTTATAATAGATAAAAAAGAGAAAAGTTATTTTCCTATATTTTATGTGTGTGTTGAACCTACTTATAATCATATGTGAACACCATATTCAAAAATAAATAAATAATTAATTAATAAAAGACTTACCACAAAAATGTGCATCATGTTGGTTCTTTATTTTGTGTGCATGTTGCGGCAATATAAAAGTAATGTGACAAAAAATATATTAAATTCCCAAGGGGAAATTTAGAATATAAAAGAAATTATAGAAGTTAGAAAAAGAGAAGATATATAAAGATTTAAGATAAAAACAATGTATATATGAATATATCTCCAAATTGATACTGTTCATGGCATAATATAAAATTGAGGATAAATTTTCTACAAGAATGGAAATTTAAATTTGAAAGGAGTTTGAATTTGAAAAGGAGAAAAAGAGAAACATAAAATAAAAAGAATAAAGGAAAAAGAGTAAGTGGGCTCCCTGCGCCAATTCGGCTCACCAGAAAATTCAACCCGCGCAGCCCAACTCTCCCACCTCACGCTTGCGCCGACAAGTGGGGCCGCTCTGTCAGCTGGCTGTTTTCTCCGCGCGCGTTACCTTCGCACTGGCTCATGGGTCCGCGTGTCAGCCCCTTCCCCTCACGCCCGCTTCTCTCCCTCCGCGACTGATCTGCGGGTCCCGTGGCGCGTCTATCTCTCGCACGCCCTCATCTCTTCGCTGTCGCGTGGGGCCATTTCGTTAGGGCTCCCCTCTCCGTCGCAACAGACTCACGCGGACTCGCCACTATTTCTCTTCCCGTGAGAATCGCGCGCCGTGGTTGACCTCGCCGTTCGATGCGCAGGTTGTTGCACCAGCCGCGTAAGAGTAGGGTCGTGGCACCTAGAGATAAGTACCGCCGCTGCGTTTCCTCGCGCAAGCCTAGGGAATTTCTTGCCGTGCGCTTAGCCACCATTGTCGCCAACCCTGCGTCCCGGCATTACCTCGCGATAGCCGCCGTCGAGCCATCCTTTCGGTCCGGGGCGCTTTGGATCCACTCTCTGTCGGTAACCCCGAGCTCGTCGGGCGGAGTTGGCAACTGAGAGCCCACGAATTTGTCGCCGCCAGGGAAGATCAGCACCGGGCCGCTGCGGACCGTGGACGGCTCCCCTAACATCACCCCTGCCTCCAGTAAGCCCCTAGATAACTTTACTTTGTCGTGCACTCCATTTTTCACCGGTTATTAGGTTGGGGGAAGCATGGGGCAGCCATCGCGGTCCTTCGCCGGCAACTCGCCGCCGTGACCAGGGCGCGGCGCCGCCGTGTGTCGCTCTGGTTGGGTGGGCGCTCGTGGGACCGTTGGATGCGTCGGGGGCGGTCTAGATTAGGCTATGAGAGTACCCCTTCGTTAAACCCATCGCGACCGTAGGATCTGTATCAGAGGGGATGTGAGTAGTCTTGGATTCATTGAATCAGGGCCGTCGATTTTTCTGTGGGTGGCAGTGATAGCGTTGGGGCGTTTCTATTGGATGATCTAATCCTAGCGCTCAGTTTGAGATCGGACGGCTGTGAGCGCACCATACCTTTTCGCGGGCGCAGATTTGCACATAGTGATAGTCGCCTAGAGGGGGGGGTGAATAGGGCGAAACTGAAATTTACAAAAATAATCACAACTACAAGCCGGGTTAGCGTTAGCAATAAAGAAATGAGTCCGCAAGAGAGGGCGCAAAACAAATCGCAAGCAAATAAGAGTGAGACACAAGGATTTGTTTTACCGAGGTTCGGTTCTCGCAAACCTACTCCCCGTTGAGGAGGCCACAAAGGCCGGGTCTCTTTCAACCCTTCCCTCTCTCAAACGATCCCACGGATCGAGTGAGCTTTCTCTTCTTCTCAATCAACCGGGAACAAAACTTCCCCGCAAGGGCCACCACACAATTGGTGCCTCTTGCCTTGGTTACAATTGAGTAATGATCTCAAGAACAAATGAGAAAGAAAGAAAGCAATCCAAGCGCAAGAGCTCAAAAGAACACGGCAAATCTCTCTCGCTAGTCACTAAGGGTTTGAGTGGAATTGGAGAGGATTTGATCTCTTTGTATGTGTCTAGAATTGAATGCCTAGCTCTTGTAAGTGGTTGAGAGTTGGAAAACTTGGATCGCAATGAATGTGGGGTGGTTGGGGTATTTATAGCCCCAACCACCACAAGTGACCGTTGGCTGGAGTCCTCTGTTCGATGGCGCACCGGACAGTCCGGTGCACACCGGACAGTCCGGTGCCCCTGCCACGTCACGGTTGCCGTTGGATTCTGACCGTTGGAGCTTCTGACTTGCGGGCCCTCCTGGGTGTCCGGTGCACACCGGACATGTACTGTTTGATGTCCGGTGCACCGGCATGGGCGTGCCTGACGACTGCGCGCGCTGCGCGCGCATTTAATGCACCGCAGGGAGCCGTTGGCGCCGCAGAGAGCCGTTGCTCCGCTGGTACACCGGACAGTCCGGTGCACACCGGACAGTCCGGTGAATTTTAGCGGAGTGGCTGCCGAGCGAACCCGAGGCTGACGAGTTCCGGAGGCCGCGTCTCCTTGGAGCACCGGACATGTCCGGTGCACACCGGACAGTCCGGTGAATTATAGCGCGCCGGCCTTGGAGAATACCCGAGGGTGAAGAGTTGGAGTCGAAGTCCTCTGGCCGCACCGGACAGTCCGGTGCACACCGGACAGTCCGGTGCCTCCGGCCAGAGGAGCCCTCGGTTGCCTTGCTGCTCCTTTGTTGAATCCAACATTTGGTCTTTTTATTGGCTAATTGTGAACCTTTTGCACCTGTATAACTTATGCACTAGAGTAAACTAGTTAGTCCAATGTTTGTGTTGGGCAATTCAACCACCAAAATTATTTAGGAACTAGGTCTAAGCCTAATTCCCTTTCAATCTCCCCCTTTTTGGTGATTGATGCCAACACAAACCAAAGCAAATATAGAAGTGCATAATTGAACTAGTTTTCATAATGTAAGTGCAAAGGTTGCTTGGAATTGAGCCAATATAAACTTATATGATGCGCATGGATGGTTTCTTTGTTTTTGACATATTGGACCATATTTGCACCACGAGTTTTGTTTTTGCAAATTCTTTTGTAAATTCTTTTTCAAAGTACTTTTGCAAGATAGTCAAAGGTAAGTGAAAAAGATTTTGCAAAGCATTTTCAAGATGTGGAATTTTCTCCCCCTATTTCCAAAGCTTTTCCTTTGACTAAGCAAAACTCCCCCTCAAATGAGGTCTCCTCTTAGTGTTCAAGAGGGTTTTAAGACATCAATTTTGAAAATACTTGTTACTCCCTTCTTAGAACACAAAGAGATACCAATTTTGAAATTTACCAATATAACCAATATAAAATTATCAAATTTTTGAAATTAGGTGGTGCGGTCCTTTTGCTTTGGGCTCATATTTTCTCCCCCTTTGGCATGAATCGCCAAAAACGGAATCATTAGAGCCCAATGAAGTACGTTCTCCCCCTTTGGTCATGAAATAAATGAGTGAAGGTTATACCAACGTTGGAGAGAGATTGCGGAGCGACGGCGAAGGATGAGTAGTAGAACGGAGTGGAAGCCTTTGTCTTCGCCGAAGACTCAAATTCCCTTTCAATATACCTATGACTTGGTTGAAATACACTTGAACACACATTAGTCATAGCATATATAAAAGAGACATGATCAAAGATATATTTATGAACTATGTGTGCAAGACTAGCAAAAGAAATTCCTGGAATCAAGAATATTAAGCTCATGCCTAAGTCGGGTAAAAGATTGTTCATCAAGAGGCTTGGTAAAGATATCGGCTAATTGATCTTTAGTATTAATGTAAGAAATCTCGATATCCCCCTTTTGTTGGTGATCCCGAAGAAAATGATACCGAATGGCTATATGCTTAGTGCGGCTGTGCTCGACGGGATTGTCGGCCATTTTAATTGCACTCTCATTGTCACATAGCAAAGGAACTTTGGTTAATTTGTAACCGTAGTCCCGCAGGGTTTGCCTCATCCAAAGCAATTGCGCGCAACAATGGCCTGCGGCAATATACTCGGCTTCGGCGGTGGAAAGAGCGACCGAATTTTGCTTCTTTGAAGCCCATGACACCAAGGATCTTCCCAAGAACTGGCAAGTCCCCGATGTGCTCTTCCTGTTAATCCTACACCCCGCCCAATCGGCATCCGAATATCCAATTAAATCAAAAGTGGATCCCCGAGGGTACCAAAGCCCAAACTTAGGAGTAAAAGCCAAATATCTCAAGATTCGTTTCACGGCCGTAAGGTGTGATTCCTTAGGGTCGGCTTGGAATCTTGCACACATGCAAACGGAAAGCATAATGTCCGGTCGAGATGCACATAAATAAAGCAATGATCCAATCATCGACCGGTATACCTTTTGATCCACGGACTTACCTCCCGTGTCGAGGTCGAGATGCCCATTGGTTCCCATGGGTGTCTTGATGGGCTTGGCATCCTTCATTCCAAACTTGCTTAAAATGTCTTGAGTATACTTGGTTTGGCTGATGAAGGTGCCTTCTTGGAGTTGCTTGACTTGAAATCCTAAGAAATATTTCAACTCCCCCATCATCGACATCTCGAATTTTTGTGTCATGATCCTACTAAATTCTTCACATGTAGATTTGTTAGTAGACCCAAATATGATATCATCAACATAAATTTGGCATACAAACAAATCATTAACAAGAGTCTTAGTGAATAAAGTAGGATCGGCCTTGCCGACTTTGAAGCCATTTGCAATAAGGAAATCTCTAAGGCATTCATACCATGCTCTTGGGGCTTGCTTGAGCCCATAAAGCGCCTTAGAGAGCCTATAAACATGGTTAGGGTACTCACTGTCTTCAAAGCCGGGAGGTTGCTCAACATAGACCTCCTCCTTGATTGGTCCATTGAGGAAGGCACTCTTCACGTCCATTTGGTAGAGCTTGAAGCCATGGTAAGTAGCATAGGCTAATAATATACGAATTGACTCAAGCCTAGCTACGGGTGCATAGGTTTCACCAAAATCCAAACCTTCGACTTGTGAATACCCCTTGGCCACGAGTCGAGCTTTGTTCCTAGTCACCACACCATGCTCGTCTTGCTTGTTGCGGAAGACCCACTTGGTTCCTACAACATTTTGATTAGGACGTGGAACTAAGTGCCATACCTCGTTCCTTGTGAAATTGTTGAGCTCCTCTTGCATCGCCATCACCCAATCCGAATCTTGTAGTGCTTCCTCTACCCTGGTTGGCTCAATAGAGGAAACAAACGAGTAATGTTCACAAAAATGAGCAACACGAGATCGAGTAGTTACCCCCTTATGAATATCGCCGAGGATAGTGTCGACGGGGTGATCTCGTTGTATTGCTTGGTGGACTCTTGGGTGTGGCGGCCTTGGTTGTTCATCCTCCTTGTCTTCGTCATTTGAATCTCCCCCTTGATCGTTGCCGTCATTTTGAGGTGGCTCATCTTCTTGATTTTCTTGTTCAACATCTTGAGCCTCATTCTCAACTTGAGTTGGTGGAGATGCTTGCATGGAGGAGGATGGTTGATCTTGTGCATTTGGAGGCTCTCCGGATTCTTTAGGACACACATCCCCGATGGACATGTTCCTTAGCGCTATGCATGGAGCCTGTTCTTCACCTACATCATCAAGATCAACTTGCTCTACTTGAGAGCCGTTAGTCTCATCAAACACAACGTCACAAGAAACTTCAACAAGTCCTGAGGACTTGTTAAAGACTCTATATGCCCTTGTGTTTGAGTCATATCCTAGTAAAAAGCCTTCTACGGTTTTAGGAGCAAATTTAGATTTTCTACCTCTTTTAACAAGTATAAAACATTTGCTACCAAAAACTCTAAAGTATGAAATATTGGGCTTTTTACCGGTCAGGAGTTCATAGGATGTCTTCTTGAGGATTCGATGAAGATATAACCGGTTGATGGCGTAGCAGGCGGTGTTGACCGCTTCGGCCCAAAACCGATCCGGTGTCTTGTACTCATCAAGCATGGTTCTTGCCATGTCCAATAGAGTTCGATTCTTCCTCTCCACTACACCATTTTGTTGTGGGGTGTAGGGAGAAGAGAACTCATGCTTGATGCCCTCCTCCTCAAGAAAGCCTTCTATTTGAGAGTTCTTGAACTCCGTCCCATTGTCGCTTCTAATTTTCTTGATCCTTAAGCCGAACTCATTTTGAGCCCGTCTCAAGAATCCCTTTAAGGTCTCTTGGGTTTGTGATTTTTCCTGCAAAAAGAATACCCAAGTGAAGCGAGAATAATCATCCACAATTACAAGACAATACTTACTACCGCCGATGCTTATGTAAGCGATCGGGCCGAATAGATCCATATGTAGGAGCTCCAGTGGCCTGTCGGTAGTCATGATATTTTTGTGTGGATGATGGACACCAACTTGCTTCCCGGCTTGGCAAGCGCTACAAATCCTGTCTTTCTCAAAAAGAACATCGGTTAGTCCTAAAATGTGTTCTCCCTTTAGAAGTTTGTGAAGATTCTTCATTCCAACATGGGCTAGTCGACGGTGCCAGAGCCAACCCAAGTTAGTCTTAGCAATTAAGCATGTGTCGAGTTCAGCTCTTTCAAAATCTACCAAGTATAGCTGACCCTCTAACACACCCTTAAATGCTATTGAATCATCACTCCTTCTAAAGACAGTAACACCTGTATCAGTAAAAAGACAGTTGTAGCCCATTTGACATAATTGGGATACGGAAAGCAAATTGTAATCTAATGAATCTACAAGAAAAACATTGGAAATAGAATGGTCAGGAGATATAGCAATTTTACCCAAACCTTTGACCAAACCTTGATTTCCATCCCCGAATGTGATAGCTCGTTGGGGATCTTGGTTTTTCTCATAGGAGGAGAACATCCTTTTCTCCCCGGTCATATGGTTTGTGCACCCGCTGTCGAGTATCCAACTTGAGCCCCCGGATGCATAAACCTACAAAACAAGTTTAGTTCTTTGTTTTAGGTACCCAAACGGTTTTGGGTCCTTTGGCATTAGATACAAGAACTTTGGGTACCCAAACACAAGTCTTGGAGCCCTTGTGTTTGCCCCCAACAATTTTGGCAACTACCTTGCCGGACTTGCTAGTTAAAACATAAGATGCATCAAAAGTTTTAAATGAAATGGCATGATCATTTGATGCATTAATGGTTTTCTTACTAGGCAACTTGGCATGGGTTGGTTGCCTAGATCTAGATGTCTCACCCTTATACATAAAAGCATAATTAGGGCCAGAGTGAGACTTCCTAGAATGAATTTTCTTAATTTTACTCTCAGGATACCCGGCAGGGTACAAAATGTAACCCTCGTTATCCTGAGCCATGGGAGCCTTGCCCTTAACAAAGTTAGACAAGTTCTTAGGAGGGGCATTAATTTTGACATTGTCTCCCCTTTGGAAGCCAATGCCGTCCTTAATGCCCGGGCGTCTCCCATTATAGAGCATGCTTCTAGCAAGTTTAAATTTTTCATTTTCTAAGTCATGCTCTCTAATCTTAGCATTAAGTTGTGCTATGTGATCATTTTGTTTCTTAATTAAAGCTAGGTGATCATGGATAGCATCAACATTAATATCTCTACATCTAGTACAAATGGAAATATGCTCAACATTAGATGTAGAGGGTTTGCAAGATTTTAGTTCAACAACCTTAGCATGCAACAAATCATTTCTAGCTCTAAGGTCGGAAATAGTAGCATTGCAAACATCAAAATCCTTAGCCTTAGCAATTAATTTCTCATTCTCATTTCTAAGGCTAGCAATGGAAGCATTTAATTTATCAATCCTAGCAAGCAAATCAATATTATCATTTCTAGGATCAATGCAAACATGAGAATCAACCTTAGCAATTAAATTGGCATTTTCATTTCTAAGGTTGTCTAAAGTCTCATGGCAAATACTTAGCTCACTAGACAATTTTTCACATTTTTCTCTTTCTAGAGCATAAGCATTTTTAACCTTAACATGTTTTTTGTTTTCCTTGATTAGGAAGTCCTCTTGGGAGTCCAAGAGATCATCCTTTTCATGGATGGCACTAATCAATTCATTTAATTTTTCTTTTTGTTCCATGTTAAGGTTGGCAAAAAGAATACGCAAATTATCCTCTTCATTTTTATCATTATCCTCATCACTAGATGTTTCATATTTAGTGGAGGACTTTGATTTTACCTTCTTTTTGCCGTCCTTGGCCATGAGGCACTTGTGGCCGACATTGGGGAAGAGGAGGCCCTTGGTGACGGCGATGTTGGCGGCGTCCTCGTCGTCGGAGGAGTCGCTTGAGCTTTCGTCGGAGTCCCACTCCCGACAAACATGGGCATCGCCGCCCTTCTTCTTGTAGTACTTCTTCTTCTCCTTCCTCTTGCCCTTCTTGTCGTTGTCCCTGTCACTATCACTTGATAATGGACATTTAGCAATAAAGTGACCGGGCTTACCACACTTGTAGCAAACCTTCTTGGAACGGGATTTGTAGTCCTTCCCCTTCCGTTGCTTGAGGATTTGCCGGAAGCTTTTGATGATTAGGGCCATCTCCTCGTTGTCGAGCTTGGAGGCGTCAATTGGTTGTCTACTTGGTGTAGACTCCTCCTTCTTTTCCTCCGTTGCTTTGAAAGCCACGGGTTGCGCCTCGGATGTGGAAGGTTCATCAAGCTCGTTGATCTTCTTGGAGCCCTTAATCATGCATTCAAAACTAACAAAATTCCCGATGACTTCCTCGGGGGTCATTTGTGTATATCTAGGATTGCCACGAATTAATTGTACTTGAGTAGGGTTAAGGAAAATAAGGGCTCTTAGAATAACCTTAACCACCTCGTGGTCATCCCATTTTGCGCTCCCGAGGTTGCGCACTTGGTTCACCAAGGTCTTGAGCCGGTTGTACATGTCTTGTGGCTCCTCCCCTTGGCGAAGACGGAAGCGACCGAGCTCCCCCTCGATCGTTTCCCGCTTGGTGATCTTTGTGAGTTCATCACCCTCGTGCGCCGTCTTGAGTAGGTCCCAAATCTCCTTGGCGTTCTTCAACCCTTGTACTTTGTTGTATTCCTCCTTGCTTAGTGAGGCAAGGAGAATGGTTGTGGCCTGGGAGTTGAAGTGCTCGATTTGGGCCACTTCGTCCGTGTCGTAGTCTTCATCCCCTACGGATGGTACCTGTACACCAAACTCAACAACATCCCATAATCTTTTGTGGAGAGAGGTTAGATGAAATCGCATCAAATTACTCCACATAGCATAATCTTCACCATTAAAAGTTGGTGGTTTGCCTAATGGGACGGAAAGTAAAGGTGTATGTTTAGGAATGTGAGGGTAGCGTAGGGGAATCTTACTATACTTCTTACGCTCTTGGCGTTTAGAAGTGACGGACGCCGCGTCGGAGCCGGAGGTGGAGGTTGATGAAGTGTCGGTCTCGTAGAAGACCACCTTCCTCATCCTTTTGTGCTTGTCCCCACTCCGATGCGGCTTGTGAGAAGAAGATTTTTCCTTCTTCTCCTTGTGGTGAGAAGAGGAAGATCTTTTCTCCTTCCGCTTGGAGGATCTCTTCTTCTTCTCCCTTCTCTTGGTGCGGGACTCTTCCGATGAAGATGAGGTGCTCCCTTGGCTTGTAGTGGGCTTGTTATCGCCGGTCTCCATCTCCTTCTTGGCGGGATCTCCCGACATCACTTCGAGCGGTTAGGCTCTAATGAAGTACCGGGCTCTGATACCAATTGATAGTCGCCTAGAGGGGGGGGGTGAATAGGGCGAAATTGAAATTTACAAAAATAATCACAACTACAAGCCGGGTTAGCGTTAGCAATAAAGAAATGAGTCCGCAAGAGAGGGCGCAAAACAAATCGCAAGCAAATAAGAGTGAGACACAAGGATTTGTTTTACCGAGGTTCGGTTCTCGCAAACCTACTCCCCGTTGAGGAGGCCACAAAGGCCGGGTCTCTTTCAACCCTTCCCTCTCTCAAACGATCCCACGGATCGAGTGAGCTTTCTCTTCTTCTCAATCAACCGGGAACAAAACTTCCCCGCAAGGGCCACCACACAATTGGTGCCTCTTGCCTTGGTTACAATTGAGTAATGATCTCAAGAACAAATGAGAAAGAAAGAAAGCAATCCAAGCGCAAGAGCTCAAAAGAACACGGCAAATCTCTCTCGCTAGTCACTAAGGGTTTGAGTGGAATTGGAGAGGATTTGATCTCTTTGTATGTGTCTAGAATTGAATGCCTAGCTCTTGTAAGTGGTTGAGAGTTGGAAAACTTGGATCGCAATGAATGTGGGGTGGTTGGGGTATTTATAGCCCCAACCACCACAAGTGACCGTTGGCTGGAGTCCTCTGTTCGATGGCACACCGGACAGTCCGGTGCACACCGGACAGTCCGGTGCCCCTGCCACGTCACGGTTGCCGTTGGATTCTGACCGTTGGAGCTTCTGACTTGCGGGCCCTCCTGGGTGTCCGGTGCACACCGGACATGTACTGTTTGATGTCCGGTGCACCGGCATGGGCGTGCCTGACGACTGCGCGCGCTGCGCGCGCATTTAATGCACCGCAGGGAGCCGTTGGCGCCGCAGAGAGCCGTTGCTCCGCTGGTACACCGGACAGTCCGGTGCACACCGGACAGTCCGGTGAATTTTAGCGGAGTGGCTGCCGAGCGAACCCGAGGCTGACGAGTTCCGGAGGCCGCGTCTCCTTGGAGCACCGGACATGTCCGGTGCACACCGGACAGTCCGGTGAATTATAGCGCGCCGGCCTTGGAGAATACCCGAGGGTGAAGAGTTGGAGTCGAAGTCCTCTGGCCGCACCGGACAGTCCGGTGCACACCGGACAGTCCGGTGCCTCCGGCCAGAGGAGCCCTCGGTTGCCTTGCTGCTCCTTTGTTGAATCCAACATTTGGTCTTTTTATTGGCTAATTGTGAACCTTTTGCACCTGTATAACTTATGCACTAGAGTAAACTAGTTAGTCCAATGTTTGTGTTGGGCAATTCAACCACCAAAATTATTTAGGAACTAGGTCTAAGCCTAATTCCCTTTCACATAGGCCCCTCTGTTTCTATAGAGTCAACCCGTAGTCCATCCGCGATGCAGTATGAGTCTAGGATATTTTATGCCAGTGCCCCTGGGTTTCTCTGTTAACGAGGCCCAGTCCAGAGCGTTGAAAATCAGAGAAGAATTAATTAGAAATTGCTTTTTAATACAAAAATAAGTGCTAGAACTTTAATAATTCATAGAAAATTCATATGAGCTCCAAATTAATCCATTCCACTTTCTAAAATTTTGTAATTTTATTCTCTACCACTTAGAGTCTCTGTTTTGTCATGAAAACAGTAAGAAAATTAATCCCTCACTTAATCCTATTTTAAGCACATAAAACCTTTGAAAATTCACATCTTAAAATCTATAACTCCAAAAATTATGATTCCTGTTCCTAGTTTTTTATTTTAATATGTAGATTATTACTGTGTATTTTGTTTACATGTTTGGTGTGATGTTAATTTTCTCTATATACTATACTTGTTTGTATTGTGACGAGTAGAAGAGCCTGTGACTGAGGATCCTGGTGAACAGCAGATAGAAGAAGCTGAGCCGGAGCTCATTGAAGGCAAATTGTGCCCTTGATCCACTTCTGTTACCCAATAATATTCTTTATTATCACTATTCAGTGCATAGGTTTAATTTTGATGGGACCCAATAGGTCACCCTAGTCTATTTACCTTGTTTACCCCTCGTAGGACGAAATGTTGACAGTAGGACGAAACCTAGATAGAAATGGACAACACCCTTACCTACTTACCTTATTCTGATTCATTCTATACTTACCTTACTCTGATCTTTCTATACTCATCTTGTCTCACCTTTTCTACTCTGATTACTTTTATCTTTTCTACTCTAAGACAAGATAGATTTCACACCTTGGATTCCTACCATTATGAACTCTTAAGAGGTAGGGAACCTAAATTAAAACTATTTTCTCTATTTAAAAATGTTGGTTGATTGTTCTGATGATAAATGCCTGATTTGCTTCTTTGATTGATTGAGATATTATAAATGGACATCTTAGCATGTACCACCATAGGGTATTGAGTTATAATTAGTAGGCAAAACATTAATCTGCCTAGCTAATAAATTCCCTAAAGTAACATGATTCGTAACTACCTGCCTTGTCTACTATTCTCTTACCATATGTATCTAACTCAGATGGTCAATACCAGACGGGGTGGTGGAATTGATCTACCTCCTAGACGACACACTCGGAGGATATTCAGACAACCCCAGCCACAGCCAGCAGAGATGAATCCTCCTAATCCTCCATCAGGCGGAGTTGACCCCACTGGTTGTGGCTCAGATGAGGATGATGCAATAAATGGCAGACACTATGGCAGATATGCGTGCTCAGATGTATAGTTCGCACTGGTAGAGGCCAACGCCCAGTTCAGCAATCACCTCAGAGGACTCCACCGCCTCGTCAGGCTACCCCCACCAGCACCCCGACGAAGTTTTCAGGACAGAGTGCAGGCACCACTTGCTTCAAGTGTGGGAAGACAGGACATTATGCGAATGTCTACCCACAGAGGATTGCTACTACCCCAGCTCAGAATAAGCAACAGACTCCAGGATTTGGCAAGGGATACTCTATTGCCAGAGTTAATCAAGTCAGCGTTGATGCTACTCCAGATGGTGCTGACATCGTACTTGGTATGTTTTACGTTAATGCTATTCCTGCAACCATATTATTTGATTCTGGTGCTACACATTCATTTATGTTTGATCAATATGCCAACACAAATGAGATACCACTGCTAAATATGAGAAAACCAATGATAGTAATTATACCTAAAGGGCATGTTGAGGCAAATCAAATGACACATAGATTGACATTAACAATTATGGGAAGAGAATTTGGAGCTACTGCTATAATATTAGAGGCAAGCAGTATAGTTCTAATCCTTGGTATGTCATGGTTAAGAAAGGCAAAGGCCATTATAGCATGTGGTAGATGTACCATAGAACTACCAGCCCTAAAGGAGAAAGATTTCAAGTTAATATTGCAGTAACCACCTCATCCAAACGTGCAATGTGCTTTATACCTGAGGAGTTTGTTGGTGACAACATCCGTGTGGTTAGAGATTTTCCGGATGTCTTTCCAGAGGAGTTACCAGGGATGCCACCTGATAGGTGAAAGGGAAATAGGGTCAAACCTTTTCCTAAAGGATTTTGGTGGTTGAAAATGCCCAACACAAATAATTGGACTAACTAGTTTGCTCTAGAGTATATGTTCTACAGGTGCCAAAGGTTCAACTCAAAGCCAATACAAAGATTAAAAAGGGTTCAAGAAGAAAGGAGCAAAGGAAACTGAAGTGCTCTCTGGTCTGGCGCACTGGACTGTCCAGTGTGTCACCGGACAATGTCCGGTGCACCAGAGAGGATCGACTTCAAACTCTTCACCTTCGGGGTTTTCAGGCGCACCACCGCTATAATTCACCGGACTGTCCGGTGTGCCACCAGACTGTCCGGTGAGCCAGCGGAGCAACGGTCATCTACGCGCAACGGTCGACTCTGCAAAGTAAACAGTGCAAATCAGATGTCAGAGCAGACGGTTAGAGGGGCACCGGACTGTCCGGTGTCGCACCGGACTGTCCGGTGCCACATGAGGACAAAGCCTCCAACGGTCGACCAGCTCCAAGCCCTAACGAGAGGATGACGTGGCGGCGCACCGGACACTGTCCTGTGGCACACCGGACTATCCGGTGCGCCCATCGCCAACAGCCTTCTCCAACGGCTACAATTTTGGATGGTGGCTATAAATACCACCCCAACCGGCCACTTCAAGGTGGGGGGAGCCCAAGCAACATTCCAAGTCATCTAGTTGACATACTCAATCCCTCCCAACCACATATATTCATTGATCCATCCTATACACAAGATTTAGACCACTACAACCCACACAAGTGCCACAAAAGTGAGAGCAAGCAAAAGAAAGCCTCTCGTGTGATTTAGCTCTAGTGCCTTGTGAGATTCATTGACAGATAGTGTGTGTTACTTCTTTGTGTTCATTTGTGCGTGGAGTTTTGACTCCCATTGAACTTCCTCCAAAGTTTTGGAGACTTGTAAAGCTAGCAAGAGACACCAAAGAGTGTGGTGGTCCTTGCGGGGTCTTAAGTGATCCTTGAGAAGAAGAGCTCGCCGGTCTTGCGTGATCGGTAGAGAGAGGGAAAGGGTTGAAAGAGACCCGTCCTTAGTGGACTCCTCAACGGGGACTAGGCCTTCGAGGGCCGAACCTCGGTAAAACAAATCACCTGTGTCTCGTGTGCTTATTGCTTGTGATTTGTTTGTTCTTTCCCTTTCTAAGTTTTTCTTGCACTACTCTTTGCTAATATCATTTGGTGTTGCTTTAAGGTAAATTCTCATTTAGTAAAGCAACACCTTGCAAGAAAGAACTTGTGTTATTACTCTTCTTTTCTAAGCCCCCTTGCTTTATTCTCATAGACCTATTAGTTGTATTGTTTTATCAATCCCGCATTATTTGAAAGCAATACTATTTACAAGCAAGGACTTAGTTTTTTTATACTATGATAATTTTATATCTTGTTCTAATCACTAATCAAGGGATCTAGTTGGGGGACAAAGTTTTAATTTTCAGGTTTTGCCTATCCACCCCCTTCTAGGCGACTTTCAATTGGTATCAGAGCTAGGCACTTCATATTGAGTCTAACAACTCGAAGTGATGGCTCGTAGAAGATCCCAAAGGAACAAGAAGACCCAGGAGAACAAGGAGGTAACTCTTGAGATATTACTTTCCGATTGTTCTAATTATGATTCATGGTCTACTAGAGTGATAAATGCTTTTAGAACCATAGATCCATAATTAGAACAAATTTTAGACAAGAGTATTATTCCTCCTAGTTATACTAGGGAAAATGCTTCCGAGGAAGATCTAAGATGTATACGCTTAAACTATCTAGCTTATGACATCTTAACTAAATCCCTTAGCAAAGAAGATTATCATGCCTTCATAATAAAATATGATAAACATATTTGTGATGTGCATGATATTTGGACTAGAATTAAAAGCAAATTTGATGAGTCCAAACATGATAGTTCATTTTGTGCCTCTACTTCCTTTGGTATTTGTGAAACTAACCCTTTGAAGGAAGAAGAAGAAAATGAACGATGGAGACCAAACGATGAATCCACCTCTCCAAAAGGTTTGTCTTCTCATTTCGATTCCCACATATGTTGTGTGGCTAATGAAAATGATAGCGGAAGCACAAATGAGGATGAGGAGGAAGAAAGAAGCTTCTTGCAACTCTACGCTCGCTTAAGCCAAGAAGATAAGGCATTCATGCTCAAACTTCTAGAAAGAGCGAGAGAGCAAAGCGAAGCTCGTCAAAGGCTAGAAAATGTTCTCTCCATAAAAATGCTACACTTTGACGAGTTGACTAAAGAATATGAGGAGCTAAAATGCTCTCATGATGATTTGGTCCAAAGGTATGAAACTATTTCATTTGAGCAAGATAACGCTTTACATTGTATCGCTCAATTAGTAAATAGGAATGCCTTGCTTAAGGACCAAGTAGAAAAGCTAAAAAATGAAAATCTAGCTTTTCAAGAAAAATATGATATGCTTCTATGTTCCCATGAAAATCTTATGGATGATCATATTATATTAAATATTGCTCATGAGGTTGTGATAGAAAACATTAAATCGCAAGAACCTCACTCGTGCACATGTATTCAAATTGAAACTACATTACCATGTGCTTATGCTTGTTGTCCGTCGACAAGCAAATCTTCCTTTGAGCTAGAATTTGCAGGAACAAAAGATGATTGTCGGCGTTTCGACCCCGGGGGGTCCCTGGACCGACGAGTAAATTGTCGCTGCGTGTCCCAGCCCAGATGGGTCGGCGCGAGACGGAACACAAGGGGGAAAAACAATGAGGGGAACCGCGGCTCGTGTTGTCCTATGCCCAGGGCGGATGCGCTTGCAGTAGGGGGTTACAAGCGTTCGCGAGGGAGAGAGAGAGAGAGAGAGCCTGTTCGTCAGCCCGTCCTCCCGCGCGGCCACTGAAAGGGAATTAGGCTTACACCTAGTCCCTAAATAATTTTGGTGGTTGAATTGCCCAACACAAATATTGGACTAACTAGTTTGCTCTAGTGCATAAGTTATACAGGTGCAAAAGGTTCACACTTAGCCAATAAAAAGATCAAGTTTTGGATTCAACTAAGGAGCAATGAGGCAACCGAAGGCATCTCTGGTCTGGGGGCACCGGACTGTCCGGTGTACACCGGACAGTGTCCGGTGCGCCACGAGTGCACCAGAGGACTCCGACTTCAAACTCTTTGCCCTCGGGAATTCTCGGAAGCCGGCGCGCTATAATTCACCGGACTGTCCGGTGTGCACCGGACATGTCCGGTGCTCCAAAGAAGCACGGCCTCCGGAACTCGCCAGCCTCGGGTTCGCGCGGCAGCCGCTCCGCTAAAATTCACCGGACTGTCCGGTGTGCACCGGACTGTCCGGTGTGCCAGCGGAGCAACGGCTATTTCGGCGCCAACGGCTCCCTGCGGCGCATTTAATGCGCGTTCTGCGCGCGCAGTCGTCAGGCGTGCCCATTCCGGCGCACCGGACAATGAATAGTTGTTGTCCGGTGTGCACCGGACATCCAGGCGGGCCCAGAAGTCAGAAGCTCCAACGGTCAGAATCCAACGGCAGTGATGACGTGGCAGGGGCACCGGACTGTCCGGTGTGCACCGAACTGTCCGGTGCGCCATCGAACAGAAGCCTCCAGCCAACGGTCATGTTTGGTGGTTGGGGCTATAAATACCCCAACCACCCCACCATTCATTGCATCCAAGTTTTCCAACTTCCAACCACTTACAAGAGCTAGGCATTCAATTCTAGACACACAAAAGAGATCAAATCCTCTCCAATTCCACTCAAGCCTTTAGTGACTAGCGAGAGAGATTTGCCGTGTTCTTTTAAGCTCTTGCGCTTGGATCGCTTTCTTTCTTTCTCACTTGTTCTTGTGATCCAAACTCAATTGTAACCAAGGCAAGAGGCACCAATTGTGTGGTGGCCCTTGCGGGGAAGTTTTGTTCCCGTTTGATTGAGAAGAAGAGAAGCTCACTCGGTCCGTGGGACCGTTTGAGAGAGGGAAGGGTTGAAAGAGACCCGGCCTTTGTGGCCTCCTCAACGGGGAGTAGGTTTGAGAGAACCGAACCTCGGTAAAACAAATCCGCGTGTCTCACTTCATTATTCGCTTGCGATTTGTTTTGCACCCTCTCTCGCGGACTCGTTTATATTTCTAACGCTAACCCGGCTTGTAGTTGTGATTATTTTTGTGATTTTCAGTTTCGCCCTATTCACCCCCCCCCTCTAGGCGACTATCAATTGGTATCAGAGCCCGGTGCTTCATTAGAGCCTAACCGCTCGAAGTGATGTCGGGAGATCACACCAAGAGGGAGATGGAGACCGGCGATAACAAGCCCACTACAGGCCAAGGGAGCACTTCATCGGAAGAGTCCCGCACCAAGAGAAGGGAGAAGAAGAAGAACTCCTCCAAGCGGAAGGAGAAAAGATCTTCCTCTTCTCACCACAAGGAGAAGAAGGAAAAATCTTCTTCTCACAAGCCGCATCGGAGTGGGGACAAGCACAAGAGGATGAGGAAGGTGGTCTACTACGAGACCGACACTTCATCGACACCCACCTCCGGCTCCGACGCGGCATCCGTCACTTCTAAACGCCAAGAGCGTAAGAAGTATAGTAAGATTCCCCTACGCTACCCTCGCATTCCTAAACATACACCTTTACTTTCCGTCCCATTAGGCAAACCACCAACTTTTAATGGTGAAGATTATGCTATGTGGAGTAATTTAATGCGATTTCATCTAACCTCTCTCCACAAAAGTATATGGGATGTTGTTGAGTATGGTGTACAGGTACCATCTATAGGGGATGAGGACTACGACACGGACGAAGTGGCCCAAATCGAGCACTTCAACTCCCAAGCCGCAACCATTCTCCTTGCCTCTCTAAGCAAGGAGGAATACAACAAAGTGCAAGGATTGAAGAACGCAAAGGAGATTTGGGACCTACTCAAGACGGCGCACGAGGGTGATGAACTCACCAAGATCACCAAGCGGGAAACAATCGAGGGGGAGCTCGGTCGCTTCCGTCTTCGCCAAGGGGAGGAGCCACAAGATATGTACAACCGGCTCAAGACTTTGGTGAACCAAGTGCGCAACCTCGGGAGCAAAAAGTGGGATGACCACGAGGTGGTTAAGGTTATTTTAAGAGCACTTATTTTCCTTAACCCCACTCAAGTACAATTAATTCGTGGCAATCCTAGATATCCACTAATGACCCCCGAGGATGTTATCGGGAATTTTGTAAGCTTTGAATGCATGATTAAGGGCTCAAAGAAGATCAACGAGCTTGACGAGCCTTCCACATCCGAGGCGCAACCGGTGGCCTTCAAGGCAACGGAGGACAAGAAGGAGGAGTCTACACCAAGTAGACAACCAATTGACGCCTCCAAGCTCGACAACGAGGAGATGGCCCTAATCATCAAAAGCTTTCGGCAAATCCTCAAGCAACGGAAGGGGAAGGATTACAAATCCCGCTCCAAGAAGGTTTGCTACAAGTGTGGTAAGCCCGGTCATTTTATTGCAAAATGTCCTATGTCTAGTGACAGTGACAGGGGCGACGACAAGAAGGGAAAGAGGAGAGAAAAGAAAAAGTACTACAAGAAGAAGGGCGGTGATGCCCATGTTTGTCGGGAGTGGGACTTCGACGAAAGCTCAAGCGACTCCTCCGACGACGAGGACGCCGCCAACATCGCCGTCACCAAGGGCCTCCTCTTCCCCAACGTCGGCCACAAGTGTCTCATGGCCAAGGACGGCAAAAAGAAGGTAAAATCAAGGTCCTCCACTAAATATGAAACATCTAGTGATGAAGATGATGATAAAAATGAGGAGGATAACTTGCGCATTCTTTTTGCTAACCTCAACATGCAACAAAAAGAAAAATTAAATGAATTGATTAGTGCTATACATGAGAAGGATGATCTCTTGGATTCTCAAGAAGAATTCCTTATTAAAGAAAATAAGAAGCATGTTAAGGTCAAGAATGCTTATGCTCTAGAAGTAGAAAAATGTGACAAATTATCTAGTGAGCTAAGCACATGCAATGACACTATTGCCAACCTTAGAAATGAAAATGCTAAATTAATTGCTAAGGTTGATTCTCATGTTTGTATTGATTCAACTTCCTATCCTAGAAATGATAATGTTGATTTGCTCGCTAGGATTGATGAGTTGAATGATTCTATTGCTAGCCTTAGAAATGAGAATGAAAAATTAATTGCTAAGGCTAAAGAATTAGATGTTTGCAATGTTACAATTTCCGACCTTAGAACTAAAAATGATTTGTTGCATGCTAAGGTTGTAGAATTAAAATCTTGCAAACCATCTACATCTACCGTTGAACACACTTCTATTTGCACTAGATGTAGAGATATTAATGTTGATGCTATCCATGATCACCTAGCCTTAATTAAAAAACAAAATGATCACATAGCACAACTTAATGCTAAGATTAGTGAGCATGACTTAGAAAATGAAAAATTTAAATTTGCTAGAAGCATGCTCTATAATGGGAGACGCCCAGGCATCAAGGATGGCATTGGCTTCCAAAAGGGAGACAATGTCAAACTTAATGCCCCTCCAAAGAATTTATCTAACTTTGTTAAGGGCAAGGCTCCCTTGCCTCAGGATAACGAGGGTTACATTTTGTACCCTGCCGGCTATCCTGAGAGCAAAATTAGGAGAACTCATTCTAGGAAGTCTCACTCTGGCCCCAATCATGCTTTTATGTATAAGGGTGAGACATCTAGTTCTAGGCAACCCACCCGTGCTAAGTTGCCTAGAAAGAAAACTCCTAATGCATCAAATGATCATGTTATTTCATTTAAAACTTTTGATGCTTCTTATGTGCTTACTAGTAAATCCGGCAAGGTAGTTGCCAAAATTGTTGGGGGCAAACATAAGGGCTCTAAGACTTGTGTTTGGGTACCCAAAGTTCTTGTTTCTAATGCCAAAGGACCCAAAACCGTTTGGGTACCTAAAATCAAGAACTAAAATTGTTTTGTAGGTTTATGCATCCGGGGGCTCAAGTTGGATACTTGACAGTGGGTGCACAAACCACATGACAGGGGAGAAAAAGATGTTCTCCTCATATGAGAAAAACCAAGATCCCCAACGAGCTATCACATTCGGGGATGGAAATCAAGGTTTGGTCAAAGGTTTGGGTAAAATTGCTATATCACCTGACCATACTATTTCCAATGTTTTTCTTGTAGATTCTTTAGATTACAATTTGCTTGCCGTATCCCAATTATGTCAAATGGGCTACAACTGTCTATTTACTGATATAGGTGTTACTGTCTTTAGAAGAAGTGATGATTCAATAGCATTCAAGGGAGTGTTAGAGGGTCAGCTATACTTGGTAGATTTTGATAGAGCTGAACTCGACACTTGCTTGGTTGCTAAGACTAACTTGGGTTGGCTCTGGCACCGCCGACTAGCCCATGTTGGAATGAAGAATCTTCACAAGCTTCTAAAGGGAGAACACATTTTAGGACTAACAAATGTTCATTTTGAGAAAGACAGGATTTGTAGCGCATGCCAAGCCGGGAAGCAAGTTGGCACTCATCATCCACACAAGAACATCATGACTAGTGACAGGCCACTGGAGCTCCTACACATGGACCTATTCGGCCCGATCGCTTATATAAGCATCGGCGGGAGTAAGTACTGTCTAGTTATTGTGGATGATTATTCTCGCTTCACTTGGGTGTTCTTTTTGCAGGACAAATCTCATACCCAAGAGACCTTAAAGGGATTCTTAAGACGAGCTCAAAATGAGTTTGGCTTAAGGATCAAGAAAATTAGAAGCGACAATGGGACGGAGTTCAAGAACTCTCAAATCGAAGGTTTCCTTGAGGAGGAGGGCATCAAGCATGAGTTCTCTTCTCCCTACACTCCACAACAAAATGGTGTAGTGGAGAGGAAGAATCGAACTCTATTGGACATGGCAAGAACCATGCTTGATGAGTACAAGACACCGGATCGGTTTTGGGCCGAAGCGGTCAACACCGCTTGCTACGCCATCAACCGGTTATATCTTCACCGAATCCTCAAGAAGACATCCTATGAACTCCTAACCGGTAAAAAGCCCAATATTTCATATTTTAGAGTTTTTGGAAGCAAATGTTTTATTCTTGTCAAAAGAGGTAGAAAATCTAAATTTGCTCCTAAAACTGTAGAAGGCTTTTTACTAGGATATGACTCAAACACAAGGGCATATAGAGTCTTTAACAAGTCCTCAGGACTTGTTGAAGTTTCTTGTGACGTTGTGTTTGATGAGACTAACGGCTCTCAAGTAGAGCAAGTTGATCTTGATGAGATAGGTGAAGAACAGGCTCCATGCATAGCGTTAAGGAACATGTCCATTGGGGATGTGTGCCCTAAGGAATCCGAAGAGCCTCCACATGCACAAGATCAACCATCCTCCTCCACGCAAGCATCTCCACCAATCCAAAATGAGGACGAGGCTCAAGTTGATAAAGATGAAGAAGACAATGATGAGCCACCTCAAAGTGACGGCAATGATCAAGGGGGAGACGCAAATGATGAAGACAAGGAGGATGAACAACCAAGGCCACCACATCCAAGAGTCCACCAAGCAATACAACGAGATCACCCCGTCGACACCATCCTCGGCGACATTCATAAGGGGGTAACCACTCGATCTCGTGTTGCACATTTTTGTGAGCATTACTCTTTTGTTTCCTCTATTGAGCCACACAGGGTAGAGGAAGCACTACAAGATTCGGATTGGGTGATGGCGATGCAAGAGGAGCTCAACAACTTCACAAGGAATGAGGTATGGCATTTAGTTCCACGTCCTAACCAAAATGTTGTAGGAACCAAGTGGGTCTTCCGCAACAAGCAAGACGAGCATGGTGTGGTGACTAGGAACAAAGCTCGACTCGTGGCCAAGGGGTATTCACAAGTCGAAGGTTTGGATTTTGGTGAAACCTATGCACCCGTAGCTAGGCTTGAGTCAATTCGCATATTATTAGCCTATGCTACTTACCATGGCTTCAAGCTTTATCAAATGGTCGTGAAGAGTGCCTTCCTCAATGGACCGATCAAGGAGGAGGTCTACGTTGAGCAACCTCCCGGCTTTGAAGACAGTGAGTACCCTAACCATGTTTATAGGCTCTCTAAGGCGCTTTATGGGCTCAAGCAGGCCCCAAGAGCATGGTATGAATGCCTTAGAGATTTCCTTATTGCAAATGGCTTCAAAGTCGGCAAAGCCGATCCTACTTTATTCACCAAAACACTTGATAATGATTTGTTTGTATGCCAAATTTATGTTGATGATATTATATTTGGGTCTACTAACAAATCTACATGTGAAGAATTTAGTAGGATCATGACATAAAAATTCGAGATGTCTATGATGGGGGAGTTGAAGTATTTTCTAGGATTCCAAGTCAAACAACTCCAAGAGGGCACCTTCATTAGCCAAACAAAGTATACTCAAGACATTCTAAGCAAGTTTGGAATGAAGGATGCCAAGCCCATCAAGACACCCATGGGAACAAATGGGCATCTCGACCTCGACACGGGAGGCTATGACTAATGTGTCTTCAAGTATATTCCAAACCAAGTCATAGGTATATTGAAAGGGAATTGGAGTCTTCGGCGAAGACAAGGCTTCCACTCCACTCTAGTACTCATCCTTCGCCGTCACTCCGGGCATCTCTCCAACTTTGGTATAATCTTCACTCATTTATTTTATGACCAAAGGAGGAGAAAGTACTTCATTGGGCTCTAATGATTCCGTTTTTGGCGATTCATGCCAAAGGGGGAGAAAATATGAGCCCAAAGCAAAAGGACCGCACCACCACCTAATTTTATAAATTTGATGATTTTATATTGGTAAATTTCAAAATTGGTATCTCTTTATGTTCTAAAGGGGGAGCAACTAGTATTTTCAAAATTGATGTCTTAAAACCCTCTTGAACACTAAGAGGAGACCTTATTTGAGGGGGAGTTTTGTTTAGTCAAAGGAAAAGCATTTGAACAAAGGAAGAAAATTTCAAATCTTGAAAATGCTTTGCAAATCTTATTCATTTACCTTTGACTATCTTGCAAAAGGACTTTGAAAAGAATTTACAAAAGAATTTGCAAAAACAAAACTCTTGGTGTAAATGTGGTCCAATATGTCAAAAACAAAGAAACAATCCATGCGCATCATACAAGTATTTATATTGGCTCAAATCCAAGCAACCTTTGCACTTACATTATGCAAACTAGTTCAATTATGCACTTCTATATTTGCTTTGGTTTGTGTTGGCATCAATCACCAAAAAGGGGGAGATTGAAAGGGAATTAGGCTTACACCTAGTCCCTAAATAATTTTGGTGGTTGAATTGCCCAACACAAATATTGGACTAACTAGTTTGCTCTAGTGCATAAGTTATACAGGTGCAAAAGGTTCACACTTAGCCAATAAAAAGATCAAGTTTTGGATTCAACTAAGGAGCAATGAGGCAACCGAAGGCATCTCTGGTCTGGGGGCACCGGACTGTCCGGTGTACACCGGACAGTGTCCGGTGCGCCACGAGTGCACCAGAGGACTCCGACTTCAAACTCTTCGCCCTCGGGAATTCTCGGAAGCCGACGCGCTATAATTCACCGGACTGTCCGGTGTGCACCGGACATGTCCGGTGCTCCAAAGAAGCACGGCCTCCGGAACTCGCCAGCCTCGGGTTCGCGCGGCAGCCGCTCCGCTAAAATTCACCGGACTGTCCGGTGTGCACCGGACTGTCCGGTGTGCCAGCGGAGCAACGGCTATTTCGGCACCAACGGCTCCCTGCGGCGCATTTAATGCGCGTTCTGCGCGTGCAGTCGTCAGGCGTGCCCATTCCGGCGCACCGGACAATGAATAGTTGTTGTCCGGTGTGCACCGGACATCCAGGCGGGCCCAGAAGTCAAAAGCTCCAACGGTCAGAATCCAACGGTAGTGATGACGTGGCAGGGGCACCGGACTGTCCGGTGTGCACCGGACTGTCCGGTGCGCCATCGAACAGAAGCCTCCAGCCAACGGTCATGTTTGGTGGTTGGGGCTATAAATACCCCAACCACCCCACCATTCATTGCATCCAAGTTTTCCAACTTCCAACCACTTACAAGAGCTAGGCATTCAATTCTAGACACACAAAAGAGATCAAATCCTCTCCAATTCCACTCAAGCCTTTAGTGACTAGCGAGAGAGATTTGCCGTGTTCTTTTAAGCTCTTGCGCTTGGATCGCTTTCTTTCTTTCTCACTTGTTCTTGTGATCAAAACTCAATTGTAACCAAGGCAAGAGGCACCAATTGTGTGGTGGCCCTTGCGGGGAAGTTTTGTTCCCGTTTGATTGAGAAGAAGAGAAGCTCACTCGGTCCGTGGGACCGTTTGAGAGAGGGAAGGGTTGAAAGAGACCCGGCCTTTGTGGCCTCCTCAACGGGGAGTAGGTTTGAGAGAACCGAACCTCGGTAAAACAAATCCGCGTGTCTCACTTCATTATTCGCTTGCGATTTGTTTTGCACCCTCTCTCGCGGACTCGTTTATATTTCTAACGCTAACCCGGCTTGTAGTTGTGATTATTTTTGTGATTTTCAGTTTCGCCCTATTCACCCCCCCCTCTAGGCGACTATCAGCCACCTTTTCGTACGAGGGCCCTGGACCTTCCTTTTATAGATGTAAGGAGAGGACCCAGGTGTACAATGGGGGGTGTAGCAGTATGCTAACGTGTCCGGCAGAGAGGAGCCAGAGTCCTATGTACATGCCGACGTGGCTGTTGGAGAGGTGTTGGTGCCCTATTCATGTGATGTCGTGGCCGTCAGAGGAGCGCTTAAACCCTGTAGAAGCACAGCTGTCGGGGCTGTCGGGACTTTGCTGACGTCTCCTTGCTTCCGTAGGGGGCTGAGAACCGCCGTCGTCATGGAGCATGCGGGGTGTCATCATTACTTGTTTTACCGGGGCGAGCCAGATGGGATGCCGGTCTTGTTCCCCGTAGCCTGAGCTAGCTAGGGGTAGGGTAATGATGTGCCCCCCTGCGACGTGGTTGGCCTGAGCCCAAGGTTGGGCGAGGCGGAGGCTCCTTCGAGGTCGAGGCTGAGTCCGAGCCCTGGGGTCTGGCGAGGCGGAGACCGTCGTCTGAGGTCGAGGTTGAGTTCGAGCCCTGGGGTCGGGTGAGGCGGAGACCGTTGTCCGAGGTCGAGGTTGAGTCCGAGCCCTCGGGTCGGGCGAGGCAGAGACCGTCGTCCGAGGTCGAGGTTGAGTCCAAGCCCTGGGGTCGGGCGAGGCGGAGACCGTCGTCCGAGGTCGAGGTTGAGTCCGAGCCCTGGGGTCGGGCGGGGCGGAGACCATCGTCTGGGGTCGAGGTTGAGTCCGAGCCCTGGGGTCGGGCGAGGCGGAGACCGTCTTCCGGGGTCGAGGTTGAGTCTGAGCCCTAGGGTCGGGCGAGGTGGAGACCGTCTTCCGGGGCCAAGGTTGAGTCCGAGCCCTGGGGTCGGGCGAGGCGAAGCTTCCTATGGCGCCCGAGGCTGGACTTAGCTGCTGTTAGCCTCACCTGAGCGGGTGGCACAGCAGTCAGAGCAGTGCAGGCGACGCTGTTTTCCTATCAGGTCAGTCACTGGAGGGGCGAAGTGACTGCGGTCACTTCGGCCTTGTCGACTGAGGAGCGCGCGTCAGGATAAGGTGTCAGGCGACCCTTGCATTGAATGCTCCTGCGATCCGGTCGGCTGGCGAGGCGATCTGGCCAAGGTTGCTTCTCCGCGAAGCCTGCCCGAACTGGGCCTCGGGCGAGTCGAAGGTGCGTCCGTTGCTTGAGGAGGCCCTCGGGCGAGGCGTGAATCTGCCTGGGTCTTCCGTTCCTGCCCGAGGCTAGGCTCGGGCGAGGCGAGATCATGTCCCTTGAGTGGATGGAGCTTTGACCTGTATTGCGCCCATCAGGCCTTTGCGGCTTTGTGCTGATGGTGTTTACCAGCCGAGTATTAGGAGTCTTGGGGGTACCCCTAATTATGGTCCCCAACAGTAGCCCCTGAGCCTCGAAGGGAGTGTTGGCACTCGCTTGGAGGCTTTGTCACATTTTTTTGCAAGGGGACCGGCCTTTCTTGGTTGCATTTTGTTCCGGTGGGTGCGCGCGAGCGCACCCGCCGGGTGTAGCCCTCGAGGCCTCGGAGGAGTGGTTTGACTCCTTTGAGGTCTTGATGCTTTTCGTGATGCCTCGGCCGGTCTGGTTGTTCCCTCATGCGAACTGGTCGTTGCCCGGGTGCATAGTCAGGTTTCGAGTTCTCGGGCTGGTATGTTGACGCTGTCAACGGTTTGGCTGGAGCCAGGTTTGCGAGAGCAGCCCCCAAGCCTCTACACAGGGCGAGAGGATGGTCAGGGACTGACTCGGCTTTTTTCATACGCCCCTTCGTCGCCTTTCCGCAAAGAGGAGGGGGGAAAGCGCCATGTTGCCCTCAGAGGGCGCCGAACATGGTGTCTCTGGTGAGTTGCTAACGGGTGATCCGAGTGGACGCCCATGCCCCGTTCGATAAGGGTCGGCTAGTGGCCCAGAGGCGCGCTCCAAAAGTACCTGTTGGTGATTTGCCGGACTCGGTCCTGTTTGATAGGGTCCAAGGGCTCGATGCCTCCCTCTGGTGGGATTCCGTTACAGAATCGTTCCTGCTGGTCTCAGAAATGTCCTAGGGTACCTCGGGAGCGTAGCCCGAGCCTTGGTTATGTATCGAACGTACCCAGAGCCATCCCTCACTCTACATGCTCTGAGGCGGCTATCGAACCCTTCGGGGGGCCAGCCTACGAACCCCTGATCAGTAGTGGGTGCGGAGCCCGAGTGGCCTGAGGCAGCTATTGAACCCTTCCGAGGGGCCAGCCTTCGAACCTCTGACCAGCAGTGGGCGTGGAGCCCGAGTGCTCTAAGGCGGCTGTCGAACCCTTCCGAGGGGCCAGCCTTCGAACCTCTGATCAGTAGGAGGGCTCGGGGCCCGCTTCCTTCGCGGAGAAGGATCCCTTTCGGAGTATCCCCTTTCCCGGTCCCTGTAGCAAGAGAGAGAAAGGGGAAGAGGAAAAGGATACAAAATTGAACGATGTGGCACACCTTTTTTTGACATGGTCATTATGGCGGAGGTGAAGCGCCGCCCGCTTCGCCTGCCAAAGGTATCGCCTGCCCTGCCGCGGAGTTAATGCGACGGGACGAGTGGTTCGCGGGGCAGCCGTTGTGCATGCGCGAGCCGTTCGAGGAACGGAACACGGGCGCGTTGTCTTCACGCCATGGGAGAGGGCTCTCCTGCTGCTCCAGGAGGGGACGTGAGCCTGCAGACGATTTGACCACCGCTTCCGCCCGCCTGCTGCCGCCATTACTGTCGGCCCACTTCTGGCCATATCGACCATCGCGCCTTCTCCCGCGGCTGACTGACCCGTGACCGGCATGTTTTGGCTGGCACTGCTGGTCCACGCGCAGGTGTCACACCCGGCTTTAAGGGGACAAAGCCATGTGCATCTCATACATGCGCCAAAGAAGACAACATATATAATAACAGAGTGTATAGAGATAAATGTCACAATAATCAGAGTAATTATTACATAGCGGAAGACTTACAAAAATAAAAGATAAATATAACACGAACTAAGGATCGTCCTTGGCGCCTATGCCAACTGGGAAACGCCACCTAGATTAGATCAAACTCCTCGCTACTTGGCTCCACTTGAACCACCTGTTCTTCTCCTATGGGGGGGTGTGAGACAGCAAGGGTGAGCTCACACATGATCATAGCTCAACAAGTTGTGGGGAATAATGTGGCATGAACTCACAAAGGTGGGAGTTCAAGTGATGTGTAAGGCTAATCAATGACAGGAGTTAAAGCTGAGCATGGCTTTTATAAGTTGGTCAAAATTTTATTAGCAGTTACTAAGTATAAGTGAATACCAAACCATAATGATATAATAGAACAAAATTAATAACAAATCCCATGCAAATGCAAATGACAAATTGAGTTTAGGTTCCATAATTTAATCATCGGAGAGTCCTGAGCTGCTCATGACCGTGAGCTCGGCTAGTATACCAGTTTTACACTCTGCAGAGGTTGTACCCTTTACCCACAAGTCGTGTTTCCCATGTCGCCAGGGTTAGCTAGGCCCTTAGACACTACCAAGGTGAATGGCTAGGGATCCACTACGAGGCCTTTACAAAGTTCCACTAGCTTCCGAAAACCCGCTACAGTTTATAGGAAGTTCCAATGCAGGGTTCTTGTCTGACCGCCATCACAGCAAAATCAACCAAGGACCTCCCTACACTGACCACTCCCCTACTGCCCTTGCCCCTTTCGGGTAAGGTAGTCTTCCACTAGCTTTCCTAATTAGTCAGCCAAGGGGTCCCATTCCTCCCTTGTGGTGGCACATGTTTCTCAAGTTAAGCTCCATGTTCCAATTAACAATAACATAATGATCTTGACATGAACATAAATAAAATAACATAATAATTGGAACATGGATATAATGAAATATTAATCCCAAAACCATATAGAGCAATAGCATAAACTACCCAAGTGATTCAGGGGTAAACAAGGTAATGAGATAAACAATCTAGGGTGACCTATTGGGTCCCATCAAAATTAAACCTATGCATGGTAAATGATTATAAAGAACATTATTGGGTAACAAAAGTGAATCAAGGGCACAACTTGCCTGTCACTTGAGATTCCAGGTACCAACTTGCTTTTCAGATGACACGTCTCCTCGCGCTAGTCGTAGCAATACAAACAAACATGGTATAGATAAAATTAACATCACACCAAACGTAAGAATATACTGCATAATAATGATCTACGCGTTGCTAAGAGACTAACGCAACTTGAACGGATCAAATCGGAATTAAAACGGAGGAGTTATAAATTTCCTAGGGTTTTATGTATTTTGATATAAGATTAATTAGGAAATTAATTTTATTATTGCTTTCATGTCAAAACAGAGCTACTATGTGATAAACAATATTATTATAAAATTATAGAAACTGGAATGGACTAAAAAGGGTCCCATATGAATTTTCTATGATCTGTACAAGTTTCTACCATTATTTTTGTATTAAAAAATGATTTTAAAATGAATTTCTCTGATTTTCTAACTCCTAGGACTAGGCCTCAATTTCTAAAGAAGACAGGGGCCATGGCGTAAAGGTCTTAAGACACAGAGAACAACGCCCAAGGACTGCGGGTTCTAATTTTGGTAAGTGGAGGGGCTCGGATGCAAAACAGACTCGACGAAGGGGTATCCACGGATTTCAGACACACGATCCAGATCCGACCGCTACGATCATATCTTTCATATAATGAATCGTTACGCAAGGCCGACCACTGGATTCGCAATCAACGGCCCAGACTCCAAATAACCCTGATCGGTACTTGCCCGCACGATCGCCATCCTACGGGTCAGGTTAGCTCACGAACGGGTATGCGTTAACCTAATCGTGACCATCGCCTAGGAAATCAACGGTGCACAATGATCTAGCCGGAGACATCACCGGGGACGGTGGGTAATCCCAATCCACGGCGGCGCCATTGCCATATGCAACCCGTCGGGGCCCCCAGCGACCCATCCTTCTATTCGACGGAACCACCCGCGAAGACAAACACTACGAAGGTAGGGGAGGCAGCATTACCTCGATTAACGCAGTGTCGCCCACCGTCCACCGAGAGCGGCGGAGATCGAAGTTTGGCGTCGAATTCCGGACACTACCACGGTCGTCCCCCTCCCCGGACGGCCATGCAATCCTCACCAGACACCCCGTGACGCCCCAGACACAACTCGAGTGCCCATCCTTTAGGCTGATTTGACAGCTGAAAGGGAATTAGGCTTAGACCTAGTTCCTAAATAATTTTGGTGGTTGAATTGCCCAACACAAATATTGGACTAACTAGTTTGCTCTAGTACTTAAGTTATACAGGTGCAAAAAGTTCACATTTAGCCAATAAAAGGACCAAGTGTTGGATTCAACAAAGGAGCAATGAGGCAACCGAGGGCTGCTCTGGCTGAAGGCACCGGACTGTCCGGTGTGCACCGGACATGTCCGGTGCGGCCAGAGAACTCAGACTCCAAACCCTTCGCCCTCGGGATTTCTCGGAAGCCGGCGCGCTATAATTCACCGGACTGTCCGGTGTGCACCGGACATGTCCGGTGCTCCAAAGGAACGCGGCCTTCGGAACTCGCCTGCCTCGGGTTTGCTTGGGAGCCGCTCCGCTAAAATTCACCGGACTGTCCGGTGTACACCGGACTGTCCGGTGTGCCAGCGGAGTAACGGCTCTCTGCGGCGCCAACGGCTCCCTGCGGTGCATTAAATGCGCGCGCAGCGCGCGCAGACGTCAGGACGGCCCATGCCGGTGCACCGGACATCAAACAGTACATGTCCGGTGTGCACCGGACACCCAGGAGGGCCCACAAGTCAGAAGCTCCAACGGTCAGAATCCAACGGCAACCGTGACGTGGCAGGGGCACCGGACTGTCCGGTGTGCACCGGACTGTCCGGTGCGCCATCGAACAGAGGACTCCAGCCAACGGTCACTTGTGGTGGTTGGGGCTATAAATACCCCAACCACCCCACATTCATTGCCATCCAAGTTTTCCAACTCTCAACCACTTACAAGAGCTAGGCATTCATTTCTAGACACATACAAAGAGATCAAATCCTCTCCAATTCCACTCAAACCTTTAGGGACTAGCGAGAGAGATTTGCCGTGTTCTTTTGAGCTCTTGCGCTTGGATCGCTTTCTTTCTTTCTCATTTGTTCTTGAGATCATCACTCAATTGTAACCAAGGCAAGAGGCACCAATTGTGTGGTGGCCCTTGCGGGGAAATTTTGTTCCCGGTTGATTGAGAAGAAGAGAAAGCTCACTCGATCCGTGGGATCGTTTGAGAGAGGGAAGGGTTGAAAGAGACCCGGCCTTTGTGGCCTCCTCAACGGGGAGTAGGTTTGAGAGAACCGAACCTCGGTAAAACAAATCCTTGTGTCACACTCTCACTTGCTTGCGATTTGTTTTGCGCCCTCTCTCGCGGACTCGTTTCTTTATTACTAACGCTAACCCGGCTTGTAGTTGTGATTATTTTTGTAAATTTCAGTTTCGCCCTATTCACCCCCCCTCTAGGCGACTATCAATTGGTATCAGAGCCCGGTACTTCATTAGAGCCTAACCGCTCGAAGTGATGTCGGGAGATCCCGCCAAGAAGGAGATGGAGACCGGCGATAACAAGCCCACTACAAGCCAAGGGAGCACCTCATCTTCATCGGAAGAGTCCCGCACCAAGAGAAGGGAGAAGAAGAAGAGATCCTCCAAGCGGAAGGAGAAAAGATCTTCCTCTTCTCACCACAAGGAGAAGAAGGAAAAATCTTCTTCTCACAAGCCGCATCGGAGTGGGGACAAGCACAAAAGGATGAGGAAGGTGGTCTTCTACGAGACCGACACTTCATCGACCTCCACCTCCGGCTCCGACGCGGCGTCCGTTACTTCTAAACGCCAAGAGCGTAAGAAGTATAGTAAGATTCCCCTACGCTACCCTCGCATTCCTAAACATACACCTTTACTTTCCGTCCCATTAGGCAAACCACCAACTTTTAATGGTGAGGATTATGCTATGTGGAGTAATTTAATGCGATTTCATCTAACCTCTCTCCACAAAAGTATATGGGATGTTGTTGAGTTTGGTGTACAGGTACCATCCGTAGGGGATGAAGACTACGACACGGACGAAGTGGCCCAAATCGAGCACTTCAACTCCCAAGCCACAACCATTCTCCTTGCCTCACTAAGCAAGGAGGAATACAACAAAGTACAAGGGTTGAAGAACGCCAAGGAGATTTGGGACCTACTCAAGACGGCGCACGAGGGTGATGAACTCACAAAGATCACCAAGCGGGAAACGATCGAGGGGGAGCTCGGTCGCTTCCGTCTTCGCCAAGGGGAGGAGCCACAAGACATGTACAACCGGCTCAAGACCTTGGTGAACCAAGTGCGCAACCTCGGGAGCGCAAAATGGGATGACCACGAAGTGGTTAAGGTTATTCTAAGAGCCCTTATTTTCCTTAACCCTACTCAAGTACAATTAATTCGTGGCAATCCTAGATATACACAAATGACCCCCGAGGAAGTCATCGGGAATTTTGTCAGTTTTGAATGCATGATTAAGGGCTCCAAGAAGATCAACGAGCTTGATGAGCCTTCCACATCCGAGGCGCAACCCGTGGCCTTCAAGGCAACGGAGGAAAAGAAGGAGGAGTCTACACCAAGTAGACAACCAATTGACGCCTCCAAGCTCGACAACGAGGAGATGGCCCTAATCATCAAAAGCTTCCGGCAAATCCTCAAGCAACGGAAGGGGAAGGACTACAAATCCCGTTCCAAGAAGGTTTGCTACAAGTGTGGTAAGCCCGGTCACTTTATTGCTAAATGTCCATTATCAAGTGATAGTGACAGGGACAACGACAAGAAGGGCAAGAGGAAGGAGAAGAAAAAGTACTACAAGAAGAAGGGCGGCGATGCCCATGTTTGTCGGGAGTGGGATTCCGACGAAAGCTCAAGCGACTCCTCCGACGACGAGGACGCCGCCAACATCGCCGTCACCAAGGGCCTCCTCTTCCCCAACGTCGGCCACAAGTGCCTCATGGCCAAGGACGGCAAAAAGAAGGTAAAATCAAAGTCCTCCACTAAATATGAAACATCTAGTGATGAGGATGATGATAAAAATGAAGAGGATAATTTGCGTATTCTTTTTGCCAACCTTAACATGGAACAAAAAGAAAAATTAAATGAATTGATTAGTGCTATACATGAGAAGGATGATCTCTTGGATTCTCAAGAGGACTTCCTTATTAAAGAAAATAAAAAGCATGTTAAGGTTAAAAATGCTTATGCTCTAGAAAGAGAAAAATGTGAAAAATTGTCTAGTGAGCTAAGTATTTGCCATGAGACTTTAGACAACCTTAGAAATGAAAATGCCAATTTAATTGCTAAGGTTGATTCTCATGTTTGCATTGATCCTAGAAATAATGATATTGATTTGCTTGCTAGGATTGATGAATTAAATGCTTCCATTGCTAGCCTTAGAAATGAAAATGAGAAATTAATTGCTAAGGCTAAAAATTTTGGTGTTTGCAATGCTACTATCTCCGACCTTAGAGCTAAAAATGATTTGTTACATGCTAAGGTTGTTGAACTTAAATCTTGCAAACCCTCTACATCTACTATTGAGCATGTTTCCATTTGTACTAGATGTAGAGATATTAATGTTGATGCTATTCATGATCACCTAGCTTTAATTAAGAAACAAAATGATCACATAGCACAACTTAATGATAAGATTAGAGAGCATGACTTGGAAAATGAAAAATTTAAACTTGCTAGAAGCATGCTCTATAATGGGAGACGCCCGGGCATTAAGGATGGCATTGGCTTCCAAAGGGGAGACAATGTCAAAATTAATGTCCCTCCTAAGAACTTGTCTAACTTTGTTAAGGGCAAGGCTCCCATGCCTCAGGATAACGAGGGTTACATTTTGTACCCTGCCGGGTATCCTGAGAGTAAAATTAAGAAAATTCATTCTAGGAAGTCTCACTCTGGCCCTAATTATGCTTTTATGTATAAGGGTGAGACATCTAGATCTAGGCAACCAACCCATGCCAAGTTGCCTAGAAAGAAAACTATTAATGCATCAAATGATCATGCCATTTCATTTAAAACTTTTGATGCATCTTATGTGTTGACTAGCAAATCTGGCAAGGTAGTTGCCAAAATTGTTGGGGGCAAACACAAGGGCTCCAAGACTTGTGTTTGGGTACCCAAAGTTCTTGTATCTAATGCCAAAGGACCCAAAACCGTTTGGGTACCTAAAACAAAGAACTAAACTTGTTTTGTAGGTTTATGCATCCGGGGGCACAAGTTGGATACTCGACAGCGGGTGCACAAACCACATGACCGGGGAGAAAAGGATGTTCTCCTCATATGAGAAAAACCAAGATCCCCAACGAGCTATCACATTCGGGGATGGAAATCAAGGTTTGGTCAAAGGTTTGGGTAAAATTGCTATATCTCCTGACCATACTATTTCCAATGTTTTTCTTGTAGATTCCTTAGACTACAATTTGCTTTCCGTATCCCAATTATGTCAAATGGGCTACAACTGTCTTTTTACTGATACAGGTGTTACTGTCTTTAGAAGGAGTGATGATTCAATAGCATTTAAGGGTGTGTTAGAGGGTCAGCTATACTTAGTAGATTTTGAAAGAGCTGAACTCGACACATGCTTAATAGCTAAGACTAACTTGGGTTGGCTATGGCACCGTCGACTAGCCCATGTTGGAATGAAGAATCTTCACAAACTTCTAAAGGGAGAACACATTTTGGGACTAACCGATGTTCATTTTGAGAAAGACAGGATTTGTAGCGCTTGCCAAGCTGGGAAGCAAGTTGGTGTCCATCATCCACACAAAAACATCATGACTACCGACAGGCCACTGGAGCTCCTTCACATGGATTTGTTCGGCCCGATCGCTTACATAAGCATCGGCGGTAGTAAGTATTGCCTTGTAATTGTGGATGACTATTCTCGCTTCACTTGGGTATTCTTTTTGCAGGAAAAATCAAAAACCCAAGAGACCTTAAAGGGATTCTTGAGACGGGCTCAAAATGAGTTCGGCTTAAGGATCAAGAAAATTAGAAGCGACAATGGGACGGAGTTCAAGAACTCTCAAATAGAAGGCTTTCTTGAGGATGAGGGCATCAAGCATGAGTTCTCTTCTCCCTACACTCCTCAACAAAATGGTGTAGTGGAGAGGAAGAATCGAACTCTATTGGACATGGCAAGAACCATGCTTGATGAGTACAAGACACCGGACCGGTTTTGGGCCGAGGCGGTCAACACCGCCTGCTACGCCATCAACCGGTTATATCTTCATCGAATCCTCAAGAAGACATCTTATGAACTCCTAACCGGTAAAAAGCCTAATATTTCATGTTTTAGAGTTTTTGGTAGCAAATGTTTTATACTTGTTAAAAGAGGTAGAAAATCTAAATTTGCTCCTAAAACTGTAGAAGGCTTTTTACTAGGATATGACTCAAACACAAGGGCATATAGAGTCTTTAACAAGTCCTCAGGACTTGTTGAAGTTTCTTGTGACGTTGTGTTTGATGAGACTAACGGCTCTCAAGTAGAGCAAGTTGATCTTGATGATGTAGGTGAAGAACAGGCTCCATGCATAGCGCTAAGGAACATGTCCATTGGGGATGTGTGTCCTAAGGAATCCGAAGAGCCTCCAAATGCACAAGATCAACCATCCTCCTCCATGCAAGTATCTCCACCAACTCAAGTTGAGGATGAGGCTCAAGATGTTGAACATGACAATCAAGAAGATGAGCCATCTCAAGATGACGGCAACAATCAAGGGGGAGATTCAAATGATGAAGAAAAGGAGGATGAACAACCAAGGCCGCCACACCCAAGAGTCCACCAAGCAATACAACGAGATCACCCCGTCGACACTATCCTCGGCGACATTCATAAGGGGGTAACTACTCGATCTCGTGTTGCTCATTTTTGTGAACATTACTCGTTTGTTTCCTCTATTGAGCCAACCAGGGTAGAGGAAGCACTACAAGACTCGGATTGGGTGATGGCGATGCAAGAGGAGCTCAACAATTTCACGAGGAATGAGGTATGGCACTTAGTTCCACGTCCTAACCAAAATGTTGTAGGAACCAAGTGGGTCTTCCGCAACAAGCAAGACGAGCATGGTGTGGTGACTAGGAACAAAGCTCGACTCGTGGCCAAGGGGTATTCACAAGTCGAAGGTTTGGATTTTGGTGAAACCTATGCACCCGTAGCTAGGCTTGAGTCAATTCGCATATTATTAGCCTATGCTACTTACCATGGCTTCAAGCTTTATCAAATGGACGTGAAGAGTGCCTTCCTCAATGGACCAATCAAGGAGGAGGTCTATGTTGAGCAACCTCCCGGCTTTGAAGATAGTGAGTACCCTAACCATGTTTATAGGCTCTCTAAGGCGCTTTATGGGCTTAAGCAAGCCCCGAGAGCATGGTATGAATGCCTTAGAGATTTCCTTATTACTAATGGCTTCAAAGTCGGCAAGGCCGATCCTACTTTGTTCACTAAAACTCTTGACAATGATTTGTTCGTATGCCAAATTTATGTTGATGATATCATATTTGGGTCTACTAACAAATCTACATGTGAAGAATTTAGTAGGATCATGACACAGAAATTCGAGATGTCGATGATGGGGGAGTTGAAGTATTTTCTAGGATTCCAAGTGAAGCAACTCCAAGAGGGCACCTTCATTAGCCAAACGAAGTATACTCAAGATATCCTAAGCAAGTTTGGAATGAAGGATGCCAAACCCATCAAGACACCCATGGGAACCAATGGGCATCTCGACCTCGACACGGGAGGTAAGTCCGTGGATCAAAAGGTATACCGGTCGATGATTGGATCATTGCTTTATTTATGTGCATCTCGACCGGACATTATGCTTTCCGTTTGCATGTGTGCAAGATTCCAAGCCGACCCTAAGGAATCACACCTTACGGCCGTGAAACGAATCTTGAGATATTTGGCTTTTACTCCTAAGTTTGGGCTTTGGTACCCTCGGGGATCCACTTTTGATTTGATTGGATATTCGGATGCCGATTGGGCGGGGTGTAGAATTAATAGGAAGAGCACATCGGGGACTTGCCAGTTCTTGGGAAGATCCTTGGTGTCATGGGCTTCAAAGAAGCAAAATTCGGTCGCTCTTTCTACCGCCGAAGCCGAGTATATTGCCGCAGGCCATTGTTGCGCGCAATTGCTTTGGATGAGGCAAACCCTGCGGGACTACGGTTACAAATTGACCAAAGTCCCTTTGCTATGTGACAATGAGAGTGCAATCAAAATGGCCGACAATCCCGTCGAGCACAGCCGCACTAAGCACATAGCCATTCGGTATCATTTTCTTCGGGATCACCAACAAAAGGGGGATATCGAGATTTCTTATATTAATACTAAAGATCAATTAGCCGATATCTTTACCAAACCACTTGATGAACAATCTTTTACCCGACTTAGGCATGAGCTTAATATTCTTGATTCCAGGAATTTCTTTTGCTAGTCTTGCACGCATAGCACATAAATATACCTTCGATCGTGTCTCTTTTATATATGCTATGACTAATGTGTTTTCAAGTATATTTCAACCAAGTCATAGGTGTATTGAAAGGGAATTGGAGTCTTCGGCGAAGACAAAGGCTTCCACTCCGTTCTACTACTCATCCTTCGCCGTCGCTCCGCATCATCTCTCCGACGATGGTATAACCTTCACTCATTTATATCATGACCAAAGGGGGAGAATGTACTTCATTGGGCTCTAATGATTCCGTTTTTGGCGATTCATGCCAAAGGGGGAGAAAATATGAGCCCAAAGCAAAAGGACCGCACCACCACCTAATTTCATAAATTAGATAATTGGTAAATTTCAAAATTGGTATCTCTTTGTGTTCTAAAGGGGGAGCAAGTAGTGTTTTCAAAATTAATGGAAAACCCTCTTGAACACTAAGAGGAGACATTATTTTAGGGGGAGTTTTGTTTAGTCAAAGGAAAAGCATTGGAAATAGGGGGAGAAAATGCCATATCTTGAAAATGCTTTGCAAAATCTTTTTCATTTACCTTTGACTATCTTGCAAAAGTACTTTGAAAAGAATTTACAAAAGAATTTGCAAAAACAAAACTCGTGGTGCAAATGTGGTCCAATATGTGAAAAATAAAGAAAACCATCCATGCGCATCATATAAATTTATATTGGCTCAATTCCAAGCAACCTTTGCACTTACATTATGAAAACTAGTTCAATTATGCACTTCTATATTTGCTTTGGTTTGTGTTGGCATCAATCACCAAAAAGGGGGAGATTGAAAGGGAATTAGGCTTAGACCTAGTTCCTAAATAATTTTGGTGGTTGAATTGCCCAACACAAATATTGGACTAACTAGTTTGCTCTAGTACTTAAGTTATACAGGTGCAAAAAGTTCACATTTAGCCAATAAAAGGACCAAGTGTTGGATTCAACAAAGGAGCAATGAGGCAACCGAGGGCTGCTCTGGCTGAAGGCACCGGACTGTCCGGTGTGCACCGGACATGTCCGGTGCGGCCAGAGAACTCAGACTCCAAACCCTTCGCCCTCGGGATTTCTCGGAAGCCGGCGCGCTATAATTCACCGGACTGTCCGGTGTGCACCGGACATGTCCGGTGCTCCAAAGGAACGCGGCCTTCGGAACTCGCCTGCCTCGGGTTTGCTTGGGAGCCGCTCCGCTAAAATTCACCGGACTGTCCGGTGTACACCGGACTGTCCGGTGTGCCAGCGGAGTAACGGCTCTCTGCGGCGCCAACGGCTCCCTGCGGTGCATTAAATGCGCGCGCAGCGCGCGCAGACGTCAGGACGGCCCATGCCGGTGCACCGGACATCAAACAGTACATGTCCGGTGTGCACCGGACACCCAGGAGGGCCCACAAGTCAGAAGCTCCAACGGTCAGAATCCAACGGCAACCGTGACGTGGCAGGGGCACCGGACTGTCCGGTGTGCACCGGACTGTCCGGTGCGCCATCGAACAGAGGACTCCAGCCAACGGTCACTTGTGGTGGTTGGGGCTATAAATACCCCAACCACCCCACATTCATTGCCATCCAAGTTTTCCAACTCTCAACCACTTACAAGAGCTAGGCATTCATTTCTAGACACATACAAAGAGATCAAATCCTCTCCAATTCCACTCAAACCTTTAGGGACTAGCGAGAGAGATTTGCCGTGTTCTTTTGAGCTCTTGCGCTTGGATCGCTTTCTTTCTTTCTCATTTGTTCTTGAGATCATCACTCAATTGTAACCAAGGCAAGAGGCACCAATTGTGTGGTGGCCCTTGCGGGGAAATTTTGTTCCCGGTTGATTGAGAAGAAGAGAAAGCTCACTCGATCCGTGGGATCGTTTGAGAGAGGGAAGGGTTGAAAGAGACCCGGCCTTTGTGGCCTCCTCAACGGGGAGTAGGTTTGAGAGAACCGAACCTCGGTAAAACAAATCCTTGTGTCACACTCTCACTTGCTTGCGATTTGTTTTGCGCCCTCTCTCGCGGACTCGTTTCTTTATTACTAACGCTAACCCGGCTTGTAGTTGTGATTATTTTTGTAAATTTCAGTTTCGCCCTATTCACCCCCCCTCTAGGCGACTATCAACAGCGGCGCTGACGGACGATTTCTGCCCCTGCCTCTCTCTCTCTCTTCTGCACTCGCACGGGGTTTGGCCAGAGCTCCGATGACTTGGAAAGGGGAAGCGCTTGTGGAGGTCTCTAGACAGGCTCGGTAGAAGTAGGCGAGGAGGATTGTACCGGTTCCGAAGGACACGTGCGGTTTGTTGAGCTCAGCGCGAATTTAAGGGAGAAGAGAGGAAGGTACGTGGCCAGTGCGGACGACTAACCAACAGGTCGAGAAGCTGTTCGTGAAGGGAGAGGCTAACGCCCAAGTCCCAGGCGGCGGCACGCGATTCGGGCGAAGCAGGCATAGATGAGGTCGCGAGGGAATCGGCCGAAAAGTTTGTAGACTGAGCCATGGATTCCGCCGAGCTCGGCGCGAGGTGGGGGACGAGACTGGGGACGCAGACCCACCAGTCAGTCACCCATTAAAGCTTGCACGCGCGGCTACGAATAAGGAGCGGTGACGTTGTGTTGCGGGCCCAGGGAGCAGTGAGTGAAAGCGCGTGGTGGGGGATGGGCCGACGTGTGCAGGTGTTTAGTGGGCCAGAATCGAGTGAATGAGCCCAGTTAGGTTCTTCCCTTTTTCCTTTATGTTTTTGTTTTCTGTTTTCTTTCCTTTTTAACTTCTAGACTTCAAATTTGAATTCCATTCTAATTGTGAGCTTATACTCATTTTAAATGTACAAATTGGACCAAAAGATATGGATAGTTTAACTATTTATATATATATATATATTCCTTTATTTTTTTTGTATAACATCTTTCTTTCTCTTCTCTAAACTCCAATTTGCAAGTTAGGAATAAATCTCTAAATTTGGATTTTAATATATTTCTTTTTACATTATTTTTATATTGTCACAAAATGCACACAAAATAAAAATCTCAGCATGATGCACAATTTATTTGGGCGTCTCTTGTTAATGGTTTATTTGTGTAGGTAATGTGTTCACATGAAATGATAGATAGAGATGACACTCTCATGTATACAAAGGTATATAATTTTCTCCTTTTCGATTTTCTTACAAAGTGGGTGTTATAGCAGGGTTGCCTCGAATTGCAGCACCGGCTCCACAGTCGAGAAGGCGCAGCGCTGGCGCAAGTGGCGCTGCAGTTTTTCGAACGTAGTAACCGGCGCGCCGGTTACATGACGTGTGGGCCTAGGACTCCATGCTGGACGCGTTGAAGTCGAAAGGGTGCATCTCCATGGCGCGGTTGCATGCTGCCTGCATGGTGGTCCGCCCTTTCACCCGCTGGTTTAGGCGAAGATGGAGGAGTGCTTGTAACCGCTGGGCGGTTACACGCTCCGCGCGACGGTTTGGCTTCTTCTGTCCTGGGCCAGCTTGCATGTCATGTGGGACCCAGCCCCCATGTCGTAGGGGAGGATCTTTGAGCGCGTTGGTGAAGACTTAGCCCGCGACGCCTGAGGACGCGAGTGAGGTGAGTTGCCTTTAAAAAGGGAAAGGCTCCCTGGGTGGCAGTCACGCCTCCGCATTCTCTTCATGCATTGCACCCTTCCATCTTCCGAGCCCCCTGGATGGGGTGCCCCAGCGTCGCCTTGCTCTTGTTGCCATTGGAGGAGCGCGATCCCGTGGAGATCGGTACCTTTCAGCCATCGTTTGGCTTCAAGGATTTTCGTCGTGCAGCCCGGCTGCATTCCCCCACCAATGGGCAGTTTGGTGGGGAGAAGCGAGCCGGGCTGCGGCCTCCGCCTCGCCCTCAGCTTCAAGGATTTTCGTCATCCGGGCTGAGGCGGAGGGCAAGCTGAGCGGGAGCTCTACCTCCCGCACGGGTCAGTGGGCCACCTTCTTCTTCAGCCTTCAGGGGAGAGGGCGCCCACCGGTCTAGCGGAGGGGGTGGACTTCGACAACACGGGGCTGGTCAGCCGTGAGCGTCGTCAGCTCCAGCGCGTTGGGCTCGCTGGATCAGCTGGCTCTAGCTCAGCTTCCGGTGCCCCCTCCCGCCGTCGGGCGGAGTGTGGCTATCTAGCCGCTGTACGGGCGGCTGTCGCGCCGCGTGTACCGGGGGACCGTCCAAGACGTCGCGCGCTGCTAGGGCGGCATTCGTGTTCTTGGGCTGTCCTGCCCATGCTCCGGCACGACGCCTCCGCGCGGAGGTCGGTGCTCGCCCGTCCGGGAGGACTTGAGTGGGGATCTGCCGGTAGGCAGGTGGCTGCCGTCATCGGAGCTGAGGTGGTGGCAGCTGGAGAAGTCCTCGTCGCCAACGAGATCGTCGGCACCATCTGCGCTCCGGGCCTCTGGCTCTTTGGCTTTGATAGCTTGTCCTCGCCCTTCGAGTGGGGATGTGGGCGAGGGCCTTGTCGCAGCAGCGTTTGCCCTGAGGTCATCGCTGCTGCTGTTTGGCCGCCCGGAGATGAGGTCGTTGTCGCTGCTGCACGAGTGGGCGGCGGTGAGCCACCTGGAGTTCGTCGTCCCGCAGGGCCTCCTGGTATGGAGGTTGTTCATACCCGCGGGAGTGGAACCGGAGTTCCGTTTGTAATGGCACCTTGAGTGCCAGTGTATGTTCATTACGACTGTCGGAGCTTAAACATCTGTGTATTTGGGCGTAAAGCCATGTTTCTTCCCCATTTCGAGCACCAAGTCTCGCCCGTCGGCTAGCTGAACCGCTTAACCAAGTGTGAGTTGCCCTGCGCGGAAGGTGACGAGTGAGGTATCCATATCCCGGAGGCGTAGGAGTCCCTCGCCTCGGTCGGCCTTGCCGCTCAAGGCTTCTCTTGCTTAGTTAAGGAACCCTCGGCTGCTCTGCGATGAGCCGGAGCCGGAGGCAGCGGTGTCAGCATGGACAGAGGCGGAGTTGGCTCGAAAAGGGGGCTTCATCGGCCCAGGCCGGGGAGGTGTAGCAGCGGTGGCCGGAGCCTGGCCGAGTCGTCCACTGGCGGGACCAACCCCAGAGTCGGGCTGCCGAGGCCATGAGCAGGGCCGGTGTCCTCGGGGGACAGCTGGCTGAGGCCACGGAGCGGCCGGACAAGCCGTCTGCTTGGGCCGAGTTTCTGGAGGGGACCCTGGCGGCAACGGCCGAGGCGTGGTGCTGACATTTTCCTTCGAGGTGGAGATCCTTCGCCCGTGTTGCTGTCCGAGGCCGGGTCAGATTCCGCCGAAGGTGGAAACGATGCCGAGGGTGCTGCTACTCCCCCATTGATGTCTGAACCTGCAGGAGCAGTTTGTGTGTAGTGTGCGTATGTTTTTTGTGGCCGCCGAGGCCCAAACATGTCATTGGCGTGTTATAAAGCTGCGTTTCTTTTCCTCTTGTTTCGAGTATCAGGACTTGCTTGTCGGTAGCAGAATCGTTTATCCGAGCGAGAGTTACTTATCGTGGAAGGTGATGAGTGAGGTATCCGTATCCCGGAGGCGTAGGAGTCCCTCGGCTCGGTCGACCTTCGCCGCTTACATGTACTCTTGCTCGTCCGCGGGATTCTGTTATCGGTATAGTCGAGAAGGCACGAAAAATCGTTTCGACAGAGAAATTTTTGAGCGTTAAGACTTGTTCGATTAGCATAATCACTTATCCGAGCGTGAGTTACTTATCGCAGAAGGTGATGAGTGAGGTATCCGTATCCCGGAGGTGTAGGAGTCCCTCGACTCGGTCGGCCTTGCCGCTTACGTGTACTCCGTCGTTTTCAGGATCCCACTATCGACGTAGTCGAAAAGCACGAAAGATGTTCTGGCCAAAAGACTTTTTCTGAGGAAAATTTTGACGCAGAGGGGGTTCCCCCTTCTAGCCCCCGAGGGAGGGTCGGGCTTTGCCGAGGCAAGGCTGACCCTTCCTTGATGGTTAGACTTTACTTGTGTATGTAAACGAGGTATATGAACGACTTGAAAACATCTTAAGGGTAGAAGCGACATAGCTGTCGGATGTTCCAAGCGTTGTTGTAGACCTCGCCTTGACTGTTGGCCAGCTTGTATGTTCCGGGCTTCAAAGTCTTGGCGATGATGAATGGCCCTTCCCAGGGAGGCGTGAGCTTGTGGCGCCCTCGGGCGTCTTGTCGTAGCCAAAGCACCAAGTCGCCCACCCAGAGGTCTCGGGACCGAACCCCTCGGGCGTGGTAGCGTCGCAGGGACTGCTGATACCGTGCCGAATGTAGTAAGGCCATGTCCCGAGCCTCTTCCAGCTGGTCCAGTGAGTCTTCTCGGTTGATCTGGTTGCTTCGGGCGTCGTATGTCCTCGTCCTCGGGGAGCCGTATTCTAGGTCTGTGGGCAAGATAGCCTCGGCCCCATAGACTAGAAAAAACAGCGTGAAGCCCGTGGCTTGACTTAGCGTCGTCCTTAGACTCCAGACCACCGAGGGGAGTGAAAGCTCTCTTGTGAGTTTTGGTGTTTGGATGACAACTCAATTAAAGGACTAACAAGTGTACTAAGTGTTGAACAGGTGCTTAATGTAAAGCTAACAAGGTTCAACACAAGTGAACAAATGTGATGGTCCAAGAACTGGATTATGGATTCATAATGGACATCACAAGTAAGATGGACATTGCATAAAGTGAGACTCAGGTGCGTAGCTCGGAGACAACTGATCAAGCCAAGGACGGAGGCAAGAAGAGCTTCGAGGTACCAAGTGCACGGGTGAAGGTCAAAGAGGCTGAGGAACCCAAAGCCAAGGGTGAAGAAGAAGGCTTGCAAAGTCAAGGGTGATCGAGTTGAGAACAGCTACGGCACATCAAGGATCACTACATAAGGACGCGACTTACAACCAATGAGGAAATGTCTATAGTTATGTGGTGTAAGTCATAAGGCTCAAGACCAAGCTCTAAGAAGGAGATCAAGGTCACTAGAACGAGAACAAATGTCAAAAACAGAACTGGAAGCAGCCCAAAAGAGCTAAGTGCACTCTGACCTTTAGTTTGGGTTGTTCCTATGTTTGGAGATATTCTATGTGACCTTTACAGGATGTTGGAGCTCAGAAATGTCAGTGTAGATCAAGTTAAGATGACTTGATGATCTATGAGTCCAACATCAATCTTAAGCATGTCAAATGATAGAAAGGTGAAAATCCAAGAGAAGGTATGTTTCTAGACTTAGTACATTGGTTTTTGTGTACTAACATATTTGTCTAAGTGTTAGAAACAGAGAAAAGAAGAAAAGAAAAGAGATGCAAAAGGCTTGGCTGTGTACAGCCAAGACTCAGCTCAGTCTGGCACACCGGACAGTGTCCGGTGCGCCAGGCTGAACTCTGGTGAACAGGCCGCTCTCGGGAGAAGCCGGCGGCGTACGGCTATAAATCACCGGACTGTCCGGTGGTGCACCGGACAGTGTCCGGTGAGTCGGCCGCGGCGAAGTCGCCGCTCTCGGGAGAAGCCTGGCGACGTACGGCTATAATTCACCGGACTGTCCGGTGGTGCACCGGACTGTCCGGTGAGCCAACGGTCGGCTGGGCCAACGGTCGGCCGCGCAATCTGCGCGTGACGCGTGGCCGAGCCAACGGTCAGATGAAGGCACCGGACTGTCCGGTGCGCCAACGGCTCCAGGACTGCAACGGTCGACTGCTCCAATTTTGGAAGGAAATCGGGCACCGGACAGTGTCCGGTGGTGCACCGGACTGTCCGGTGCGCCACCCGACAGAAGGCAAGATTTGCCTTCCTGGATTGCTTCCAACGGCTCCTAGGCCCCTTGTGCCTATAAAAGGGACCTCTAGGCGCCTCAATCAAAAGGAAGTGCAGCCAACAAGTGTAGACATCACTCGAATCAATTCTCACTCTCCCTCTTGTGTGTATCTCTCTAGTTTGTGTAGAAGGCAAAGCTATAAGTCTTTAGGGAGTGGAGAAGTGCTGCTAAGAGCAAGAGCAAGGTCTTGAGCGTATCGTTACTCTGCCGGGGTGCTGTCAAGAAGTTTGTAAGCAGCCGCGGTTTTGTTGTAACCCAACTCAACATAGTGAAAGGCTCTATCTGTCATACTGACAGATCTGAGCAAACGGAGGAAGGAGTTGAAACAGACTCCAAGCCCAGGTGTGGCTAACTCCAACGAGGACTAGGCAAGCATTTCAGGCTTGGCCGAACCTCAGGATAAATCCTTGCGTCTGTGTGCTCTGTTCCGTATTGTATTCTGACTCTCTGTCTTACTCGCTTTTATGTCTGCACTTCACTGCTTACTTGTGGTACTAGCTTTCCTTGAAGTGCAGGATATTCTTAAGACAGGAACTTCAATTCCACTGCAACCTACTCGAAGGGTTCTTCACTCCACTGCGATCCTGTCTTCGAGTAGATTAAGAATTTAAGTTTTACAGTGATAATTTTTATTCGCCTATTCACCCCCCCTCTTGGCGACATCCAGATCCTGTTCCGGGGCCAAAGGGAACTTTCAATTGGTATCAGAGCTAGGCCTCTCTAGTGTGGGCTTAGCCGTCCGGAGATGACGATGTCATCACAAGAGGTAACTGTAGAACTTCTTTTAGGCGATGGTTCTAATTACAAATCTTGGTCTGTTTCTATTTATAAGGCTTTCATGCATGTTGATCCTGATTTAAGACATATCTTTAGTAGAAGTATTTTTCCCTCTGATATTAGTAAAAATCCTTCTAATGCTGAACTAAGATGTTTATCTCTCAATCACCGTGCTTGCAACATCTTAGTTGGCTCTCTCTAGAAGTGCTTATTTTGCCATCATGAGTAGTGCTAGTGATTTATTTGTTGATGCTCATGACTTATGGAATAGAATTAAGGGAAAATATTCTGTGGCAAATTGTGATGCTCCTACTCCCTATATCACTTGTGATACTAACCCTTCAAAAGGAGAAGAAAAGTGTTGGGCACCAAACGATGAATCCACCTCATCGACAGGTTTGCTCTCCACTAATAATAAGTGTTTTATTGCTAATAATGACGGTGGAGACAAGAGCCATAATGAGGAGGAATATGAGGATGATAGCGAGGATGAATCTTCATCACCACAAGGTACATTTTCCTATATTGCTTCCACTGACATTAATGACAGGGAAAATGAGACCGATGATGTGGAAGAAGAGGAGATTCGCCGTTTCTACATCCATCTCAACAAAGAGGACAAAGCACTCTTGGTTAAGCTGTTGAGAAGGAACAAGGAACAAGGCGAGACGCTTCTCAGGCTAGAGGAGTCCCTCATCAAAACCAACAACAGCCGGGAGAAGATGACCAAAGAACATGAGGAGCTAAAATGCTCTCATGATGATTTGGTCCAACGGTATGAATCTGTTTTAATTGAGCAAAGAAATAGTCATGATGCATTATCTAATATTGCTCAACTTAAAAAGGAAAATTTCATGCTTAGGAGTCAAGTAGAAATGATAAACTTAGAAAAACTTGCTCTAGGTGAAAAGTATGATATGTTGTCATATTCTCATAATAAATTAGTTGATGACCATATCATGCTTAATGTTGCTCATGAGGTCGTAATTACAAACTTAAATTCATGTGAACCTCATTCTTGCACAAGGACACATTTGGATAATCTATCACCATCTGCTAACCCCTGTCGCTCAAAAGGAAGCGAGTGTTTAAATGAGCAAAAAGTTGTAGGGTCACAAAAGAATTTGTGTGGGAACAAGAAGGAAAGACAACTAAGGAGAAGACGCATTGCTCGACCTTCTCAAGATATCCACGGGCGCGTGGTGAAGAAGCTTGAGAAGGGAAAAACTGCAGCAAGTGTTAAGCTCCATAAGAAGGATGTTCCTAAAGATGAAAAAATCAACATGAGCTTGGAAAAAGGTAAAGATTCAATTAATCATGTTGTTTGCACTGACCATTTCTCTATGTCATCCAAGAACAAAAAGAGAAAAGGGAAAAGAGGGTGCTTTAAGTGCAATAAGACAGGACACCTCATTGCGTCGTGTCCATACAACGACAAGGGAGAAGGGATAAGGAGATGCTTCGGATGCAATGACAAGAACTATACGATCACTTCTTGTCCGCTATTGATGAACCAAGCATGTGCATTCTCCAAGATGACTCTCACTAAGGAAAATGACAAACAGCAAGCGTCATGTCAGGTTGAGCAACACCTCTGCTACAAGTGTGGTGAGCAGGGTCATCTATCAAAGGTATGTAATAAAGGTAAGGTTCCTAAGCAAGTAAAGTTGTCTCAATATCATTTGCTTAGGAGACCCAAATCATACACTTGTGCTAGATCTATAACAAGGTCACCTAGAACTAGCACAAAGGCTATTTGGGTACCAAAGGCACTTTTAGTTGAACGTCATGGACCCATCCCGAGATGGGTACCAAATTGTGTCAACTAGACCATGCAGGTGCCTCGAGATGGAATGGAGACCGTGGGAGAGCTTAAGAAGGTTAAGTCAAATTCTATGCTTAAGCTGTTAATCCTTGTTGTCTATTTATTAACCCAAGGTTGGATTATTGTGCAATATTAATCCCATATTCATCTCGAGTGAAATAAGTGGTAGAGGTTCTTAATCCCTATTGGTGAATCAAGCAAAGGACTTTGATGAGAATCTGCATCTGTCTCTCCAAAGGACGGTACCTGTGTTTCTTAAGTGCATTATCAATATTGCTCTTAAAGTTAAGTGTCGTGCTATCTGTCCTTGGAGTAGTTACGCTTTGAAGATTGCTTGCGTTGGATTCTTGTTAATAATTGATCAATGATTTCCAAGATCGGAATCATGCTTGCTTAATCATGATTGTATGCTTTAGAGGTTATGTCTCTTGAATCATTTAATGGGTAGCTTTTCATTAGATATATTCACCATGATTAACTCTTTTTGTGTTCGTGAATAAACCTGTATCCCTTTGTGAGTTATGCTATATGGTTTTAATGATTAACCTATGTGCAAATATGACATTTTGTTTAGTTTATGTGCACATGATTACTCTAGTCTGGTATTGTGTGAATACCAACTCCATGTTGTGCCTCTAATGCACCCTTTTGAGCTAAGGTGCATGAGCAAAAGGAGCCCTCAATTAGTGACAACTGGTGCTCTCATGGCAATTCAGGAAAAGGCAAAGGTATGGAGAATGGAACTATGCAATTTCATTGAATATCTTGAAGTTTCATTGATTGTGATCACAGCTATGTTCTTGCCTCTGAATTGGTAGTATCTTGGCTTAAGTGCTCCTTACTTTAAAATGTTGTTTCTTTTGGTGTACCTAAGGAACCTTCTTAATTATGATGTGCTTAGACATTGTGACTTATGTGCATGATCTTGTAATTTTCAATTGGAATATGTGGTAAGATGATTATCATGTATGAAGCATGCCTAGGTTACTTGTAAAATGTTATACTTCTTGAGGCATGCATTATTGTATTAAGTCAACCTTTCATTTGGTATTCAATTGGTATATCTTTGTGCTGAAATTGATAGAGTATGCTTTGACCAAGAGATGTTGTGATCCCCTCTAGTTCTGAGAAAGCTAGAATGTGCAAAGTGCAAGTTATTCAAATACTTGATGCACAAGTTTAGGGGGAGCACACATAACTTGTGTCTTTTGAGACTAATTGTTTCTTGAGCGATCTTGTATAGTCTCAAGGTGGAAAAGAGGAGATGAGCAAGAAATGGAGCAATCAGGACTTGGGTACCTCTATGCTTATCCTTAAATATCATGGAGCTATGATAATAAATACCCTTTCAATTGGTAGCCATGATAGTTTGCTTCAATTGACATCTTTTGGTAATCACTAGAATAGAAGCTTCATCTTGTGCCACAATACTATAACTTGCTCTAAGCTTGGTGTCTTAGCAACAAGAAAAGGTTAGGATAAAGGATCAGGCACAAGTGTGGAGAAGCTCTTGAGAGATTAATACTTCCAAGATGGGAAGTACACCACAACAGGGTAAAGGTACAAAAGAAAGTATTGATCTTTTGCGTATATGTACCTTATCTTTCCTCCAAATGCTTGTGGTTCATATGTTGAATGAGTAAGGGGGAGTATTGTTAGTGTGTTTTTACCTACTCAATACCCTGTTGTCCCTTGACATCATTCTATGTTCTTGCTTGAATATGGTTTTGGTGTTTGATGTCAAAGGGGGAGAAGTTGTGCATTAAAGCTTATCTCAACCTGAGAGGAAAGCTTATCCTAAGGGGTGATGTGTTAGTTTGAGCTTTGCTAGTGTGTTATTCATATGCTTCTTGCAGTATTATATGTGTTGCATCATATGGACTAGTGCTTCCGCTGCTATGTTTTAATTGGCATCTATTGTGTTCATTCTGAAATAGATAGTCATGTGGATAATGGTGCATGTGGTTAATGGTTTAATGGTGCTTTAAGATTGTTTTAAATTAGTATCTTAGTTTAAATTGGTATCTTAGTTTAAATTGGTATCTTAATGGTGAATAGTGGTAGGTTGATATTCCTGTGTTATATTCACTCAATCGAATGGTGTTTAACTCTAATTTTGTGCATATGTGTGTTATAGCATCATGGTTTGATTCTTGACACGATGCATCCCAAAAAGTGCTAAGGTATAGAAATGTTTCGAATTGCCTAAGTATGTGCAAATTGGCGTATGAGGCCAAAATTATGTTTTTGAAGTAAGCACATATTTAGGGGGAGCATTCTATAAACTTAGAATTCAAAATTTGTGCTTCAAATCTTATTCTTATGTAAGCTTTAATTGTGTTGCCATCAATCACCAAAAAGGGGGAGATTGAAAGCTCTCTTGTGAGTTTTGGTGTTTGGATGACAACTCAATTAAAGGACTAACAAGTGTACTAAGTGTTGAACAGGTGCTTAATGTAAAGCTAACAGGGTTCAACACAAGTGAACAAATGTGATGGTCCAAGAACTGGATTTTGGATACATAATGGACATCACAAGTAAGATGGACATTGCATAAAGTGAGACTCAGGTGCGTAGCTCGGAGACAACTGATCAAGCCAAGGATGGAGGCAAGAAGAGCTTCGAGGTACCAAGTGCACGGGTGAAGGTCAAAGAGGTTGAGGAACCCAAAGCCAAGGGTGAAGAAGAAGGCTTGCAAAGTCAAGGGTGATCGAGTTGAGAACAGCTACGGCACATCAAGGATCACTACATAAGGACGTGACTTACAACCAATGAGGAAATGTCTATAGTTATGTGGTGTAAGTCATAAGGCTCAAGACCAAGCTCTAGGAAGGAGATCAAGGTCACTAGAACGAGAACAAATGTCAAAAACAGAACTGGAAGCAACCCAAAAGAGCTAAGTGCACTCTGACCTTTAGTTTGGGTTGTTCCTATGTTTGGAGATATTCTATGTGACCTTTACAGGATGTTGGAGCTCAGAAATGTCAGTGTAGATCAAGTTAAGCTGACTTGATGATTTATGAGTCCAACATCAATCTTAAGCATGTCAAATGATAGAAAGGTGAAAATCCAAGAGAAGGTATGTTTCTAGACTTAGTACATTGGTTTTTGTGTACTAACATATTTGTCTAAGTGTTAGAAACAGAGAAAAAAAGAAAAGAAAAGAGATGCAAAAGGCTTGGCTGTGTACAGCCAAGACTCAACTCAGTCTGGCACACCGAACTGTCCGGTGCGCCAGGCTAAACTCTGGTGAACAGGCCGCTCTCGGGAGAAGCCAGCGGCGTATGGCTATAAATCACCGGACTGTCCGGTGGTGCACCGGACAGTGTCCGGTGAGTCGGCCGCGGCGAAGTCGCCGCTCTCGGGAGAAGTCTGGCGACGTACGGCTATAATTCATCAGACTGTCCGGTGGTGCACCGGACTGTCCGGTGAGCCAACGGTCGGCTGGGCCAACAGTCGGTCGCGCAATCCGCGCGTGACGCGTGGCCGAGCCAACGGTCAGATGAAGGCACCGGACTGTCCGGTGTGCACCGGACAGTGTCCGGTGCGCCAACGGCTCCAGGACTGCAACGGTCGACTGCTCCAATTTTGGAAGGAAATCGGGCACCGGACAGTGTCCGGTGGTGCACCGGACTGTCCGGTGCGCCACCCGACAGAAGGCAAGATTTGCCTTCTTGGATTGCTTCCAACGGCTCCTAGGCCCCTTGTGCCTATAAAAGGGACCTCTAGGCGCCTCAATCAAAAGGAAGTGCAGCCAACAAGTGTAGACATCACTCGAATCAATTCTCACTCTCCCTCTTGTGTGTATCTCTCTAGTTTGTGTAGAAGGCAAAGCTATAAGCCTTTAGAGAGTGGAGAAGTGCTGCTAAGAGCAAGAGCAAGGTCTTGAGCGTATCGTTACTCTACCGGGGTGCTGTCAAGAAGTTTGTAAGCAGCCGCGGTTTTGTTGTAACCCAACTCAACATAGTGAAAGGCTCTATCTGTCATACTGACAGATATGAGCAAACAGAGGAAGGAGTTGAAACAGACTCCAAGCCCAGGTGTGGCTAACTCCAACGAGGACTAGGCAAGCATTTCAGGCTTGGCTGAACCTCGGGATAAATCCTTGCGTCTGTGTGCTCTGTTTCGTATTGTATTCTGACTCTCTGTCTTACTCGCTTTTATATCTGCACTTCACTGCTTACTTGTGGTACTAGCTTTCCTTGAAGTGCAGGATATTCTTAAGACAAGAACTTCAATTCCGCTGCAACCTACTCGAAGGGTTCTTCACTCCACTGCGATCCTGTCTTCGAGTAGAGTAAGAATTTAAGTTTTATAGTGATAATTTTTATTCGCCTATTCACCCCCCTCTAGGCGACATCCAGATCCTGTTCCCGGGCCAAAGGGAACTTTCAGGGAGTTCCTTCATCCATCGCCTACTGAACTTGTTGAGGTCGTTGTAGATTCTCGGCTTGACTCCCTGTAGAATCATGCTGTTTGCACTCTCTACCTGCCCATTCGTCATGGGGTGAGCTACGGCGGCCCAGTCCACCCGGATGTGGTGGTCCTCGCAGAAGTCCAGGAACTTTTTGCCGGTGAACTGGGTGCCATTGTCGGTGATGATAGAGTTTGGGACTCCAAAGCGATGGATGATGTTGGTGAAGAACGCCACCGCCTGTTCGGACCTGATGCTGTTTAGGGGTTGGACCTCAATCCACTTGGAGAATTTGTCGATAGCGACCAGCAGGTGCGTGAAGCCCCCGGGTGCCTTCTGCAAGGGACCGACGAGGTCCAGACCCCACACAGCAAACGGCCAGGTGATGGGTATTGTTTGCAGAGCCTGAGCGGGCAAGTGGGTCTGCCTTGCGTAGAATTGACACCCTTGGCAGGTGCGTACAATCCTAGTGGCGTCAACCACCGCGGTTGGCCAGTAGAAACCTTGTCGGAAGGCGTTTCCAACGAGGGCTCGAGGCGCTGCGTGGTGACCGCAAGCCCTCGAGTGTATTTCTTGCAATAACTCCTGACCTTCGGCGATGGATATGCATCGCTGGAGGATGCCTGAGGGGCTGTGGTGGTAGAGCTCCTTTCCGTCACCTAGCAAGACGAACGACTTGGCGCGCCGCGCCAGTCGCCGAGCCTCGGTTCCGTCGAGGGGTAGCTCTCCTCGGTGGAGATATTGTAGGTAAAGGGTCTGCCAGTTTTGATTAGGCGGGACCCCATTCCGCTCCTCCTCGACGGGCAGTGCCTCACCCTCGGCGGCCGAGGGCGCCTCGGGCTGAGCCAAGGATGCCTCGAATCAAGCCGAGGGTGCCTCGGGCAGGGCCGAGACCTTCTCGGGCTCGGGCGTGTCGTCGGTCTTGACGGAGGGTTGATGCAGGTCTCGGGAGAAGACGTCCGGGGGGACCGTTGTCCGCCCCGAGGCTATTTTAGCCAGCTCGTCCGCAGTCTCATTGTAGCGTCGGGCGACGTGGTTGAGCTCGAGCCCGTAGAACTTGTCTTCCAGGCGCCGAACCTCGTCGCAGTAGGCTTCCATCTTCGGGTCGTGGCAGTGGGAGTTCTTCATGACTTGGTCGATGACAAGCTGTGAGTCACCACGAGCGTCGAGGCGCCGAACCCCTAGCTCGATGGCGATGCGCAACCCGTTAACCAGAGCCTCGTACTCGGCCACGTTGTTGGACGCCGGGAAATGGAGGCGCAGCACGTAGCGGAGGTGCTTCCCGAGGGGTGAGATGAAGAGCAGGCCCGCGCCCGCTCCTGTTTTCATCAGCGACCCGTCGAAAAACATGGTCCAAAGTTCTAGTTGGATCGGAGCTGCTGGAAGCTGGGTGTCGACCGATTCTGCCACGAAATCCACCAAGACTTAGGATTTGATGGCCTTCCGAGGGGCGAATGAGATTGTCTCGCCCATGATCTCCACCGCCCACTTTGCAATCCTACCCGAGGCCTCTCGGCACTGAATGATCTCCCCTAGGGGGAAGGATGACACCACAGTCACCGGATGAGACTCGAAGTAGTGTCGCATCTTTTGCCGCGTCAGAATTACCGCGTACAGTAGCTTCTAAATTTGCGGGTAGCAGATTTTGGTCTCGGACAGTACCTCACTGATGAAGTAGACCGGCCTCTGGACGAGCAATGCATGCCCTTCTTCTCGTCTCTCGACTACGATCGCGGCGCTGACCACCTGAGTGGTTGTGGCTACGTAGATCAGGAGAGCTTCTCCGGCAGCGGGGGGCACCAGGACGAGCGTGCTTGTAAGGAGCTCCTTCAAGTTCCGGAGGGCTTCCTCGGCCTCGGGGGTCCAAGTGAAGCGCTCGGTCTTCCTTAAGAGGCGGTACAGAGGCAGGCCTCTTTTGCCGAGGCGCGAGATGAAGCGGCTAAGAGCCGCAAGGCATCCCATGACCATTTGTACTCCTTTTAAGTCCTTGATAGGCCCCCATGTTGGTGATGGCCACGATTTTCTCCGGGTTGGCCTCGATGCCCCGCTCGGAGACGATGAACCCCAGGAGCATGCCTCGGGGGACTCCGAAGACACACTTCTCAGGATTGAGTTTTACGCCTTTTGCTTTGAGACACTTGAATATCGTTTCAAGGTCGGAGAGGAGGTCGGAGGCTTTCCTTGTCTTGACTACGATGTCGTCGACGTAAGCCTCGACCGTTCGGCCAATGTGTTGTCCGAACACGTGGTTCATGCACCTTTGGTATGTCATGCCTGCATTCCTTAAACCGAATGGCATAGTAATATAGCAATACATGCCAAAGGGTGTGATGAAAGAAGTCGCGAGCTGGTCGGACTCTTTCATCCTGATTTGGTGATACCCTGAGTAGGCATCAAGGAATGACAGGGTTTCGCACCCAGCAGTGGAATCCACGATTTGATCGATGCGAGGCAGAGGGTAGGGAACCTTCGGACATGCTTTGTTCAGACTAGTGTAGTCTACACACATCCGCCATTTCCCATCTTTATTTTTCACAAGCACAGGGTTGGCTAGCCATTCGGGATGAATACCTCTTTGATGAACCCTACAGCCATCAGCTTGTGGATCTCCTCGCTTATGGCTCTGCGCTTTTCTTCGTCGAATCGGCGCAGAGGCTGCTTCACGGGTCGGGCTCCAGTCGGATATCCAGCGAGTGCTCGGCGACATCCCTCGGTATGCCAGGTATGTCCGAGGGACTCCACGCAAAAACCTTAGCGTTTGCACGAAGAAAGTCGACGAGCACTGCTTCCTGTTTGGGGTCGAGCTCGAAGCCGATCCGTACTTGCTTGGAGACTTCGTTGCTGGGGTCGAGAGGGACGGACTTAACCGCCTCTGCTGGCTCGAAGTTGCTGGCGTGGCGTTTCATATCTGGCACCTCCTTGGAGAGGCTCTCCAGGTCGGCGATGAGGGCCTCGGACTCGGCGAGGGCCTCAGCGTACTCCACACACTCCACGTCGCATTCGTACGCGTGTCGGTATGTGGATCCGACGGTGATGATCCCATTGGGGCCCGACATCTTGAGCTTGAGGTAGGTGTAGTTGGGGACGACCATGAACTTGGCGTAGCATGGTCTCCCCAGCACTGCGTGGTAGGTTCCTCGGAACCCGACCACCTCGAACGTGAGAACTTGGCGTAGCATGGTCTCCCCAGCACTGCGTGGTAGGTTCCTCGAAACCCGACCACCTCGAACGTGAGGGTTCCCTTTCGGAAGTTGGAGGGAGTCCCGAAGCAGACGGGCAGATCGAGTTGCCCAAGGGGTTGGACGCGCTTCCTGGGGATGATCCCGTGAAAGGGTGCCGCACCGGCCCGGATCGTGGACAAATCGATCTGCAAGAGCCCGAGGGTCTCGGCGTAGATGATGTTGAGGCTGCTGCCTCCGTCCATGAGGACCTTGGTAAGCCTGACGTTGTCGATGACGGGATCAACAACGAGCGGGTACTTCCCCGGGCTCGGCACGCAGTTGGGGTGGTCGCCTTGGTCGAAGGTGATGGGCTTGTTGGACCAGTCTAGGTAAACTGGCGTCGCCACCTTCACCGAGCAGACCTCCCGGCGCTCCTACTTGTGGTGTCGAGCCGAGGCGTTCGCCACTCGCCCACCGTAGATCATGAAGCGGTCATGGACCTCGGGGAACTTCTCTGCCTTGTGGCCTTCCTTCTTGTCGTTGTTGTGGGCTTTGCCACCTTCTGCCGGTGGCCCGGCCTTGTGGAAGTAGCGCCGAAGCATGACGCACTCCTCAAGGGTGTGCTTGACGGGACCCTAATGATAGGGGCATGACTCCTTGAGCATCTTGTCGAACAGATTGGCCCCTTCGGGAGGCTTCCGGGGGTTCCTATGTTCGGCAGCGGCGACAAGATCTGCATCGGCGGCGTCGCGTTTCGTTTGCGACTTCTTCTTGCCCTTCTTCTTCGTGCTGCGCTGAGCGGACGCCTCGGGGACATCTTCCTGCTAGCGTCCCTGAGGCTGCTTGTCCTTCCGGAAGATGGCCTCGACCGCCTCCTGGCCAGAGGCGAACTTGGTGGCGATGTCCTTCAGCTCGCTCGCCCTGGTGGGAGTCTTGCGACCTAGCTTGCTCGCCAGGTCGCGGCAAGTGGTGCCGACGAGGAACACGCTGATGACATCTGAGTCGGTGATGTTGGGCAGCTCGGTGCGCTGCTTCGAAAATCACGGGATGTAGTCCCGCAGGGATTCTCCCAGCTGCTGGCGGCAGCTTCGGAGATCCCAGGAGTTCCCAGGGCGCACGTATGTGCCCTGGAAGTTTCCGGCAAAAGCTTTGACCAGGTCATCCCAGTTGGAGATCTGCGCAGGAGGCAGATGCTCCAGCCAGGCTTGGGCGGCGTCGGAGAGGAACAGGGGGAGGTTGCAGATGATGAGGTTGTCATCGTCCATTCCACCCAGCTGGCAGGCCAGTCGGTAGTTCGCGAGCCACAGTTCCGACCTTGTTTCCCCCGAGTACTTGGTGATGGTAGTCGGGGTCCAGAACCGGGTTGGGAACGACGCCCGTCGTATGGCCGGCTGAAAGCTTGCGGACCGGGTGGTTCGGGCGAGGGGCTCCGATCCTCCCCGATGTCGTAGCGTCCCCCACGCCTGGTGTGGTAGCCTCGGCGGACCTTTTCGTTGAGGCGGGCCCAACGGTCGCGGCGATGGTGCTTGTTGCCGAGGCGGCCCGAGGCCGCAGGCGCTGTGTCCCGCGTGCGCCCGGTGTGGACCGAGGCTTCCCGCATGAATCGGGAAGTCGCAGCGCGATGCTCCGGGGGGTATCCCTGCCTTCGGGAGGCAGAGCTTTCGGCCCGTCGGACCACGGCATCCTCTAGGAGATTCTTGAGTTCTCCCTGGATACGCCGTCCCTCGGTGGTGGATGGTTCCGCCATCGCTCGGAGTAGTATTGCTGCTGCAGCCAAGTTCTGGCCGACCCCACTGGAAGCCGGGGGCAGCCTTGCCCTGGCATCGTCAGCGATGCGGTGTTGGTGAAAGCTCTCTTGTGAGTTTTGGTGTTTGGATGACAACTCAATTAAAGGACTAACAAGTGTACTAAGTGTTGAACAGGTGCTTAAGGTAAAGCTAACAAGGTTCAACAAGTGAACAAGTGTGATGGTCCAAGGACTAGATGGTGATAGATAATGGGCATCACAAGTAAGATGGACATTGCAAAAGTGATACTCGGGTGCGTAGCTCGGAGACAACTGATCAAGCCAAGGACGGAGGCAAGAAGAGCTTCGAGGTACCAAGTGCACGGGAGAAGGTCAAGGAGGCTGAGGAACCCAAAGCCAAGGGTGAAGAAGGAGGCTTGCAAAGTCAAGGGTGATCGAGTTGAGAATAGCTATGGCACATCAAGGATCACTACATAAGGACGTGACTTACAGCCAATGAGGTAACAGCTGCAGTTATGTGGTGTAAGTCATAAGGCTCAAGATCAAGCTCTAAGGAGGAATTCAAGGTCACTAGAAGGTGAACAAGTGTCAAAACCAGAACTGGAAGCAGCCCAAAAGAGCTAAGTTCACCTTGATATTTAGTTTGGGTTGTTCCTATGTTTGGAGATATTCTATGTGACCTTTACAGGATGTTGGAGCCAAGTAATGTCAATCTAGATCAAGTCAAGCCAACTTGATGATTTATGTGTCCAACATCAAAGCTCAAGCATGTGAAATGCTATAGATTTAATGATTAAGAGAAGGTATGTTTCTAGGCCTTAGTACATTGGTTTTATGTACTAATATATTTGTCTAAGTGTTAGAAACAGAAAGAAGAAGAAAAGAGAAGAGGAGAAAAGACTTGGCTGTGTGCTGCCAAGACCCAGCTCGGTCTGGAGCACCGGACTGTCCAGTGTGCACCGGACAGTGTCCGGTGCGCCAGGCTGGCTCGGCGCGAAGTGGCCGCTCTCGGGAAATTGGCCGACGGCGTACGGCTAAAATTCACCGGACTGTCCGGTGTGCACCGGACTGTCCGGTGAGCCAACGGTCGGCCGCGCAATCTGCGCGGGACACGTGGCCGAGCCAACGGCTAGAAGACGGCACCGGACTGTCCGGTGTGCACCGGACATGTCCGGTGCGCCAACGGCTCCCAGATCTGCAACGGTCTGCAACGGTCGGCAGCGCTGTTTAAGGAAAGAAATCTGTCACCAGACAGTGTCCGGTGTGCACCAGACTGTCCGGTGCGCCACCCGACAGAATGAAAGTATTGCCTTCCAAATGAGATTCCAACGGCTTCTAGGCCCCTTGTGCCTATAAAAGGGACCCCTAGGCGCCTCAAGCAAAGTACAGGTGCAGCCAACAAGTGTATACACCATTTGGATCAATTCTTTCTCTCCCTCTCTTGTGTATCTCTCTAGTTTGTGTAGAGGCGAAGTTATAAGCCTTTAGAGAGAGGGGAAGTGCTGCTGAGAGCTAGAGCAAAATCTTGAGCGCATTGTTACTCTGTCGGAGTGCTGTTGAGAAGATTGTAAGCAGCCACGACATAGTTGTAACTGATATCAACATAGTGGAAGGCTCTATCTGTCGCCCGACAGATCTGAGCAAACGGAGGAAGGAGTTGAATAGACTCCAAGCCAAGGTGTGGCTAACTCCAACGAGGACTAGGCAAGCATTTCAGGCTTGGCCGAACCTCGGGATAAATCCCTGTGTCTGTGTGCTCTGCTCTATGCTGTGTGCTGTTTCTCTGTCTTATTTGTTGTTTATACTTGCACTTCAATATTTATATGTGCTATAAGCTGTCTTCGAAGTGCAGGGTATTTTAAGACAGGGACTTCAATTCCGCTGTAACCTACTCGAAGGGTCCTTCATTCCACTGCGATCCAGCCTTCGAGTAGAGTAAGAATTTCCAGTTATAAAGTGATAATTTTTATTCGCCTATTCACCCCCCCCTCTAGGCGACATCCAGATCCTGTTCCCAGGCAAAGGGAACTTTCAGTTGGACGTCCTGGGGCAGATGACACGCTTCTCCGGCTGGTGCTCGGCCTGCCCACTCCTGCCCGATGTTCTGCCGGAGCTGCACAAGTTGTCCTGCTTCCTCGTCGAGCCTGGCCTGCATCTCGCGGATTTGCTCGAGCTGTGTGTCCTGACCCCCCGCAGGGACTGGGACCACAGCTAGCTCCCGAAGGATGTCCACGTGAGGCGTAGGCCTAGGGGGATCGCCGTCCTCTGGCATACCAAGGTGGTTTCCTTCGTCGAGACCCCCTAGATCGACGTGGAAACATTCGCGACTTGGGCCACAGTCCTCGTCGCCGAGGCTGTGGCTATCATTGGAGCAATCGGAGAGGCAGTAGTCACATGCGGTCATGAAGTCCCGCATGGCACTGGGGTTCCCGAGCCCAGAGAAATCCCAACCATAGTTGGGCTCGTCATCTTCCTCGGAACCCGGGGGGCGTAGGTCGAGACGGCCGTCAATCGGTCCCAGGTTGACCACATATGATACCCCGGAAGGTTCGGATATGCCTTTATGAAAGCATCCACTGAAGCGGGGTCGCTTGGTGGGTCGAAGCTGAATCTAAAAGGCAAAGGGTGGAAAACGGACGGTACCTCTTGATCGATGGATGGTGACGGAGTCGCGTTGGAGACGGACTGCACCGTTATCTCAGGTACGAGGCTAACGCCTAGTAGGTCCTTCGCGAGCGTGCTGGCGTCATCCGTCCGTTTGGGGTTGGCGTGTTGCGTGGAAACGACGCCCGTCTTCGTCTCAGACGCGAGGTCGACGCCCGACGTGTCCCCCGCTGGGGCGCCGGCATCGTCGACTCGCTCGACAGCCGACGAGGTGTCGCCTCCTACTTGGCCATGGTTGCCCCGCCTTCTCCTCCATCGGCGGGGAGGGTGATGGGACAGACTCGGATGTTGTTCTTCCGCCATGCGAGGAAGACGTCGTCGATTCCGCCGTCGGCGGGCGGGCTGACGGCCGCCATTGTCGTTGTCGCGCGGCGGAGGAAGGAGTACCATGTCGTAGCTGCCGTCGAGGGACATGAACTCGAGACTCCCGAAACGGAGCAGCGTCCCAGGCTGGAGAGGTTGCTGGAGACTACCCATCTAGAGCTTGACGGGAAGCTGTTCGTCAACACGCAGCAGTCCACTACCTGGCGCGCCAACTGTCGGCGTTTCGACCCCAGGGGGTCCCTGGACCGATGAGTAAATTGTTGCTGCGTGTCCCAGCCCAGATGGGTTGGCGCAAGACAGAACACAAGGGGGAAAAACAATGAGGGGAACCGCAGCTCGTGTTGTCCTGCACCCAGGGCGGATGCACTTGCAGTAGGGGGTTACAAGCGTTCGCGAGGGAGAGAGAGAGAGCCTGTTCGTCAGCCCGTCCTCTCGTGCGGCCACCTTTTCGTACGAGGGCCCTGGACCTTCCTTTTATAGACGTAAGGAGAGGACCCAGGTGTACAATGGGGGGTGTAGCAGTATGCTAACGTGTCCGGCAGAGAGGAGCCAGAGTCCTATGTACATGCCGACGTGGCTGTTGGAGAGGTGTTGGCGCCCTGTTCATGTGATGTCGTGGCCATCGGAGGAGCGCTTAAACCCTGTAGAAGCACAGCTATCGGGGCTATCGGGACTTTGCTGACGTCTCCTTGCTTCTGTAGGGGGCTGAGAACCACCGTCGTCATGGAGCACGCGGGGTGTCATCATTACTTGTTTTACCGGGGCGAGCCAGATGGGATGCCGGTCTTGTTCCCTGTAGCCTGAGCTAGCTAGGGGTAGGGTAATGATGTGCCCCCTGCGATGTGGTCGGCCTGAGCCCAAGGTCGGGCGAGGCGGAGGCTCCTCCAAGGTCGAGGCTGAGTCTGAGCCCTGGGGTCTGGCGAGGCGGAGACCGTCGTCTGAGGTCGAGGTTGAGTCCGAGCCCTAGGGTCGGGCGAGGCGGAGACCGTCGTCCGAGGTCGAGGTTGAGTCCGAGCCCTGGGGTCGGGCGAGGCGGAGACCATCGTCCGAGGTCGAGGTTGAGTCCGAGCCCTAGGGTCGGGCGGGGCGGAGACCGTCGTCTGGGGTCGAGGTTGAGTCCGAGCCCTGGGGTCGGGCGAGGCAGAGACCGTCTTCTAGGGTCAAGGTTGAGTCCGAGCCCTGGGGTCAGGCAAGGCGGAGATCGTCTTCCGGGGTCGAGGTTGAGTCCGAGCCCTAGGGTTGGGCGAGGCGGAGCTTCCTATGGCGCCCGAGGCTGGACTTGGCTGCTGTCAGCCTCTCTGGGCGGGTGGCACAGCAGTCGGAGCAGTGCAGGCAGCGCTGTTTTCCTGTCAGGTCAGTCAGTGGAGGGGCGAAGTGACTGCGGTCACTTCGGCCTTATCGACTGAGGAGCGCGCGTCAGGATAAGGTGTCAGGCGATCCTTGCATTGAATGCTCCTGCCATCCGGTCGGCTGCCGAGGCGATCTGGCCAAGGTTGCTTCTCCATGAAGCCTGCCCGAACTGGGCCTCAGGCGAGTCGAAGGTGCGTCTGTTGCTTGAGGAGGCCCTCGGGCGAGGCGTGAATCTGCCTGGGTCTTCCGTTCCTGCCCGAGGCTGGGCTCGGGCGAGGCGAGATCGTGTCCCTTGAGTGGACGGAGCTTTGACCTATATTGCGCCCGTCAGGCCTTTGCGGCTTTGTGCTAATGGTGTTTACCAGCCGAGTATTAGGAGTCTTGGAGGTACCCCTAATTATGGTCCCCGACAATGATAAATATCAAAAGCTCAAAGAAGAAAATGAGAGGCTAAAAATGAGCTTGACACAACTAAAAGGGAAGTGCATTGCTCAACCTTCTCAAGATAACCGTGATCACATGGTGAAGAAGCTTGAGACGGAAACAACCGTGGCATGCACTAAATCTCTTGAAGAAAATGTCAAGGACTTGAGGATTGCCAAGAGGAAGGAACAAAAGGTGAAGATCAATGCCTCCTCCAAAAGCCTCAACCACGCCTCCATAAAAGGTAACATCCAAGGTAATAATCAAACCACACTTCACACTAAGAGAAGTAAGAAGTGTAGTGAATGCTTTGAAAAGGGGCACTCGATTAGGTCATGTCCCTATATTAAAAATGACTTGATTATTAACAAGGATAATAAAGTTTGTTTTAAATGCTCTAAGAAGGGTCACTTTTTTAGAACTTGTCCCCATTTAAAACAAAAAGGCATAACGTTAGAAAAGAAAATATTCACTAACCATGTAGCAAGCAAGAAACAAGGAAGGAAGAAATCTTCAAGGCTCGAAGATCGCCTATGCTACATATGCCGAAAGAAGGGACATCAATGCAAAGATTGTCCCATTGGTAACACCTCCACTCCTATCTTGTCAATTAATTCTCTTGTAACTAGGCAACCCAAAATTGCAACTTGTGCTAGAAAGGTAATGAGTTTACCTAGTGCTAACACAAAGGACTTTTGGGTTCCTAGATCTTTGTTGACTAACCGTGATGGACCCATCAAGCGATGGGTACCAAAATATGCTTGACAAGCTTTGCAAGAGAAGGAGATGATATGAAGCTTTGGGGTGCTTAAGAAAGTTAATTCAACTTAACTCAAGCTATCAATCTTCAATGATCTATATATCAAAAATTGACCCAAAGTTATTTCAAATTGTTATGTCTAAAACTCATATCATCTCGAGGAAGATATTGATGTTGTAGGAAATAAAGAATTATCTTGTGCGGAAAAATCAAGGCCTACAACATGGAGGAAAACCGAAGGATGGTAACACTTGTGTTTTTGAGTGCAAGTATCTTAAATTATGATTTCTCATGTGTCTTGTGTAGTCGCATAGAAAAAGAAGCACTTCAAATGTCTCTAAATTTATATTACCATTCTTTGAAGAATTTCCTCTCATTTGGTAGATTGCATACTCATCATTTCCATCCTATGGCAATCTACATGCTTTAAATTATTGCAAGTATCTCATGGCATGTTTTTCGCTAGTCAATCTATTATTGCCATGATTCTAGATATAAAGAGATATTTCAAGTTCTTAAAAGAATAAGGTGTCATGTAAGGAATTCAAATCCTTAGGACACTTATAAAAGTAAAACTCTCTCTATAACTAGAATAGTGAGACTAATGATTTTATCTAAGTAACCCAAGTAGTCTCACGTGTAGAGAATAAGTTTCTCTTTGGAAGCGTGTAATCTAACATAAAAAGAAAAATCAATCCAATGATTTATCATGTATTTCTACTTGCTTAAATTGGATATGATTCTTTCACATTTATCGCTTTCCATATCATGAATAAGATTTATTCCTGTAATCTTAAAGGATTATTTATGCTTATTTTATGAGTTAAAATTGAGCATAACATCATCTATACGATAATCTAGTTCATGCTATGAAGTTTCCATGTTTTAGTAATCTAGCTTTTCATTCCTTATAAAAAATGATTACAAAAATGGAAACTAGTGCTTGTGTTACTAACAACGTATCTCTTGAGCCTACTTATGAATATCTACAAAAGAGAAAGTGCACAAGCCTCAAGGGTTGCTCTTCACCCAAGGGAAGAAAGGTAAAAGCAAAGGTATGGGAACTCTCTTTCCCATCATTAGTTATTTGCTCAAAATTATGATATTCTATCCATGTGAAGAATAGATTCTTTATTAGACTTAAATTGACTGGGTGTACATTCAATCTCATTCTCATAAATGCACATGTCCATTAGAATCTAATTCATGCCTTTGCTATATATATATATATGTTCTCATATTGACTTGCTTGCAAGTAATGATTGCTAAATTCAATATGAAGAAGTAAAATTCCAATGATTGATCAAAATGTTTAAAAGGTGCATACTCCTCTTTCTCAATGAAATGCACTAATGTTAAGGATTTTACTTCATGTCTGTGTGACTTATGAATGATGAATTGTTTATATTTCTTGTCTAAAGAAATCATCTTTCATCATATACTCCCTTGTGCTATTAACATCCTTCTTGAGTATTTTCAATAAGTTTGAAAGGAAAAAGAAACAACTACAAAGGGAGGACACTCACATGAAAGAGAAGGACATCAAGACCAACAACATCCACTTGGATGATAAGATCCTCAAAACAATCAATGGTGTGGTTGTAAGCATTCTAAACCTTTTTTCATTGTGAGAATACCAGGCCTAAGTTGTTTATTGCAAATTTCATGAGCCTTGATCAAGATGTATAATGCTTCTCCCTATTTGTCTTTAGAGTAAATTCATCCATTCAATTCATTCAAATACTTGATGCATATCTTTAGGGGGGGCCTCTTTCTATATCTTGATTATGTTGAGACTATCACTTTATCTTAGTAATTTCATATAGTCTCTTGCATGAGAATGAGTTTCTCACGAAGTATGCTACTTTTTTTAATTCTCATCTTTCACTCTAAAGTAGCATATTTGCTGGATTCTCCTACTCTAAGCTTAATTGATAATCTAATGCGTATGTTGTTCCTTTGATCACATCTGTTGTTTGTTTTATCATTGAATAACTTCAATTAACACTCATGTTTCTTAGTGCTGTATATACTATCAATCGATATCTCTCTTGATATGCACTAAGTTAAAAGGAGAATTCATGATACATTTATGCAATTTGTGATCCATTTGATATATGCTGACAACGACTTAGAAAAGAATCACTAATTGTAAAACTCTCTCCTGTGCAAAACATTTCCATATATTGTCTTGAGTATAGGTCTTAAGCAGCTAAGACTGAGGACAAAGCACAATAAAGAGAGCGTCTCTATGTGAAGGTACAAAAGGGTAAAACTGCCTCCTTTTATTTAAACTTGTACCTAAATCTTCCTTTTATATACTTTCCTTGCATATCTTGTATAAAAGGAAGACAAAGCATGTCCATGCATTATCCCCGCTTCATACCTAGTTTAACCTCTTAAAATTTCATTCCTGCATTAATGCATCTTTGTTGAAACTAGATGAAGTAATTTTATTGTCAAAGAGCTTAAAGCTTAACTTTGTAACGAGGATAAGCTGCCTTTGTTCCAAAGGTGGATGGTCCTTAAGCCTCTTTGAAATTCTCAAGGGAAATGCTTAAATTGTTCATAACATGCTTTCATAAGTGCATAAACTATCATGAGCATCACACTTATACTGCGACACAATGCACTTCACATTCTATATGATATAGATATGTTCTCATTAACCTAACTATGTGCAATTGGCATTTAAGACCAAAATATGTGTTCCTCTCCATGCACATATTTAGGGGGAGCAATCTATGTTATATAGAACTATGATCATGCTTAATTTGATATATCCTTTGATCATATCTCTTTTATGTCTATGCCTAATGTGTTTTCAAGTATATTCTCATGCTTAGTCATAGAATTGAAAGGGAAATGGAGTATTCGGCAAAGACGACGCTTCCACTCAACTCCTTCGGTGTTATCCACTCTTTGTCGGTATTCCGCATAATTCTTCACTTTGGTATAATCTTCACTCATATTTATTTGCTATTGTGAAGACAGTATAGGGGCTTATATCTCACTCACAAGTATCGTTTTTGACGATTCATGCCAAAGGGGGAGAAAGTATGAGCCCAAAGCAAAAGGACCGCACCACCACCAAATTTAAAAATGACGTTTTCAATTTGATATCTTATTGTGTTCAAAAGGGGGAGAAAGTAGTATCTTAAAAAATTGCAAAACCCTCTTGAACACTAAGAGGAGAATTTTCTTTGAGGGGGAGTTTTGTTCTAGTCAAAGGAAAAGCATTTGAAACAAGGGGAGAAAATTTCAGATCTTGAAAATGCTTCTTTCAATCTTATTCATATACCTTTGACTATTTGCAAAATGTTTTGAAAAAAAATTTACAAAGAATTTGCAAAAACAAAACTTGTGGTGCAAGAGTGGTCCAAAATTTTAAATTAGAAGAAAACCACCCATGTACATCTATTGAAATAAGTTTATTGGTTTCAATTCCAAGTAACCTTTGCACTTACATTATGCAAACTAGTTCAATTCTGCACATTTATATTTGCTTTAGTTTGTGTTGGCATCAATCACCAAAAAGGGGGAGATTGAAAGGGAAATAGGGTCAAACCTTTTCCTAAAGGATTTTGGTGGTTGAAAATGCCCAACACAAATAATTGGACTAACTAGTTTGCTCTAGAGTATATGTTCTACAGGTGCCAAAGGTTCAACTCAAAGCCAATACAAAGATTAAAAAGGGTTCAAGAAGAAAGGAGCAAAGGAAACCGAAGTGCTCTCTGGTGTGCCACCGGACAGTGTCCGGTGCACCAGGGAGGATCGACTTCAAACTCTTCACCTTCAGGTTTTCCAGGCGCACCACCGTTATAATTCACCGAACTGTCCGGTGTGCCACCGGACTGTCCGGTGAGCCAGCGGAGCAACAGTCATCTGCGCGCAACGGTCGACTCTGCAAAGTAAATAGTGCAAATCAGATGTCAGAGCAGACAGTCAGAGGGGCACCGGACTGTCCGGTGTCGTACCGGACTGTCCGGTGCCACATGAGGACAAAGCCTCCAACGGTCGACCAGCTCCAAGCCCTAACGGGAGGATGACGTGGCGGCGCACCGGACACTGTCCGGTGCGCCCATCGCCAACAGCCTTCTCCAACGGCTACAATTTTGGATGGTGGCTATAAATACCACCCCAACCGGCCACTTCAAGGTGGGGGAGCCTAAGCAACATTCCAAGTCATCTAGTTGACATACTCAATCCCTCCCAACCACATATATTCATCGATCCATCCTATACACAAGATTTAGACCACTACAACCCACACAAGTGCCACAAAAGCGAGAGCAAGCAAAAGAAAGCCTCTCGTGTGATTTAGCTCTAGTGCCTTGTGAGATTCATTGAGAGATAGTATGTGTTACTTCTTTTTGTTCATTTGCGCATGGAGGTTTGACTCCCATTGAACTTCCTCCAAAGTTTTGGAGGCTTGTAAAGCTAGCAAGAGACACCAAAGAGTGTGGTGGTCCTTGTGGGGTCTTAAGTGATCCTTGAGAAGAAGAAGAGCTCACCGGTCTTGCGTGATCGGTAGAGAGAGGGAAAGGGTTGAAAGAGACCCGTCCTTAGTGGACTCCTCAATGGGGACTAGGCCTTCGAGGGCCGAACCTCAGTAAAACAAATCACCTGTGTCTCGTGTGCTTATTGCTTGTGATTTGTTTGTTCTTTCCCTTTCTAAGTTTTTCTTGCACTACTCTTTGTTAATATCATTTGGTGTTGCTTTAAGGTAAATTCTCATTTAGTAAAGCAACACCTTGCAAGAAAGAACTTGTGTTATTACTCTTCTAAGCCCCCTTGCTTTATTCTCATAGACCTATTAGTTGTATTATTTTATCAATCCCGCATTATTTGAAAGCAATACTCTTTACAAGCAAGGACTTAGTTTTTTTATACTCTGATAATTGTATATCTTGTTCTAATCACTAATCAAGGGAAGTTGAGTTGGGGGACAAAGTTTTAATTTTCAGGTTTCGCCTATCCACCCCCCCCCCCTCTAGGCGACTTTCAATAGGGAAGTTGAGTTTGTAATTGATCTTCTACCTGGAACTGCCCCTATTTCTAAACGGCCATACATGATGTCTGTAGAAGAGTTAAAGGAACTTAAGAAGCAGTTAACTGAGTTACAAGAGGCTGGGTACATTCGTTCGAGTTCCTCACCTTGGGGAGCGCCGGTTCTGTTTGTACAAAACAAGGATGGATCACAATGGATGTGTGTGGATTATAGATCTCTCAATGATGTTACTGTGAAGAACAAGTATCCATTACCCCGCATTGAGGATTTATTTGAGCAGATGAGAGGTGCTAGGGTATTCTCGAAGATCTCCGATCAGGATACCATCAAATGAGGATTAGGCCATCGAATATTCCCAAGACGGCTTTCTCGACTCGATATGGATTATATGAGTTCACCATTATGTCATTTGGACTAACTAATGCACCAGCTTATTTTATGAATTTGATGAATATGGTGTTTATGGATTATTTGGACAGATTCGTCGTGGTATTCATCGACGATATTCTTATCTATTCCAAGAGTGATAGTGATCATGAGGAACATCTGAGATTGGTGCTACAGAAGCTACGAGACAATCAACTCTATGCCAAGTTTAGCAAGTGCGAGTTTTGGATTGGTGAGGTGCCATTCCTTGGACATATCATTTCTAATGGCGGAATATCAGTGGATCTTGCTAAGGTCAAGGAGATAATGGAGTGGAGAGTACCCACTACAGCTACGGAGATTCGGAGTTTCTTGGGACTTGCTGGCTATTATCGGAGATTTATTGAAGGATTTTCTAAGATCGCTAAGCCTATGACCTCGCTTTTGGAGAAGGGCAGAGAATTTAAGTGGGATGAGAAGTGCCAAGATAGATTTGATCAATTGAAGAAGAGATTGATGTCACCACCAGTGTTGGTTATGCCAGATCTACAGAAGGGATTTGACATTTATTGTGATGCATGTGGCCAAGGCTTGGGATGTGTGCTCATGCAGGAAGGACATGTGATTGCCTGTGCGTCTCGTCAGTTACGGAAACATGAATTGAACTACCCCATGCATGACTTAGAACTGGTAGCCATTATGCATGCGCTTAAGATTTGGAGACATTATATCATGGGGACCAAGTGTCAAGTATACACGGATCATAAGAGTTTGAAGTATATATTCACACAGAAGGATCTCAACCTTAGGCAACACCGTTGGTTGGAGCTTATTAAGGATTATGATTTGGAGATTCACTATCACCCGGGCAAGGCAAACTTGTTTGCAGATACCTTGAGTCGAAAGGAGCATGTTCATTCAGCTGTTATTGCCCAACTACCCGATGAGATTGTTGAGGATTTCAGAAGACTTAACCTGGGGATAGTTGCTCACACTGAAGGAGTTACCATCGATGTGGAACCTACTTTGGAGCAAGAAATCTGCAAAGGACAAATTGGTGATGCTAAAATACAAGAGATTAAGGATCTGATTACTGAAGGTCAAGGTCCAAAATTCACGGAAGATGAGCAAGGCACCATATGGTTCAAGGACAGGATATGTGTTCCTGATATCAAAAGCCTTCGTGAGACTATTTTGAAGGAGGCCCATGACTCGGATTATTCTATTCATCCTGCTAGTACCAAGATGTATCAGGATTTGAAGCAGAAATATTGGTGGTACGAATTGAAGAGAGATGTGGCTGCACATGTGGCTATGTGCGATGTGTGTCAAAGAGTTAAGGCTGAACACCAGAGACCAGCTGGACTACTGCACCCACTAAAGATACCTAAGTGGATGTGGGAAGAGATTGGTATGGATTTTATTACTGGATTGCCTCGCACCCAGAAAGGATATGATGCTATATGGGTGATTGTGGATAGATTGACTAAAGTAGCTCACTTCATTCCTGTCGAGACTACTTATAAAGGTTCTCAACTGGCAGAGTTATATATGGCTCGGATTGTGTGTTTACATGGAGTACCAAACAAGATCGTGTCTGATCGAGGTTCATAGTTTACCTCAAGTTTTTGGAGAAGCTTTCATGAGAATATGAGTACAAAGTTGAATTTTAGTACGGCTTATCACCCTCAGACTGATGGACAAACTGAAAGGACTAATCAAGTGTTGGAGCATATGTTGAGAGCTTGTGCACTTCAGCATGGAGGAAGTTAGGATAAAAGTCTACCTTATGTTGAGTTCTCATATAATAACAGTTATCAGGCCAGTCTGAAGATGTCATCTTTTGAAGCTTTATATGGGAGGAAGTGCAGGACTCCTCTATACTGGGATCAGACTGGAGAAAAACAGTTCTTTGGGCCTGAACTGATTCAAGAGGCGAAAGAACAAGTCCGTATCATTCGAGAGAATTTGAGGGTAGCTCAAACTAGGCAAAAGAGCTTTGCTGATAATAGAAGGAGACCACTGGAATTTGAAGAAGGAGATTATATGTACCTCAAGGTGTCACCACTTCGTGGAATGAGGAGATTTAAAGTTAAGGGCAAATTGTCCCCTCGCTATATTGCACCATTCTTGATCTTTAGGCGAGTTGGGGAGATGGCATACAAACTTGAGCTACCTGCTAGTTTATCTGATGTGCACAATGTATTCCATGTGTCTCAGCTTAAGAAGTGCCTCTGTGTCCCTAAGGAACAGTTACCAATGGAAGAGCTCAGTGTTCAGGGTGATTTGACTTGTACGGAGTATCCTATCAAGATTCTTGATACATTGACTCGAGTTACGAGAAATAAGGTGATAAAGATGTGTAAAGTGCAATGGAGTCACCATGGAGAAGATGAAGCAACATGGGAAAGAGAAGAAGAGCTTCGCATAGATTTTCCCCATCTTTTCTTTAGTTCTTTCTAAATCTCGAGGACGAGATTCTTTTAAGGGGTGTAGGATTTGTAATACCCAATTTGTAATAGATAAAAAAGAGAAAAGTTATTTTCCTATATTTTATGTGTGTGTTGAACCTACTTATCATCACATGTGAACACCATATTCAAATATAAATAAATAATTAGTAAAAGACTTACCACAAAAATGTGCATCATGTTGGTTTTTTATTTTGTGTGCATGTTGTGGCGATATAAAAGTAATGTGACAAGAAATATATTAAATTACCAAGGGGAAATTTAGAATATAAAAGAAATTATAGAAGTTAGAAAAAGAGAAGATATATAAAGATTTAAGATAAAAACAATGTATATATGAATATATCTCCAAATTGATACTGTTCATGGCATAATATAAAATTGAGGATAAATTTTCCACAAGAATAGAAATTTAAATTTGAAAGGAGTTTGAATTTGAAAAGGAGAAAAAGAGAAACATAAAACAAAAGAATAAAGGAAAAAGAGTAAGTGGGCTCCCTGCGCCAATTCGGCCCACTAGGAAATTCAAACCCGCGCAGCCCAACTCTCCCACCTCACGCTTGCGCTGACAAGTGGGGTCGCTCTGTCAGCTGGCTATTCTCTCCGCGTGCGTTACCTTCGTACTGGCTCGTGGGTCCACGTGTCAGCCCCTTCCCCTCACGCCCGCTTCTCTCCCTCCGCGACTGATCTGCGGGTCCCGCGGCACGTCTATCTCTCGCACGCCCTCATCTCTTCGCTGCCGTGTGGGGCCATTTCGTCAGGGCTCCCCTCTCCATCGCAACAGACTCGCGCGGACTCGCCACTGTTTCTCTTCTCGTGAGAATCGCGCGCCGTGGTTGACCTCGTCGTTCGGTGCGCGGGTTGTTGCGCCAGCCGCGCAAGAGTAGGGTCGTGGCACCTAGAGATAAGTACCGCCAATGCGTTTCCTTATGCAAGCCCAGGGAATTTCTTGTCGTGCGCTTAGCCACCATTGTCATCGACCCTACGTCCCGGCATTACCTCGCGATAGCCGCCGTCGAGCCATCCTTTTGGTCCAGGGCGCTTCGGATCCACTCTCTGTCGGTAACCCCGAGCTCGTCGAGCGGAGTTGGCAACTAAGAGCCCACGAATTTGTTGCCGCTAGGGAAGATCAGCGTCAGGCCGCTGCGGATCGTGGACGGCTCCCCTAACATCACCCCTGCCTCCGGTAAGCCCCTAGATAACTTCTCTTTGTCGTGCACTCCATTTTCACCGGTTATTAGGTTGGGGGAAGCACGGGGCAGCCATCGCGGTCCTTCGCCGGCGACTCGCCGCCCTGACCAGGGTGCGGCGTCGCCGTGCATTTCTATAGAGTCAACCCGCAGTCCAACCGTGTTGCAGTATGAGTCTAGGATATTTTGCGCCAGTGCCCCTGGGTTTCTCTGTTAACGAGGCCCAGTCCAGAGCGTTGAAAATCATAGAAGAATTAATTAGAAATTGCTTTTTAATAACAAAGTAAGTGCTAGAACTTTAATAATTCATAGAAAATTTATATAAGCTCCAAATTAATCCATTCCACTTTCTAAAATTTTGTAATTTTATTCTCTACCACTTAGAGTCTCTGTTTTGTCATGAAAACAGTAAGAAAGTTAATCCCTCACTTAATCCTATTTTAAGCACGTAAAACCTTTGGAAATTCATGTCTTAAAATCTATAACTCCAAAAATTATGATTCATGTTCCTAGGTTTTTATTTTAATGTGTAGATTATTACTGTGTATTTTGTTTACATGTTTGGTGTGATGTTAATTTTCTCTATATACTATGCTTGTTTGTATTGTGGCGAGTAGAAGAGCCTGTGATTGAGGATCCTGGTGAGCAGCAGATAGAAGTAGCTGAGCAGGAGCTCATTGAAGGAAAGTTGTGCCCTTGATCCACTTTTGTTACCCAATAATATTCTTTATTATCACTATTCAATGCATAGGTTTAATTTTGATGGGACCCAATAGGTCACCCTAGTTTGTTTATCCTGTTTACCTTGTTTACCCCTGAATCACATGGGTAGTTTTTGCTATTGCTTTATATGGTTTTGGGATTAATACTATATTATGTCCATGTTCCAATAATTATGTTATTTTATTTATGTTCATGACAATATCATTATATTATTCTTAACTGGAACATGGAGCTTAACTTGAGAAACACGTGCCACCACAAGGGAGGAATGAGACCCCTTGGCTAACTAATTAGGAAAGCTAGTGGAATACTACCTTACCCGAAAGGGGCAAGGGCAGTAGGGGAGTTGCATGCAAGGAGGTTCTCGGGTTGATTTTGCTGCGATGGCGGTCAGACGAGGGATTCTTGCAAGTGCTCTTCCCATAACTGTAGCGGGTTTTCGAAAGCTAGTGGAACTTTGTAAAGGCCTCGTAGTGGATCCCTAGCCATTCACCTCGGTAGTGTCTAAGGGCCTTGCAAACCCTGGCGACATGGGAAACACGACTTGTGGGTAAGGGTACAACCTCTGCAGAGTGTAAAACTGGTATACTAGCCAAGCTCACGGTCATGAGCAGCTCAGGACTCTCTGATGATTAATTTATAGAACTTAAATTCAATTTTGTCATTTGCATTGCATGGGTTTATTATTAATTTTGTTCTATTACTTTATTTAAGGTTTGGTATTTACTTACACTTAGTAACTGCTAATAAAATTTTGACCAACTAATTAAAAGTAATGCTCAGCTTTAACCCCTGCCATTGATTAGCCTTACACATCACATAAACTCCCACCTTTGTGAGTTCATGTCCACTGGTTCCCCACAACTTGTTGAGCTATGATCGTGTGTGAGCTCACCCTTGCTGTCTCACACCCCCACAGGAGAAGAACAGGTGGTTCAGGAGGATCCACAAGGCGAGGAGTTTGATCTGATCTAGGTGGCGTTTCTCAGTTGACATTGGCGCCAAGGACGATCCTTAGTTCGTTTTATATTTATTCTTTTATTTTATAATAAGACTTTCGCTATGTAATAAATACTCTGATTATTGTGACATTTATCTCTATACACTCTGTTATTATATATGTTGTCTTCTTGGCGTATGTATGAGATGCACCTGGCTTTGTTCCTTAAAGCCGGGTGTGACAATATGATATATTTAGTGTCCGTAGCAAAAGCACGGGCAACTGGCTAGTACTCTATTAAGAGTCTAGCATCATCGTCCACATCTACTCTATTAAGAGTCTAGCGTCAGCGTCCACACCCCGCCACCCGCCTCCACGCCCCTGCCTGCCCCAGCTCGCGTCAGCCGCATCTGCACACCTCCACCCCCACGAATGCATGTCCCCGTCACCATGAACCCCACAAATTTTCTGTGTAAAGTCGGTGTCCACAGCCCTGCCCTCGTCCGCGCGCTCCCACGGATATCGCCATGCCCGACGTGCCCCTGCCTCTCTTCCGCAGATGTCGCCCAGCACCGGCTTGCCTCATCCGTTCAGGTACGGCCAACGCCCCCTTCCATCCTCGACTGGATCAGTGGAATTAAGGTTGGTTGCGACAACAGCCCATCAATGGAAGCTTGCCCCACGCCGGAATCAACCTTCCTTTCTCGTCACCACGTCAGTCTCGCCTTCCATAGGAACTGCCCCCAATCTGCGCCCCCAATCAGCGTTATGTGTTCCCCTTCCATCCTCTCCCCCACGCCACGCTCCATCCATCTTCGCAGCACACCGTGATTACTATTAAAGAGTGGGAAATGTGCACCATAGGTGATGTCGTCACCCACCGCGAGGACAACAGGAGGTGCATATTCGGTTGTTCCTTTGTAAGTGCCACTTCATTTTTTTCCTACTGAGAACATCGCCTAAGCATATGTGTGGATGTGTTGGTTTTGTTCCTAGGTCACGACATTGCCTAAAATGAAAACTGCTACTCTCGGTGGGAGACACATTCACAACTCGCCCCCGAGGCCAACCCCAGGGGGAGACACAGTCACCACTCCCTAAGGCCAACCCCGGGCGGGAGAAGCAGTCATGACTCACCCAGTCACCCGAGGCCAACACAGAGTAGGAGACACAATAATGACTCGTCCGAGGCCAACCTCGGGTGGGAGACGTAGTCACGACTCGCCCGAGGCTAACCTAGGGCGAGAGACGAATTTTCGACTCGACCGAGGGCATCTCGGGCAATGCTCCGGAAGGTGCCCAACTTCACTGACCAACTCCACCGAAAAACTCTGCAAGGCGGACCGGCTGACCAACTCTCGCCGACCAACTCGCCCGAGGCCACCCCTATGCGAGAGATGCAGTCATGACTCGCTCGAGGCCAACCCCGGATGGGAGACGCGGTCACGAATCGCCCGAGGCCAACCCCGGGCGGGATACACAGTCATGACTCGCATGAGGTCAACCTAGGACGGGAGACATGATCACGGCTCGCCGAAGGTCAACCGTGGGCAAGGAGCTCATTTCCGACTCGCCCGAGAGCAACTCGAACGATTCTCTGGAAGGTGCCCAACCCTGCCGACCAACTCTGTAAGGCGCACTGGCTAACTAACTTGCCCGAGGCCACCCCCAAGTGGGAGACGCAGTCACGACTCCCTCGAGGCCAACCTCGGACAGGAGATGTGGTCACGGCTCGCTCGAGGCCAACCCCAGACAAGAAGCGCATTTCCGACTCCGCCGAGGGCATCTCGGGCGATACTCCAGAAGGTGCCCAACTCCACTGACCAACTTCATTGACCAACTCTGCAAGGAAGATCGGCTGACCAAGTCTCCACCGACCAACTCACCCGAGGCCACCCCCAGACGGGAGACGCAGTCACGACTCGCCTGAGGCCAACCCCGTGCGGGGATGCAGTCACGACTCGTCCCGTAGGAGATGTAGTGACTTAACCAAGGCCAACCCCGGACAGGAGACAGTCATGACTCGCCCCAAGGCCAACCTCGGGCGGGAGACACAATCATGGCTCGCTCGAGGCCAACTCCGGATAAGCAGTGCATTTTCGACCCACACATTGGCATCTCGGGCGATGCTCCAGAAGGTGCCCAACTCCACGCGACCAACTCTGCAAGGCGGATCGGCTGACCAACTCTCCACCGACCAACTCCGTCGACCAACTCTATGAGGCGAGCCAGCTGACCAACTCTCTAATGACCAACTCACTGATGACCAACTCACTGTCGACCAACCCGTTGAGGCAAAGATCCGAGTCTAGCGCTACTGATCCATGTCAGCTACAATGGGACGCACCACCATCAAGCCACGTCCGAACATACGCACAACACGTTGAATGGGCATCAGGTGTACGCCTACACACACTAACAGGTGACGAAGAGCTTATGACGAGGGACGGATCCAGAATCCGATTATGTCTCGGGTCGGTATATTAGATATAGTGTTTTTAATAAATTTTGATCTAAAAAATAACAAATATGAATGGAGATATATGGATCACGCCCTGGGCCACGGACCAGGCCGCTCAGGGCTTGTATCCGCCCCTACTAATGACAACAGGAGGAGTCACGCCACGTACGACCGCACCATGAGACTGATCCATGGGACCCACCGCGCACCACTACAAAGTCGTCAGCGATGGACTCACTACAGGAGCCAGAGTAACAGACGACGCAATACCGAGAGTTCAACTACACATGACCATACCGGGAGTATGGCTACACATGACCCTACACATGATAAATAAAGATATGATTCTAAGATGTTTTGACATGGCTGTTCAGCTACTTGCCAATAGAGTCACGTAGGCCAAAAGGAGAAATCATAAAGAATAGAAAGCATTATATGAACATGCGTTTCTGTGTAAGTTTGTTTCCAATCAATAATGTATTAATATACAGTTTCTACATCTAATCCTCATGTGGAATGTATATATACTTATCTAGAAAATGGTTGGTTTTGGTAAACTTTCAAAGTACCATGAGGACTCTACAACAGAAGAGTTAGCCAAAACACCCGACTGTTAGCCATCAATGAATTATTATATCACGGGTTGTAGATACGTAAGTATGTGTTCATTTTGAATGTATTTATAAAGGGCACTTCGTTGCAATCCTAATGACTGATATTTTGCAGGTTCTTATGCTATGGAAATTCAACGAAAGTCACGCCCTTTTCGTAATTGATTATGGTAAAAAAACACATGACTTTTATCGACTTTACACCAACTCAAGATTGGTGTAAGCACATATCATACAAGAGGTTCGCGGAAGCAATTATCATGGCCCCAAAGAAATATAAGAATGTCTACATCAAGAAACGTTCTGGAGGGTCAGAGGATATTTTTAAGTGGAAACATACAATTCGGACTGGTGTTTCAATTGACTTAAAAGGGTATTTTCTCCGTACCACCTTCTCAATAGTTTAATTTTTTCTATGATAACCATTGTATATAATATAGTTGACCAAACATTATACTATAGACTTAATATCAGCTACCTCGCTCTACAAGCTATGGCCAGATGGGGGAATGACATGCTAATGGAATTTGTTAGGGTGAGTGGAGTACATTCGTTCCATGTTCAAACATACATTCCAGTTACATAATACAAATTTGATGTTTTATTCTCTTATGTCTTTTGTGTGTAGGATGCAAAGATTCTTCGAAATAACTTTGTGATTGATCTGTTAAGTTATGAGGATAATTCGTGCCGATATGTCATGCATGCAAACATATAACAAGAATTTATCGATATCGCTGAAAAGGATTAGATTAGTATACGGTTGTCAACACATTTGTTTGTCAATAAAAATTCTATATTGGCTCTTTAGAAAATTTATGCGATATTGATAATGTTTGCCATATAGATTTTGCATATCAAAGTGATATTTGTCGTTTCGTATCTATGTTTTATATAAAATTTTTACTCTCGTCACAATGCACGGGCACATACCTAGTAGGAGATTAAAGGTTCTCAATTTTGCAGGGACACAAAAAATGATAAGGAATGGAAGCTTTGGCTCTGTTAGCACCATGCAGGATTGTGCTACGAGGCAGGCAGGCACATGAAAATGGGTGCCTGGACATTTTGAAAATTCGTGTGCATCTCTTCTATTGCATTATGAAACCCGAGCTCTCACTGCATTTCTCCCACGCTTCTATCTAGGAGTAAAGCTTCCATAGTCTATGGACCCTGGTTGTTATTGGATATTTTGTTGTACGCTCACTCTGTTTTTTTTAACATTTGGCATATCATAAAGGACATTGGAAAGCTGTTCATGACACAGACAGAGAATTATTGAACTGTTGGTAACAGAATCAATTTTGTTGTTGGTTACATTACATCGATGCAGAACTGCAAAGCTGTACATCCAACTTGCCCTTATGCTAACCTGAACCAGTTCAACTACTTGTCTGCTAATTATGGCTTAAAAATTAGAATGTTGACTCTCATATTAGCAAATGGCAATTGATCAGTCCAACTACTGTCTGCTCACTGTGGCATAGAAAATAGAAAATTGCCTCACGATTATAAATGGACAATTTCTGGAATAGATCCATCTGCTTGTTCGTTTTTTTTGGAAATGGTGAATTATCTTGTGTAACCATATCGTGGTTGCATGGAGAGAACTCCGGGGTTAGGTGACTAATTAAATTTGTTCTGTCTCTTTCTTCCGAGCTCATGCATGCATGTGTGCTTTTGGAAAATCATGATCCCGAACTAGCATCTTGTTTTTTTCTCTCCCTGAACGATGCTTTAGTGATTCTGAATGAAATGAAGATATCTGCTAATAGCTGTAGCTAGGGAGGTTTGGTGTCAGTTAACAGAGATAATGGATGGACATATGATGGATGGCTTTGAATCTTTAACTAAAGCATGATGGCATTCTGAATATGGACAAGGTGGAAACTGAGGCACTCCATATATTTTTAGTACTTCAGCTGGTTCTCCTGGCGGCAAGTGTGTTGCACCGATTCTCTTGATGAACTCCATATATGTTGATCCGTGATCCCTCGGAGCAACAGCTCGTCACTAGTTACTTGTATACATACGCGCTAGCTCTTCTCGTGACCTATACATGTCCATGCTGGGAGCACATGTTATGTACAGCACAGATCAACGGAGGATCAGGAACGGATCGAATAATCGATCCATGAGATCTTTTGGTTGCTTCGATTCGTCGTTATCACGTGAGCATGGACATATGTACGTACACACGCAACACACACACACATAGAGAGAGAGAGAGAGAGAGAGAGAGAAAGATGTAGACTCCAGTGACGATGACAGTCATCTTCGTCAGACGAACTCATCCTCCATTTCCTGCATGGACTTGCCGGCGGAGGCGATCTGGCGGTTGGACGTCATCTTCTCGGCCACCATGAGGCCCTTGTAGCTCCGTATCTCCGCCCATTTCTCCTTCTCCAGCCTTTCCATCTCCTCCTTCCGTTTCTGCCAATCCATTCAGTGATGACCGTCGTTAGATGCATGGCCGCGCTGTCAGCAATGTTAACTGAGTATACCTTCTCTTTCAGCTGCATCTTCCTCTCGGCCTTTTCTGCTGCATTTGATGCCTCTTTCTCGGCTGCACACGAGCGAGCGAGGGGAGAAAGATTATTAATCAACTGATAACAATTAAGCATGCATGGGCAGATCAGCGTGTCTGTGTGTTAGTAATTAAGCACCTTTCAAGTCTGGCGCCCGGCGTTCTACCCGGGTTTTATTCAGCCTGTTGATGATCTCGTTGACACGCTTCTCGACTATAAGCACGTGTACCTGCAAGACAGTAGATACCTAGTGAATTACAACTCCCACTGCTTATATTCGCAAATATATGACTACATGCCTAGAGATGCAGTAAATTTGAAGGAATTATTTTTTGCTACATAATTACGTATAGTACATGTGTGTGTGTGTGTATAGCAAGGAATATAAACAGGACATGGTCTCGCATTGTCAGGACTATTGCTGACTGACAAAATATTGTCGATCAGGCGTGAGTATTAATTCGCTAGCTACAGACACAGGATAACCAAATTAAGGAACTCCAAAAGGATTCAAACATGTCCAGCCAATACGACGCTAGCTGCTAGCTAGTCCTAATTTTTTTTAAAAAAATGCCCAAGATGCTTTTCCAGCGTGGCATATGACGCAAAAGGTTGGATGCAATAATGCAAGGCATATATAACATTTGGACATGATTAAAGTGCTGAAACAATCAGACCAGTGGTCGTCGTCGTCTGTCGATCCAGATACACACACACCTTTGGCACCTTCGTCTCCGATCCATTTACAATATTAACGACCGTTGGGTGTTATTTTTTCCCCCAATTCGAACCCCAACTTTGCATTATTTGAAGAGACTGGTTTAACGGGTGAGGAAATTAAAAAAAAAGGATGCAACGGTGCAACACTGTACTGTCTGTACAAGCGCGAAAGACGACGACGACCACCAACACTCTGTCCGTACATGTTTTAATCAGATGCTGTCATGGCTGACACGTGGGCCCGTTCTCCCACCTGGTCGAGCCCCAGATTTTTGGGGGAGAGGGGTAAAGGAAGGGGGGCAGGAAAAAAGTGATTACCATCCGCGGGTTGTGGAAGCCAACCTGGCCGACATCCATGGATGGGGACTTCTTGAGATTAGCCCAGGGCGTGTAGATCACCTCGACGTTGTTCATCTTGTTCCCTGCACGTACAGCAAAGCCGCGTCCGTCACACACTCCACAATTGGTGTCACGTTTCCATGATCGCGAATCACATCAACATGTACGCGCGCAGCGCAGGCGCAGATGATTGGAGGAGCTTGTTGCTAGCTAGTGGCCCCGCGCAGCGCCAATAATAGAGCTAGGAGAAAGAGAGGGAGACGAAGGAGGCGCTCTCCTGATAGATCTCCTGCTCGATGGCTAAAGGGGAGGGGGGAGTGAGAAAAGATTCCAGCCGCCGCAACATGCTGCAATGTGGGAGCTGAAAAGCCTTGTAGGGCAGGGCACACCTTGTTCTGGTTTTGGTTCTTCTCCCATGGAGAGAGAGAGAGAGAGAGGTCAGAGGAGAGCACGCACCTTGAATGGAGTGAGCCTTGACGAGCTGCGCACAATCACCCAGGAGGGCCTCGCTGATGGTGTGTATCGTCTCGCCTTTCTTTAGCCTCAGGTAGACGTGTGCCGAGGATACCTTGTCCACATGGAACCTGCAACATGTGTGTATTTAGGCGCTGCTAGCTGATGGTATCTTGTACTATATTAATTCTACGGTTAGTTACGTTACGCTCGAGCTGTACTGTACAGAAAGCGCTCCAGCTGGCTACATACACACACACCTGGCCTAGCTAGCTGGCCGGGTGTAAGTGTAATCAGCTCCAAGCAAGCTAGCTACTGTATGTTTGTGAGCTGAGGTCCCCCGTCCCCTGGCCGTACAAGATAATTAAAAGATTCACATAAGCCAGCGGTGAGCAGACAAAACGACTTGTACGCATGCGACAGACAGAACAGAAGACAGTCGTGTTGTGCTCCGCACCGCAGGTTTGGTCGTATCTATCTACCGCCTATCTATCGTCTTGGTAGTAGAGTAGTACAGGCCGGTAGGTAGTTGGGGTTGGGGATGGGATGTCCACGCCAGCAGCCTCGTCAAGGCCCAGTCACGCGTTAATCTATCCGCCCTCGCAGTATAAACTGCTCAAGCCTAGCTATCTCAACAGAGCTCGTCGTCGCCCTCTCCATCTGCCGTCCTCTATGCGTGCGGCATGGGCAATGCTAAGCTGCCTCTACGTGTATATAGCGGCAGATCGGAAGCGCGAGCGACCGAGACGCGCGCATGTCGCGGTCGATCGGAACCCAATCCACCATCGAATCGCCTCGCCATGATGACTAGCTAGCTAGCTAGCAAGCTAGAGCGTCGTCGTCGTCGCGAGGAAATAAGAGGTAGCAGCAGCTAGCGACGACGTACGTACGTACCAGACGTCCTCGGGGAGGCCGTATTTGATGAGCTCCTCGTTCTCGTTCTTGTCGGCGCCCATGTAGATGGTGTAGTCGCCGGCGTCCGGACGCGCCTTGAAGTAGAGCACCATCGCCGTCGTCGCTCAGCAGCTGACAGCTCTATCTTATTCTTCAATCGGGCCGGGCCGGTCCGGCCTCTTCTACCTCTAGCTAGCTAGCTAGCTAGCTAGCCTGCAGAGTAGTACAGTACCTCTCTAGCTTCTAGAGTAGAGTACCGACCGACCGGCTGCCAGCTAGAGACTCCACCGGCGGCGGCTACTGTATATACTCGTGTATATTCTCTGTCGCCGCGCGCGGCAAATACATAAAGCGGCAAGAGCAATTAGAGGGAGGGCCGGGAGCAGCACTACGGCAGGCGGCAGCGGGTGCGGCAACGAACCAGGCGAGGGGGGAGACAGGGGCGGGTATATAACGGCGTCGGGGGCGGAGGCGGACCGGCCGGGTCTCGTTGCGCGTCTCCACGCAAGTCATCTTGCCGATCTTCTCCCCCGGAGAGGGTTGGACCGCCACGTGGAACCACGATGGGTCCGATTAAAGAATTGCGACAGGACCCCACTCGGGGGGCCTTATCCCTTCGCCGCTTTTGCTCCATCGTTGGCGTTGCTATGCTGGCCCCTCCACTCTCGCTTTCGTTAATCCTGCTGTAGAGTTCGTATGTATGTTTCCTCTTAACGAGAATTTGTTCGGTTAGCTCTCAATCCATATGAATTGAATAAAATTAAATATATTTAAATTCGAAGTAAATCAAACTTTTTTTAATTTTTTCTAACTGTCGGTATTTCGAAACCCGGGGGTCCCTGGACCGACGAGTGAATTGTCGCCGCATGCCCCAGCCCAGATGGGTCGACGCGAGGCGGAACACGAAGGGGGGAAGACAGCAGCCGGAGGGAGACAGGCGTGGGAGAGTGGAACCCGCGGCCTTCGTGTTAGCCCCGCGCCCAAGTCAGGTGCGCTTGCAGTAGGGGTTACAAGCGTCCACGCGGGAGGGAGCGAGCGGCCATGCGCGAGCGCCGTCCCGTCCTTCCCCGCGCGGCCAACCCTCTGTAAGAGGGCCCTGGTCCTCCCTTTTATAGGCGTAAGGAGAGGATCCAGGTGTACAATGAGGAGTGTAGCGATGTGCTAACGTGTCTAGCGGTGGAGAGCTAGCGCCCTAAGTACATGCCATCGTGGCAGCCTGAGAGGTCTTGGCACCCAGTTCGCGTGGTGTCGTGGCCGTCGGAGGAGCACTAGAGCCTGGCGGAAGGACAGCTGTCGGGGCTGTCGAGTCCTTGCTGACGTCCTCTTGCTTCCGTAAGGGGGCCGAGAGCCGCCGTCGTCACAGGGCATGCGGGGCGCCATCATTACTCGTATGGTGGAGCGAGCCAGATGGGACGCCGGTCTTGTTCCCCGTAGCCTGAGTCAGCTCGGGGTAGGGTAATGATGGCGCTTCCTGTTGACGTGGTCGGTCCGTGCCCTAGGTTGGGCGAGGTGGAGGCTCCTCCGAGGTCGAGGTCGAGTCTTGAAAGGGAAATGTGCCCTTGGGCCATTTCTAAGTATTTTGGTGATTGAGTGCCAACACATGTGTTTAATTGTGAATTTATGTCCATGGATGAACAAGGTGCAAATCATGAAGTAAAGGTATGTTTCTAAGCCTTAGTACATTGGTTTTGTGTACTAATATACTTGTCTAAGTGTTAGAAACAGAAAGAAGAAGAAGAGAAAAAGACTTGGCTGTGTACAGCCAAGAGTCAGTTCGGTCTGGAGCACCGGACTGTCCGGTGTGCACCGGACAGTGTCCGGTGCGCCAGACTGACTCGGCGCGAACTGGCTGCTCTCGGGAATTCGCCGACGGCGTACGGCTAAAATTCACCGGACTGTCCGGTGTGCACCGGACTGTCCGGTGAGCCAACGGTCGGCCGGGCCAACGGTCGGCCGCGCAATCTGCGCGGGACACGTGGCCGAGCCAACGGCTAGAAGAAGGCACCGGACTGTCCGGTGTGCACCGGACGTGTCCGGTGCGCCAACGGCTCCAGGTCTGCCAACGGTCTGCAACGGTCGGCTTCGCTGTTTAAGGAAACAAATCGGGCACCGGACAGTGTCCGGTGTGCACCGGACTGTCCGGTGCCCCCGACGACAGAAGGCAAGGATTGTCTTCCAGATTTGCTCTCAACGGCTCCTAGCTGCCTTGGGGCTATAAAAGGGGCCCCTAGGCGCATGGAGGAGACACACAAGCAACCTTTGAGCATTCTTGATCATCCACACTCAGTCTTTGCGCATTCGTTTGTCATTCTAAGTGTTTCGAGCTCCGTTCTAGTGAGAACTTTGTGATACTCTTGTGAGCTCGATTCTTGGCCGTGTGTGTGTGCGCGTTTCGCTGTGGATTTGTGTGTGTTGCTTCCCTCCCTTACTCTGTGCTTCGTTGTGATCATATACTTGTAAGGGCAAGAGACTCCAATTTGTGGAGATTCCTTGCAAACGGGATAGTGAAAGGCAAAACAAAACACCGTGGTATTCAAGTGGGTCTTTGGACCGCTTGAGAGGGGTTGATTGCAACCCTCGTCCGTTGGGACGCCACAACGTGGAGTAGGCAAGCGTTGGTCTTGGCCGAACCACGGGATAAACCACTGTGTCACCTCTGTGCTTGATCTCTTGTGGTATTGTGTTTTGTTGAGACTTCTCTTTAGCCACTTGGCAATAATTGTGCTAACACTTAACAAGTTTTTGTGGCTTAAGTTTCAAGTTTCACAGGATCACCTATTCACCCCCCCTCTAGGTGCTCTCAATTGGTATCAGAGCCGTTCTCTTCACAAAGGGACTGACCGCCCGAAGAGATGGATCCTAAGGGGAAGGGTATCGTGATCAACGACAAAGAGAAGGAATCCTTCGTCAACGAGCCGAAGGACGACAAGCCTACCGACTCCGGCTCGGGTCATAGACGGAAGGAAGGGAAGAAGAAGAAGACAAGGCGCATCAAGGAGATCGTCTACTACGACAGCGATGAGTCTACTTCTTCCCAAAAGGACGACGACCACAACGACTACGAGAGAAGGAAACCGGTTAATTCGAACTTTTCTTTTGACTACTCTCGTATTCCGCAAAGTTCAAATTCACATTTGCTCTCCATTCCACTCGGCAAGCCCCCACACTTTGATGGAGAGGACTACGGATTTTGGAGCCACAAAATGCGTAGTCATCTATTCTCTCTCCATCCTAGTATATGGGAGATTGTAGAGAGTGGAATGCACTTTGATAGTTCGGATAGTCCCATGTTCATTAATGAACAAATTCATAAGAATGCACAAGCTACTACTGTTCTTCTAGCTTCTTTGTGCAGGGATGAATACCATAAAGTAAGCGGCTTGGATAACGCCAAGCAGATCTAGGACACCCTCAAGATTTCTCATGAGGGAAACGACGTCACCTTGCTCACCAAGATGGAGTTGGTGGAGGGAGAGCTTGGACGGTTCGCAATGATAAGGGGCGAGGAGCCGACGCAAACATACAACCGGCTCAAGACTCTTATCAACAAGATAAGGAGCTACGGAAGCACGCGATGGACGGATCACGACGTCGTCCGCCTAATGCTCAGGTCATTTACCGTTCTTGATCCTCATTTGGTGAACAATATACGTGAAAATCCCAGGTACACCAAGATGTCGCCCGAAGAAGTTCTTGGGAAATTCGTTAGCGGGCGAATGATGATCAAGGAGGCGAGGTATGTGGACGACGCCTTGAATGGTCCGATCAACGAGCCGCAACCTCTTGCTCTCAAGGCAACACGAAGCAAGGAGGCGCTACCTAGCAAGGTGGCACAGATTGAGGCGGCCGGACTCAATGATGAAGAGATGGCTCTCATCATCAAGAGATTCAAGACGGCGCTAAATGGTCGCAAGGGGCAGCCAAGCAAGACCAAGACAAAGGGGAAGCGCTCATGCTTCAAATGCGGTAAGCTTGGTCATTTTATCGCTAACTGTCCCGATAATGAAAGTGACCAGGAAAAGGGGAACAAAAGAGAGAAGAAGAAGCAATACAAGAAGGCAAAGGGCGAGGCACATCTAGGAAAGGAGTGGGACTCAGATTGCTCCTCCTCCGACTCCGACAATGAAGGACTCGCCGCCACTGCCTTCAACAAGTCTTCCCTCTTCCCCAACGAGCGTCTCACATGCCTTATGGCAAGGGAGAAGAAGGTGAGTACTCAAGACTCCACTTATGCCTCTTCTAGTGATAATGAGTCTAGTGATGATGATGACATAGATTATTCATGCTTGTTCAAGGGCTTAGATAGATCTAAGATAGATAAAATTAATGAGTTGATTGATGCTTTGAATGATAAGAATAGATTACTAGAAAAACAAGAGGATCTTTTATATGAGGAGCATGATAAATTTGTTAGTGCACAAAATTCTCTTGCTCTAGAAATTAAAAGAAATGAAGTGCTTTCTAGTGAATTATCTTCCTGTCATGAAACCATTGCTACCTTAAAAGGTGTTAATAATGATTTAAATGCTAAACTAGAAGTGGCTAGTAAATCTAACTCTTGTGTAGAACATGTTATGATTTGCACTAGGTGTAAGGATTTCGATATTGATGCCTGTAGTGAACACCTAGTTTTAATTTCCAAATTAAATGAGGAATTGGCTAGTCTTAATGCCCAACTTAAGACTAGCAAGAGTGAAGTTGATAAAATAAAATTTGCAAGGGATGCCTATACGATTGGTAGACATCCCTCAATTAAGGATGGACTTGGCTACAAAAGGGAAGCCAAGAACTTGACAAGCCATAAGGCTCCCATTCCCGCCAAGGAGAAAGGGAAGGCCCCTATGGCCAGTAGCGCTAAAAAGAACCATGCTTTTATGTATAATGATAGGAGACATGCTAGAAATGCTTATAATGATTTTGATTCACATGTTTATGATTCTCATGCCATGTTTGCTTCTAGTTCTTCCTATAAACATGATAGAGATATGCCTAGGAGAAATTTTGCTCATGTTCCTAGAAAAGTTGTGAACAAACCTTCTACCATTTATTATGCTTGCAATGCTCCCTTTGCTATTTGTAGAAAGGGTAAGAAGGTAATTGCTAGGAAGTTAGGGGCAAGATGCAAGGGAGATAAAACTTGCATTTGGGTCCCTAAGGACATTTGTGCTAACCTTGCAGGACCCAACATGAGTTGGGTACCTAAGACCCAAGCCTAAATTTGCCTTGCAGGTTTATGCATCCGGGGGTTCAAGCTGGATTATCGACAGCGGATGCACAAACCATATGACGGGGGAGAAGAAGATGTTCACCTCCTACGTCAAAAATAAGGATTCTCAAGATTCAATTATATTCGGTGATGGGAATCAAGGCAAGGTAAAAGGGTTAGGTAAAATTGCAATTTCTAATGAGCACTCAATCTCTAATGTGTTTTTAGTAGAGTCTCTTGGTTACAATTTGCTATCTGTTAGCCAATTATGCAATATGGGGTACAACTGTCTATTTACAAACGTAGATGTGTCTGTCTTTAGAAGATGTGATGGTTCACTAGCTTTTAAGGGTGTACTAGACGGCAAGCTTTACTTAGTTGATTTTGCAAAAGATGAGGCCGGTCTAGATGCATGCTTAATGGCTAAGACTTGCATGGGCTGGCTGTGGCATCGCCGCTTAGCACATGTGGGGATGAAGAACCTCCACAAGGTTCTAAAGGGAGAACACGTGATAGGTCTAACCAATGTTTATTTCGAAAAAGATAGACCTTGTGCAGCTTGTCAAGCAGGTAAACAAGTGGGAGGAGCGCATCACAGCAAGAATGTGATGACCACATCAAGACCTCTGGAGCTGCTGCATATGGACCTCTTCGGACCCGTCGCCTATCTAAGCATAGGAGGGAGTAAGTATGGTTTAGTTATTGTTGATGACTTTTCCCACTTCACTTGGGTGTTCTTTTTGCAGGATAAGTCTGAAACACAAGGGACCCTCAAGCGCTTCCTCAGGAGAGCTCAAAATGAGTTTGAGCTCAAGGTGAAGAAGATAAGGAGCGACAACGGGTCCGAATTCAAGAACCTTCAAGTGGAGGAATTTCTTGAGGAGGAAGGGATCAAGCACGAGTTCTCCGCTCCCTACACACCACAACAAAATGGTGTGGTAGAGAGGAAGAACAGGACGCTAATCGATATGGCGAGGACGATGCTTGGAGAGTTCAAGACCCCCGAGTGCTTTTGGTCGGAAGCCGTGAACACGGCTTGCCACGCCATCAACAGGGTCTACCTTCACCGCCTCCTCAAGAAGACGTCATATGAGCTACTAACCGGTAACGAACCCAATGTATCTTACTTTCGTGTTTTTGGGAGCAAGTGCTACATTCTAGTGAAGAAGGGTAGAAATTCTAAGTTTGCTCCCAAAGCTGTAGAAGGGTTTTTATTAGGTTATGATTCAAATACAAAGGCGTATAGGGTCTTCAACAAATCATCGGGTTTGGTTGAAGTCTCTAGCGACGTTGTATTTGATGAGACTAATGGCTCTCCAAGAGAGCAAGTTGTTGATTGTGATGATGTAGATGAAGAAGATGTTCCAACGGCCGCTATACGAACCATGGCGATTGGAGACGTTCGACCACAGGAACAAGATGAACGAGATCAACCTTCTTCCTCAACAACGGTGCATCCCCCAACTCAAGACGATGAACAGGAGGCGTGTGATCAAGGGGGAGCACAAGATGATCATGTGATGGAGGAAGAAGCGCAACCGGCACCTCCAACCCAAGTTCGAGCGATGATTCAAAGGGATCATCCCGTCGACCAAATTCTGGGGGACATTAGCAAGGGAGTAACTACTCGGTCTCGACTAGTTAATTTTTGTGAACATTACTCTTTTGTCTCCTCTTTTGAGCCTTTCAGGGTAGAGGAGGCCTTGCTAGATCCGGATTGGGTGTTGGCCATGCAGGAGGAACTTAACAACTTCAAGCGCAATGAAGTTTGGACGCTGGTGCCTCGCCCCAAGCAAAATGTTGTGGGAACCAAGTGGTTGTTCCGCAACAAACAAGACGAGCACGGAGTGGTGACAAGGAACAAGGCTCGACTTGTGGCAAAAGGTTATGCCCAAGTCGCAGGTTTGGACTTTGAGGAGACTTTTGCTCCTGTGGCTAGGCTAGAGTCCATTCGAATCTTGCTAGCATATGCCGCTCACCATTCTTTCAGGTTGTACCAAATGGATGTGAAGAGCGCTTTCCTCAACGGGCCAATAAAGGAGGAGGTGTACGTGGAGCAACCCCCTGGCTTCGAGGATGAGCGGTACCCCCGACCACGTGTGTAAGCTCTCTAAGGCGCTCTATGGACTTAAACAAGCCCCAAGAGCATGGTATGAATGCCTTAGAGATTTCTTAATTGCTAATGCTTTCAAGGTTGGGAAAGCCGATCCAACTCTTTTCACTAAGACTTGTGATGGTGATTTGTTTGTGTGCCAAATTTATGTCGATGACATAATATTTGGTTCTACTAACCAAAAGTCTTGTGAAGAGTTTAGCAGGGTGATGACGCAGAAATTCGAGATGTCAATGATGGGCGAGTTGAACTACTTCCTTGGGTTCCAAGTGAAGCAACTCAAGGACGGCACCTTCATCTCCCAAACGAAGTACACGCAAGATCTGCTAAAGAGGTTTGGGATGAAGGACGCCAAGCCCGCAAAGACGCCGATGGGAACCGACGGACACACCGACCTCAACAAAGGAGGTAAGTCCGTTGATCAAAAAGCATACCGGTCCATGATAGGTTCTTTGCTTTACTTATGTGCTAGTAGACCGGATATTATGCTTAGCGTATGCATGTGTGCTAGATTTCAATCCGATCCTAAGGAGTGTCTCTTGGTGGCGGTAAAGCGAATTCTTAGATATTTAGTCGCTACGCCTTGCTTCGGGATCTGGTATCCAAAGGGGTCTAACTTTGACTTGATTGGGTACTCAGATTCCGACTATGCTGGATGTAAGGTCGATAGGAAGAGTACATCGGGGACGTGCCAATTCTTAGGAAGGTCCCTGGTGTCATGGAACTCTAAGAAACAAACCTCCGTTGCCCTATCCACCGCTGAGGCCGAGTACGTTGCCGCAGGACAGTGTTGTGCGCAACTACTTTGGATGAGGCAAACCCTCAGGGACTTTGGCTACAATCTGAGCAAAGTCCCACTCCTATGTGATAATGAGAGTGCTATCCGAATAGCGGAAAATCCTGTTGAGCACAGCCGCACAAAGCACATTGACATCCGGCATCACTTTTTGAGAGACCACCAGCAAAAGGGGGATATCGAAGTGTTTCATGTTAGCACCGAGAACCAGCTAGCCGATATCTTTACCAAGCCTTTAGATGAGAAGACCTTTTGCAGGCTGCGTAGTGAGCTCAATATCTTAGATTCGCGGAACTTGGATTGAATTGTAGCATACATGTGCTTATGCCTTTGATCATGTTCATTCTGCATTTTGTTGCTTATTATGGTGCTCAAGTTGTACAAACACTCCCTGGACCTCACAAGTCCGCTGCAAAGTGATGCACATGTTTAGGGGGAGATGTGTTACAACTTGATCCCTTGAGACTAACCATATGCTTGAGTTTGCTTGATTTAGTCTCAAAGGAGACTTGAAAGGGAAAAGGTGGACTTGGACCATGAAAGACTTCCACTGCACTCCGATGAGAGGGTAACTTATTCCAAGTCCATCTCATGAACTCTTATTGCCATTTGCTCTTAATTGAAGATTTTGGTGAGGCAATGGGGTTAAAGGGCCAAGATTGATCCCGTTTTGGTGCTTGATGCCAAAGGGGGAGAAAATAAAGGCCAAAGCAATAAATGGATCAGCTACCACTTGAGAAATTTGAAAATAGTAGAGTAGAGCTTTTGGTTTGTCAAAACTCTTTTATTGTCTCTTTTGGCTTCTAGTGGGGAGAAGTAGTTGATTATGGGAAAAAGGGGGAGTTTTTGAAATCTTTGATCAATCTCCAATCTCTTTTGGAATGACTCTGTTTATGCTTTAACATGTGTGTTTGACTTAGAGATAGAGATTTGAGTTTGATTTACAAAAACAAACCAAGTGGTGGCAAAAGATGATCCATATATGCCAAAATTGAATCAAAATAAATTTGAGTTTTATTTGAAGTGAGTTTGCACTTGTTCTAGTTGCTTTATGTTGTGTTGGCATAAATCACCAAAAAGGGGGAGATTGAAAGGGAAATGTGCCCTTGGGCCATTTCTAAGTATTTTGGTGATTGAGTGCCAACACATGTGTTTAATTGTGAATTTATGTCCATGGATGAACAAGGTGCAAATCATGAAGTAAAGGTATGTTTCTAAGCCTTAGTACATTGGTTTTGTGTACTAATATACTTGTCTAAGTGTTAGAAACAGAAAGAAGAAGAAGAGAAAAAGACTTGGCTGTGTACAGCCAAGAGTCAGTTCGGTCTGGAGCACCGGACTGTCCGGTGTGCACCGGACAGTGTCCGGTGCGCCAGACTGACTCGGCGCGAACTGGCTGCTCTCGGGAATTCGCCGACGGCGTACGGCTTAAATTCACCGGACTGTCCGGTGTGCACCGGACTGTCCGGTGAGCCAACGGTCGGCCGCGCAATCTGCGCGGGACACGTGGCCGAGCCAACGGCTAGAAGAAGGCACCGGACTGTCCGGTGTGCACCGGACGTGTCCGGTGCGCCAACGGCTCCAGGTCTGCCAACGGTCTGCAACGGTCGGCTTCGCTGTTTAAGGAAACAAATCGGGCACCGGACAGTGTCCGGTGTGCACCGGACTGTCCGGTGCCCCCGACGACAGAAGGCAAGGATTGTCTTCCAGATTTGCTCTCAACGGCTCCTAGCTGCCTTGGGGCTATAAAAGGGGCCCCTAGGCGCATGGAGGAGACACACAAGCAACCTTTGAGCATTCTTGATCATCCACACTCAGTCTTTGCGCATTCGTTTGTCATTCTAAGTGTTTCGAGCTCTGTTCTAGTGAGAACTTTGTGATACTCTTGTGAGCTCGATTCTTGGCCGTGTGTGTGTGCGCGTTTCGCTGTGGATTTGTGTGTGTTGCTTCCCTCCCTTACTCTGTGCTTCGTTGTGATCATATACTTGTAAGGGCAAGAGACTCCAATTTGTGGAGATTCCTTGCAAACGGGATAGTGAAAGGCAAAACAAAACACCGTGGTATTCAAGTGGGTCTTTGGACCGCTTGAGAGGGGTTGGTTGCAACCCTCGTCCGTTGGGACGCCACAACGTGGAGTAGGCAAGCGTTGGTCTTGGCCGAACCACGGGATAAACCACTGTGTCACCTCTGTGCTTGATCTCTTGTGGTATTGTGTTTTGTTGAGACTTCTCTTTAGCCACTTGGCAATAATTGTGCTAACACTTAACAAGTTTTTGTGGCTTAAGTTTCAAGTTTCACAGGATCACCTATTCACCCCCCCCTCTAGGTGCTCTCAAGTCTGTCTTCCAAGGTCGAGGTTGAGTCCGAGCCCCCGGGTCGGACGAGGCGGAGATCGTCGGCTTAGGCCAGGATTGAGTCCGAGCCCTAGGGTCGGGCGAGGCGGAGTTCGTCGTCTTCCGGGGCCGAGCCTGAGTCCGAGCCCTGGGGTCGGGCGAGGCGGAGTTCGTCGTCTTCCGGGGCCGAGCCCGAGTCCGAGCCCTGGGGTCGGGCGGAGCGGAGTTCGCCGTCTTCCGGGGTTGAGCCCCAGTCCGAGCCCTGGGGTCGGGTGGAGCGGAGTTCGCCGTCTTCCGGGGCTGAGCCCGAGTCCGAGCCCTGGGGTCGGGCGGAGCGGAGTTTGCCGTCTTCCGGGGCTGAGCCCGAGTCTGAGCCCTGGGTCGGGCGGAGCGGAGTTCGCCGTCTTTCGGGGCTGAGCCCGAGTCCGAGCCCTGGGTCGGGCGAGGCGGAGTTTCCCATGACGCCTGGGGCCGGACTTGGCCGCTGTCAGCCTCACTCTGTCGAGTGGCTCAGCAGTCGGAGCGGCGCAGGCGGCGCTGTCCTCATGTCAGACTGTTCAGTGGAGCGGCGAAGTGATTGCGGTCACTTCGGCTCTGTCGACTGGAGGGCGTGCGTCAGGATAAAGGTGTCAGGCCACCTTTGCATTAAATGCCCCTGCGATTTGGTCGGTCGGTGTGGCGATTTGGCCAAGGTTTCTTCTTGGTGAAGACTGGGCCTCGAGCGAGCCGAAGGTGTGTCCGTTGCTGGAGGGGGGCCTCGGGCGAGACGTAGGTCCTCCGGGGTCGGCTGCCCTTGCCCGAGGCTGGGCTCGGGCGAGGCGTGATCGCGTCCCTCGAATGGACCGATCCTTGACTTAATTGCACCCATCAGGCCTTTGTAGCTTTGTGCTGATGGGGGTTACCAGCTGAGATTTAGGAGCCTTGAGGGTACCCCTAATTATGGTCCCCGACAATAGCCCCCGAGCCTCGAAGGGAGTGTTAATACTCGCTTGGAGGCTTTTGCCGCACTTTTTTGCAAGGGGACCAGCCTTTTCTTGGTTGCATTTCGTTCCGGTGGGTGCGCGCGAGCGCACCCGCCGGGTGTAGCCCCCGAGGCCTCGGAGGAGTAATTTTACTCCTTCGAGGTCTTAGTGCGTTTCGCAATACTTCGGCTGGTCTAGTTGTTCCCTCATGCGAGCTGGCCGTAGCCCGGGTGCACGGTCGGGTCCCAAGTTCTCGGGCTGGTATGTTGACGCTGTCAACGGGTTGGCTGGAGCCGGTTTTGCGAGAGCAGCCCCCGAGCCTCTGCACAGGGCGAGAGGACGGTCAAGGACAGACTCGACTTTTTTTCATACGCCCCTGCGTCGCCTTTCCGCAAGGAGGAGGGGGGGAAGCGCCATGTTTCCCTCGGAGGGCGCCGAACATGGTGTTTCCGGTGAGCTGCTGGCGGGTAATCCGAGCGGACGCCCGTGCCCCATTTGCTAGGGGTCGGCTAGAGGCCCGCAGGCGCGCTCCAAAAGTACCTGCGGGTGATCTGCCGGACCCGGTCCCCTTTGATGGGGTCCGAGGGCTCGATGCCTCCCTCTGATGGGATTCCATTACAAGATCATTCCCGCTGGTCTCGGAAATGTCCTAGGGTACCTCAGGAGCGTAGCCCGAGCCTTGGTTATGTATCGAACGTACCCAGGGTCATCCCTCGCTCTGTGTCTGAGGCGATTGTGAACCCTTCGTGGGCCAGCCTTCGAACCCCTGATCAGTAGTGGGCGCGGAGCCTGAGTGGCCTGAGGTGGCCGTTGAACCCTTCCGAGGGGCCGGCCATCGAACCTCTGACCAGTAGTGGGCGCAGAACCCAGGTGCTCTGAGGCGACCGTTGAACCCCTCCGAGGGGCTGACCTTTGAACCTCTGATCAGTAGTGAGGCTCGGGGCTTGTTTCCTTCACGGAGAAGGATCCTTTTCGGGGTATCCCCCTTTCCCGGTCCCTGTTGTAAGAGAGAGAAAGAGGAAAAAGGAAAAGGATACGAAATCGAATGACGTGGCGTACCTTTTTCGACGCGGTCATTATGGCGAAGGCGAAGCGTCGCTTGCTTCTCCCGCCTGAGGCGCCGCCTGTCCCGACGCGATCCTTTGACAAAACCTCTTCCACAACCTAAGCATGAGGCACACGTGAGATCTATGGGTATTAGATATCTTCTAGATTAACTCTAGTGCAAGTGGGAGACTGTTAGAAATATGCCCTAGAGATAATCATAGAGATGAGCATATTTCTTTGTATCCATGATATATATATTGCTTAATTGAATATCCATGGAAGGCACCTTGTATTGATTAGCAATTATGTGAATTGTTTATGAGATTCTTTACTTATATGGTTATTCTAAATGATGTCCCTAGTCAGAGTCGATGACTAGCATATGTATTAGTTGATGACTACATTTCACAAGTCATGAACATGGAGATGTTAAATTAATAATGTGGGCACATGTATGACATGAGGCTGGACCGACCCAACGTGAGATATTGTAATATAGTTCTCTTCTTGCAACATGAATATTGTATCCTTAGACCTGAGATTGTCGCATGTTCTCAAGATGTGAATTGACTTACTTAGGGACTATCAAACGCTATCCCGTAACTGGGTAGTTATAAAGGTAGTTTTGGGTTTGTCAGGAAGCATGCTATGAGGCATGGTCAGTCAAGATGGAATTTGTCCCTCTCTTTGTGAGAGAGATATCTCTGGGCCCCTCGAGTGATTGGATCAAGAAATGCATGGCTGTGCTAGGGTTAAGAGTTAACCATTGAAAGGATTCCAATTCACAGTATCGAGAAAGAGAGGTCAGCTTAGAGCCAGACCAAATATCGTGAGACAAAGGGAACAACATGTACTTAATGTCGCAATGGTTCGTCTGATATGATCTTTACGTACACATAGGAGTTGACATGTCTTGCTAGAGGCTGCTGTCAATTATTGGGCCAAGTAAGAGTACTCGGGCTATGTCTATTTGTACGTGAACCTATAGGGTCACACACTTAAGGGGAAGGAAGCCTAATTCGGATTAGATCCGAAATTAGACTGGGCTTTAGGGTTAATGATGGGCCTCGGCGTCAGAAGCCCACCATAACGCCTATATAATGAGGGGCGGGGGCGCGGTTAAGATATAACCTAATTCGCCACCTGCAAATCAGAAGCCGCCGCTCGCCTCTCGCCCTCGCCAAGCCGCCGTCGCGAACCTAGCAGTTCGGTACGCGGCGCTTCCTCCCTGTACGTGTGGATACCTCGGAGGTGCTGCATCTGGAGCACTTGGACGAACCGTGCGAGGACGTGAAGGACGCCGGTGACTGCACGGCACTGCTCGACGCGTTCGTCTACATCGAGACGTCTTTCGCTGCTCTGCGCGTCTAGTGGTAATTCCGTGACCTATAACCGCAGTAGTTCTTGGTATTATGGGGATGAAAATTTTGTTTTGCGCTAGCGTAGCCTCCCCGTAATCCTCCAGTGGTATCAAAGGCCAGATTCTGCGTAGTTTTAGGTCTGGATCTAGGTTCATGAGATGGATCTACTTGATGCACGGTTTGATTAGATCAATTGGTAATAAAGGGTTGAAGTAGATTACATCGGATATGACTGGAGAGATCAGTTCGTCCTTCTCTGTTGTATGCGCGACTTGCCCCTACCAGTTGGAATCACCATCGGGGCTAACTGCGTACACAACCAGCAGATTGACATAACAGATCAACGTCATGAGTGTAATCTTCTTCGGGTCGAAAGTCTCGGATTTGGGTTGATTTGATCAACCGCATGAGATTTCCAGTGGAATTTCCATACATACGATCCATGGGACCGCCGTGGCTATCTACTGAAGTGGCGAACATATAGAAACGTGTTTGTCTAACCTGTTTTTGCAAGACATCTTGTGATCGGTATGGCTATTGTGTATATGATGCATGTTAATAAATTATTCATGACCTGCGTGTCGTGACCAGGGCAATACGGCTGGAGCCACATGTATTGTCCAAATTTAATGTAATGACCTACGTGTCAACATGTGATGATCCAAAGCGTATATGTAATTTGTTTACCAGCATACGTTAGATAGGTCTTGAAGGACTCATCACCTGGAGGATGGCATACCTATATCATGGAGATGGAGATCATCGTGATGGACAGATTTTTGGAGATGGGGATCACCATGTGACAGCAAGCCATACCGAATCACAACTGTTGTGTGAATGCCATTCTTATTGTTCTACTTGTTCATATTGCATATATGTCCTTGCGTGCGATGTTATAAGTAGGACGATCCCTCATAAATGTTTAAGCTTTAATGCCTCTCCAAACCTTGCACTATCATAAGTCTTGTACAATTGGTGGTGGGTCTATGAAATTAGGGTGCCACCAGTTTTCCTTGACTAGATAGGTTTGTATCGGATACAAACTGCAGAAAGGGTTGGTTAACTTAAACAAAGTCAGCTTAATGGTTAAGGACTTTGAGGCATAAGGTTGGGAGCCGAGACATAGAGATGTCACCCAACAACAGGAGTCATATATATGATATGATTAGCAAGGAGTTGCTTACCGATCTACCTTGTCTTCTAGCGGTGATGCTAAAGCTCACTAGTAGACTTGTTAGTTGTGGGTTCTGAATCACTAAGTATCAATCGAGGGATATTGATTTTAGTGGGAGTAGACTATTAAATGTTTAATATGATTTACTCTGTCATGGATATTTTTGTCTTAGTATTTTGCATTATTTTGTTGTAGATAAATGGCACCTAGCACACCAACATTTACTTTGCGATCAATTCTTGAAAAGGATAAGTTAAATGGAACAAACTATACGGATTGGATCCGTAACCTGAGAATTGTTCTCAGGGCTGAAAAAAAGGAAGACGTTCTAGACACCCCACTACCAGAGGATCCTGGTGAAAATGCAACTGCTGCGGCTAAAACCGCTTACAAGAAAGCAATGGATACTAATCTTGAAGTGAGTTGCCTAATGCTTGCTTGCATGGAGCCTGAGCTGCAGATGCAGTTTGAGACAAACCATGAGGTGCATGATATGATCGTGGCGCTCAAGGATATGTTCCAGACTCAGGCTAGGACAGAAAGGTTCAATGTGTCCAAAGCCTTTCTGGAATGCAAGCTAGCAGAAGGCGCAGCAGTTGGGCCACACGTAATCAAAATGGTTGGTTACAGTCAGAGGTTGGAGAAGCTAGGCTTCCCAATAAGCCAAGAGTTGGCCACTGACTTCATTTTGGCATCTCTTCCGCCCAGCTATGGAAACTTCATCACGAACTACCATATGCATGGGGCGGAGAGGGGCCTCAATGAACTATGTGGCATGCTGAAAACAGCAGAGGGGGACATAAAGAAAAGCGCTGGCAGCAGCGGCCATGTGATGGCGGTCCAAAACAAACCCAACTTTAAGAAGAAGGGTAAATCTCAAAAGAAGAAGGGCAAGGCAAAGGATACAGTATCCAAGCCAAATCAAAAGCCCAAGGCTGGACCAGCTGCAGATGCAGAGTGCTTTTATTGCAAAGAACTTGGTCACTGGAAAAGGAATTGCAAGCAGTACTTGGCCTCTATTAAGGATCACGGCGGTAAGGGTACAGCCGCAGCAGGTACACTTGCTATTCACATTACAGAAATTTTTCTTGCTGATTCTTATATTAATTCTTGGGTATTTGATACCGGATCGGTTGCCCATATTTGCAATTCGATGCAGGGAATGATAAGAAGTAGAAGCGTGAAAAGAGGAGAAGCTGATTTCCGGTTAGGCAATAATGCAAGAGTTGCTGCGTTGACCGTCGGGACGATGCAACTCCACCTCCCATCAGGATTTATTTTGGAGTTAAATAATTGTTATCTAGTTCCTAGTATGAGTCGAAACATTATGTCTCCTTCATGTTTGATGAAGGATGGTTATTCATTTGCGAGTGAAAACAATGGTTGTGTGATCTCTAAGAATGGCATGTTTGTGGCTTTTGCATCCATTATGAATGGGTTATTCATTTTAAATCTTGATGATGCACCTATCTGTAATATTAGTGCTAAAAGGCCTCGGCCTAATGATTTAAGTCCTACCTACATGTGGCACTGTCGTTTGGGTCATATAAGTGAGAATCGCATGAAGAAGCTTCATTCTGATGGGCTTTTAACTTCGTTTGATTTTGAATCATACGAGACATGTGAAGCTTGCTTACTTGGTAAGATGACCAAGGCGCCCTTCACGGGTTTACCGGAGAGGACGTTAGATTTATTGGAACTCATACATACTGATGTGTGCGGACCAATGAGTACGACAGCTAGGGGAGGATTCCAATACTTCATAACCTTCACTGATGATTTTAGTAGATATGGGTATGTCTACTTAATGAAACACAAGTCTGAATCCTTAGAAAAGTTCAAAGAGTTTCAGAATGAAGTAGAAAATCAGCGTGGCAAGAAAATTAAAGCACTGCGATCAGATCGTGGTGGTGAATATTTGAGTCATGAGTTTAGCAATCATCTAAAGAGTTGTGGAATTGTTCCACAGCTTACGCCGCCTGGAACGCCTCAGAGGAATGGCGTGTCTGAGCGACGTAATCGGACTTTATTGGATATGGTTCGATCAATGATGAGCCAGTCGGACCTACCTTTGTCGTTTTGGGGATACGCTCTAGAAACAACAGCTTTCACACTAAATAGGGTACCGTCTAAGTCCGTAGTTAAGACACCATATGAGATGTGGACTGGGAAGACTCCCAGCTTGTCTTTTCTGAAGATTTGGGGTTGTGAGGTTTACGTCAAGTGACTACAGTCGGATAAACTCACTCCAAAATCGGACAAGTGCATGTTCGTGGGATATCCAAAGGAAACTTTAGGATATTACTTTTTACCACCGGTCAGAGGGCAAAGTGTTTGTCGCCCGGAACGGTGTGTTCTTAGAGAAAGAGTTTCTCAAAAGAGAGAAAAGTAAACAAAAGGTGTATCTTGAAGAAGTTCAGGATGAGCCAGTGGGACAAGATTCAACAAGTGATGCTAATGTAGCAGAACAAGTTGAGACGTCTATGGCAAGAGAATCACCACCACAACCACGAAGGTCAGCAAGGCTTCGCAAGGCACGAGAAGAAGTGCTATTGTTGGGCAATGGGGAAGTGTTGTTGTTAGACAATGACGAACCTGCAACATATTCAGAAGCGATGATGGACCCAGATTCCGAGAAATGGCATGTCGCCATGAGATCCGAGATAGATTCCATGGGAGAAAATCAAGTTTGGAACTTGGTTGACCCGCCTGATGGTGTTAGACCTATAGAATGCAAATGGATCTATAAGAAGAAGAAAGACATGGATGGAAATGTTCACATCTATAAGGCTCGACTTGTTGCAAAGGGTTTTCGACAAGTTCAAGGAGTTGACTATGACGAGACATTCTCGCCAGTAGCGATGCTTAAATCTATTCGGATCATTCTAGCTATTGCCGCATATTTCGATTATGAGATTTGGCAGATGGATGTCAAAACAGCTTTCCTTAATGGAAACCTAGATGAGGACGTGTATATGATAAAGCCCGAGGGTTTTGTCGATCCGATCAATGCTGGAAAGATATGCAAACTTCAGAAATCCATTTATGGGTTGAAGCAAGCATCTCGGAGTTGGAACATTCGTTTTGATGAAGTGATCAAAGGGCTTGGTTTTCATCAGAATGAAGAAGAAGCTTGTGTTTACAAGAAGGAAAGTGGGAGCGCTGTTGTATTTCTAATCTTGTATGTGGATGACATATTATTGATTGGGAATGACATTCCTATGCTGGAGTCCGTCAAGGCTTCACTGAAAAAGAGTTTTTCTATGAAGGACTTAGGGGAAGCAGCATATATTTTGGGCATAAGGATCTATAGAGATAGGTCGAAGAGGCTTATAGGATTAAGTCAAGATACATACATTGACAAGGTTTTGAAACGGTTCAACATGGAACAGTCCAAGAAAGGGTTCATACCTATGTCACATGGTAAACACCTTAGCCAGATGCAATGTCCTGCAACGGCTAATGAGCGGGAGCACATGAGTAAGGTACCATACACCTCAGCAATTGGTTCAATCATGTATGCCATGATAAGTACACGCCCAGATGTTTCATACGCTATAAGTGCTACGAGTAGATACCAGGCTGATCCAGGTGAGGATCACTGGACAGCGGTAAAAGGCATTCTTAAGTACTTAAGAAGGACTAAAGATATGTTCCTGGTATATGGGGGTAAGGAGGAGCTCGTTGTAACTGGTTACACCGATGCTAGCTTCCAAACTGACCCAGACGAGTTAAAATCGCAATCAGGTTTTGTGTTCACAATAAATGGTGGTGCTGTTAGTTGGAAGAGTTCCAAACAGGAGACTGTGACTGATTCTACAACAGAAGCCGAGTACATTGCAGCTTCTGAATCTGCGAAGGAAGGTGTTTGGATAAGAAAGTTCCTCATCGAGCTTGGTGTGTTTCCTAATGCATCTAGCCCATTGAACCTCTACTGTGACAACAATGGGGCTATTGCGCAAGCTAAGGAGCCAAGGAACCACCAGAAAAACAAACACGTACTGCGGAAGTTTCACCTCATACGGGAATTCATTAGGCGGGGTGAGATAAAGATATGCAAAATACATACGGATTTGAATGTTACTGATCCTTTGACAAAACCTCTTCCACAACCTAAGCATGAGGCACACGTGAGATCTATGGGTATTAGATATCTTCTAGATTAACTCTAGTGCAAGTGGGAGACTGTTAGAAATATGCCCTAGAGATAATCATAGAGATGAGCATATTTCTTTGTATCCATGATATATATATTGCTTAATTGAATATCCATGGAAGGCACCTTGTATTGATTAGCAATTATGTGAATTGTTTGTGAGATTCTTTACTTATATGGTTATTCTAAATGATGTCCCTAGTCAGAGTCGATGACTAGCACATGTATTAGTTGATGACTACATTTCACAAGTCATGAACATGGAGATGTTAAATTAATAATGTGGGCACATGTATGACATGAGGCTGGACCGACCCAACGCGAGATATTGTAATATAGTTCTCTTCTTGCAACATGAATACTGTATCCTTAGACCTGAGATTGTCGCATGTTCTCAAGATGTGAATTGACTTACTTAGGGACTATCAAACGCTATCCCGTAACTGGGTAGTTATAAAGGTAGTTTTGGGTTTGTCAGGAAGCATGCTATGAGGCATGGTCAGTCAAGATGGAATTTGTCCCTCTCTTTGTGAGAGAGATATCTCTGGGCCCCTCGAGTGATTGGATCAAGAAATGCATGGCCATGCTAGGGTTAAGAGTTAACCATTGAAAGGATTCCAATTCACAGTATCGAGAAAGAGAGGTCAGCTTAGAGCCAGACCAAATATCGTGAGACAAAGGGAACAACATGTACTTAATGTCGCAATGGTTCGTCTGATATGATCTTTACGTACACATAGGAGTTGACATGTCTTGCTAGAGGCCGCTGTCAATTATTGGGCCAAGTAAGAGTACTCGGGCTATGTCTATTTGTACGTGAACCTATAGGGTCACACACTTAAGGGGAAGGAAGCCTAATTCGGATTAGATCCGAAATCAGACTGGACTTTAGGGTTAATGATGGGCCTCGGCGTTAGAAGCCCACCATAACGCCTATATAATGAGGGGCGGGGGCGCGGTTAAGATATAACCTAATTCGCCACCTGCAAATCAGAAGCCGCTGCTCGCCTCTCGCCCTCGCCAAGCCGCCGTCGCGAACCTAGCAGTTCGGTACGCGGCGCTTCCTCCCTGTACGTGTGGATACCTCGGAGGTGCTGCATCTGGAGCACTTGGACGAACCGTGCGAGGACGTGAAGGACGCCGGCGACTGCACGGCACTGCTCGACGCGTTCGTCTACATCGAGACGTCTTCCGCTGCTCTGCGCGTCTAGTGGTAATTCCATGACCTATAACCGCAGTAGTTCTTGGTATTATGGGGATGAAAATTTTGTTTTGCGCTAGCGTAGCCTCCCCGTAATCCTCCAGTTCGCGAGGCGACTGTTGCGCGTGCGTGGACCGTTTGAGGAACGGATCACGGGAGCGCCGTCTTCACGCCGTGAGAGAGGGTTCTCTCGCTGCCCCTGGATGGGACGTAAGCTTGGCTGACGACGTGACCGCTGCTCCTGCCCGCCTGCCACCGCCATTACTGCCGGCCCATTTTTGACCGTATTTGACCGTCGCACCTGGCTGGCACTGTTGGGTCACGCGCAGGGTTGCCTCGAGTCACGGTATTGGCTCCGCAGTCGAGGAGGCGCGGTAGTGGCGCGAGTGGCGGTGCAGTTGCTCGCACGTAGCAACCGGTGCGCCGGTTGCATGACGCGTGGGCCTGGGCCTCCATGTTGGGCACGTTGGAGTCAAAGGGGCGCGCCCACCTGGCACGGTTGCATGCCGCCTGCATGGCTGTCCGCCCTTTCACCCGCTGGTCTGGGCGAAAGTGGAGGAGTGCTTGTAACCGCCGGGCGGTTGCATGCACCGCGCGCGGCAGTTTGGCTTCTTCTGCCCTGGACCGGCTTGCATGACGCGTGGGACCCAGCCCCCGCGCCGCAAGGGGGAGGACCTTGGAGCGTGTTGGAGAAGACTCAGCCCGCAACAGCTGAGAACGCAAGTGGGGAGAGTTGCCTTTAAAAGGAGGGCGACCCCCTTGGAGGGCAACCGTGTCTTCGCGCTCCCCTCATGCATCGTGTCTTTCCATCTTCCGAGCCCCCGGATGGGGGGACGCAACTTCAAGGAAGTTGGTACCTTTTAGCCATCGTTCGGCTTCAAGGATTTTCATCAGGCAGCCCGGCTGCATCCCCTCGCCGGTGGTCACCCAAGACGGTGACCTCCAGCTTGATGGTGGGGAGAAGCGAACCGGGCTGCGGCCTCTGCCCCTCCCTCAGCCTCAAGGATGTTCATCATCAGTGCTGGGGAGGGGAGTGTGCCGAGTTGGGGTCGGTCCCTGCGCGGGCGGCGGCCCGCTCCTTCCCTCAGTGATCGAGGGGAAGGGCGTTCGCCGTTCGTGGCGTTGGCAGCTGCCGCGTGCCCGGCTTTCTGAGCCGATGTCACACCCGGTTTTGGAAGGCAAACCGAATGCGAACTATGTACGTGCCAGGATCAGAACTCACGTACACAGCGATTACATAAATGAACATCATCGCACAATGCTCGAATAATAACATAAAAGAGTAAAAACTTATTACATCACAGAGTCATAGACATCCACATAGTCATCGACTTGACAGATAAATCAAAGTGCTAGCGAAACGCAGTAAAGATAAGGCCTTCACAGGCAGCTGACTGGGGGTTGCCGCCAACCCACACCTAGAATTCATCGTAGTCTTGAAACTCCTGGAAGTCTCCTGCCACGGCTTCATCTTCTCCGGAGCAGTGGTTACAATGCGGACAACCTGGTGTGTTGTGGTAAAGCAAGGATGAGTACACATCAACGTACTCAGCAAATGTCCCGTTTGGCTGAAGTGGACTAGCTTTATGTGGGGTTAGGCTCAAGCAGTTGCTTTTAGTTGGTCAGGTATTTATCATTAGTAGAAGCCAGATTTTATCATTAACCAGCCCATGAACCCTTTCCTCATCGAGGAACAACATCATCATATTCGAACCAAAATCATAACATAATCCTTGTACCTCGAACCATTTGTATCTCTAATCAAAGAGGATCCCAAGGCTGCTCTTAACCGTGAGCACGGCTGATATATCAGTTTCACTACCCTCTGCAGAGGTCGCACACTTTACCCATGAGCCATGATGCCCTTTCTGCCCGGGGAGAGCTAATCCCCATTGACCACTACCTAGGTGGTCCAGCAGGGTATCACTACGTAGCTTTTACAAAGATTCCCTAGAGATCATAGCTGCTCGTTAGGTTTCTCCAGTTTGATAAACACAGTACTCCTCCCCGCAGGAGAGTGACTAACAAAAGCGAAACGAAAGAACCTCGGCACTCAGCCTCGGCAGAGCAAGCACTGTGCCTGGACCCCATTGACGGCACGACGGCGAAGCAACTACACCTCTAGTTCCTCTAATTATTTAGCTAAGGGTGCCCCATTTCACCCTCATGGTTGCACTGTTATCCCGGGTGGTCTCTCAACGAACAGGTCCTTACGGAGAGGTACTCAGGAAACAGCCTGAGCCCCCTAGAGTATCACAAGATCATCAACATAACCAGGATAACAGTATCATAAATATTCACATCATGTTCATTGATTAAGTTAAGGCAGTAGCAGAATGCTAACCATAATAGCCCATAAGGTCATCAAGGATAAAGTAAAGTGTAAAGCTAGTCAATCCTTAGGTTTCAAGTAAGTAATGCGGGACAGTGTATTATAAAGTAAATGGGACATAATGGGACTGAGGACACTTGCCTTCACCAAGCTGCTGATCAGGGACTTCCTCTGCAACTGCCTCGGGAAACACAGACTGCTCGTTGTCTACGTAAAGCAATCATTCACACTATGCACTTGGGAAAATAACAAACAAAAACAATATGCCAAACATATGCAGCAGAGAGTGGTCACAAGCTCATAACAGAAAAGGGATAGGCACTTTGGTGTTCCCTAGGTCTGGGGTAGGGGACTATACAAAAGATTCATTATTCACTAATCAAGTTTAAGTCAGTGGTGGAATTGAATAATTATCTGGTTTAAGTTCCTAAACTTAAGGGTTTGAGTCTATAAACTTAAGTGCTCCAACTTTTATTAAAGTCTACTACCTTTTATTTATCCCAAAATAGAGTTCCAATAACCTTAATCCTATCCTAATGATTAGCTATTAATTAATACATGGAAACAGCAGGGAAACATTGCATAAACAGATAGATAATAATATTATGAACATTTTGCAATTTGAAGCACCTAATTTGGAGTTCATATGACAAAGTTATGAATTTTACAAGTTTAGGGGTTAAAAATATGCCCTAAGGACCTATTTTGAATTAAATAAAAGGGCTGAGGACTTAACTGCGAAAAACCAGGGACGGCGGGCGCAAAATCCAGAAATCAGGGGGGCTCTTTAAGAAATTGCGCGAGCGAAGCGGTATCGAGCGCCTACAGCCGTTGGATCTCAAACGGACGATCAGGATTAGATCCTGCGGGCGGGCGCGCGGGCGCGCGGCGGTCTGGGCGGCTGACAGGCGGGGCCGGGCGGACAGCGCGCGCGGGCGACTGACAGGCGGGGCCGGGCGGACAGCGCGCGCGGGCGACTGACAGGCGGGGCCTAGCGGACAGCGCGCGCGGGCGACTGACAGGCGGGGCCGGGCGGACAGCGCGCGCGGGCGACTGACAGGCGGGGCCTAGCGGGCAGAGAGACGGGGTGAGGGGGAAACGGGCCTGGGCCGTTGGATCTCCGGCGGACGGTTGAGATTGGGTTCGGGTTAATTGAATTCGCGCCGTCCGATCTGAGATAGACGGCGGGGATGGGGCGGCTGACTCCCGTCTCCTTCCCCAGCTGGTTAAGACGGCGGCGCCCGTCCTCGCGGCGAGGAGCTCGCCGGAGACGAGGGAAGCGGGCGACTGGCGGGGCTCTGGGGCAATCCGAGTGGTCGGGGAGGCTAGGGAGGGCACAGGGACTCCATTGGTGGGCTCTGGGTCGGGGCAGAGGCACCGGAGGGGGGCTATTCACGGCGGGGCGGCTCGGCGGCGGGGTTTCTCTACTCCGGCGAGCAATCGAACGCAACAGAGAGCAAGACAAAGGGTGATAGGGGCGGGAGAGGTTCCTTACCTCACGGCGAAACCCAGGGACCTCTCGGCAGCGACGGAGACGCGACGGTGGCCCGAGGCGACGGCGGCGGCTGCACGGCGGACGACGGGTGAGCGCGGGCAGAGAGAATTAGGGAGGGGAAGAGGGAATTGGGGCGCGTTCCGGGTTGCGGACGCCAGAGCGGAGCTCACCGGGGCTACGGGCGCGGCGGAGCTCCACCGGCGACGAGGAACCGAGCTCGGGACGGCGGGGGTTATGGCGGCGGTGCTCTGCGCGCGCGCGCAGCGAGGGGGAGGGCGAGAGAGGGGGCCGGTTGGTGCGCAAATGAGGGAGGGGGCGAGGGCGAGTGGGGCTCGGGGCTCAAGTGGCCGAGGGCGAGGTGGGGTGAGCTCCCCACGCGCGACGTGGGCGCGGAGACCGCGGGCGCGCGCGACTCGGCGGCGGTTACGCGAGGAAGACAGGGCTGACAGCCCGGGCCCGCGAGCAGAGAGAGAGAGGAGAGCGGACGCGGGCGCGAGAGAAGCGGGGCTGACGGGTTGGGTCCACGGGCAGAGAGAGAGCGAGGGAGCGGGCGCGCGCGAGGAAGCGGCAGCGCCGACAGGTGGGGCCGGACGAGCAGTGAGAGAGGGAGGCGGGTGCGCGGAGGGCGGCCGCGCCGACAGGCCGGGCCCGCTGCGCAGAGAGAGGAGGGGGCGGGTGAGCGCGCGCGGAATGGGCCTACTGGGCCGAAAGGCCGAGGGGGCTGCGGGGCTGGGCTGATTTACCTTTTTCTTTTATTCTGAATTGTTTCTCCCTTTTCTTTTATTTATTCTATTTGATTCAAATTCAAATGAGCCCCAAATTCAAATTAGACCTTTTGAGAATTATGCACCAAACAAAAGTGAAATCTAGGGTTCAACATGATGCAACAATTCATACTCCACTAGGGTTTAATATAATAGACTATAATTACAAGTAGAATAAGCACTTAGCTCCTATAGAAATGAGAGAGAAAGGAATTAGGAAGGATGAGAAAAGAAAAGTAACACCTGAATTTGTGAATATGAGCAAGAAATTTTATACCCCCAAATTCAGGGTGTTACAAACCTATCCCCCTTAAAAGAATCTCGCCCCCGAGATTCAGGGTTGGTCAGCAAAGAGTTCAGGGTATTTGGCTTTCAGGTCATCTTCTCGTTCCCAGGTTGCTTCTTCCTCCGAATGGTGACCCCATCTGACTTTGCACATTCTGATGGTACTCCTCCGGGTGATTCTGTCTGCAAACTCCAGAATCTGCGTTGGCTTCTCTATGTATGTCAGATCCTCCTGGACTTCCAAACCCTCCACTGGCAACTGTTCTTCTGGTACTCGCAGACACTTCTTCAATTGTGACACGTGGAACACATTGTGCACTGCCGACAAACTTTCTGGTAGGTCGAGTTGATAAGCCACTTCTCCACGCTTTGCTTGAATCTGATATGGTCCAACGTACCGGGGTGCTAACTTGCCTTTAACTCCGAACCTTCTGACTCCCCTGATAGGTGACACCTTCAGATAGACGAAATCCCCCACTTTGAAGCTCAGTTCTCTTCTCCTTCGGTCCGCATAGCTTCGCTGCCTTGATTGTGCTATCTTCAGATTCTCCCGAACCATTTTGATGTTCTCTTCGGCTTCAAGCAAAATGTCGGGGCCAAACACCTGTCTCTCTCCAGGCTGGTCCCAATGCAGCGGAGTCCTACAACTCCGTCCATAGAGTGCCTGAAACGGCGACATCTTCAAGCTGGCTTGGTAACTATTGTTGTAGGAGAATTCTGCATAAGGTAACCTTTTGTCCCATCCTGACTTGTCTTGCAACGCACAGGCTCTCAGCATATCTTCTAGGATCTGATTAGTTCTTTCAGTCTGACCGTCTGTTTGCGGATGATAAGCCGAGCTGAAGTTCAAATGGGTGCCCAAGGCTTCTTGTAGCTGCTGCCAAAAATGAGAGGTGAACTGCGTTCCTCGGTCTGACACTATCTTCTTCGGCACACCATGAAGGCAAACTATCCGTGACATGTATAACTCAGCTAACGTTGCTCCGGTGTATGTGGTCTTCACAGGTATGAAATGGGCCACCTTTGTTAATCGGTCCACAACCACCCAGATGGAATCATAACCGGCCCGGGTACGAGGTAGGCCAACTATAAAATCCATCCCGATCTCATCCCACTTCCACTGAGGAATCCGCAATGGCTGCAACAATCCGGCGGGCCTTTGATGCTCTGCTTTGGTTCTCTGACAGCTATCACAGATGGCAACATATTCTGCGATCTCTCTTTTCATGCCATACCACCAAAACCTCCTCTTTAAATCCTGATACATCTTTTCACTTCCCGGGTGTATGGAGTAGGCTGTCTCATGAGCTTCCTTTAGGATCAGCTCCCGAATAGGTTTGAGGTCGGGGACACACAATCGGTCCTTGAACCATATTACCCCCTCTTCATCCTCTCGAAAGTCTTTGCCTCTTCCTTCTAAGATTAGCTGCCGGATCTTGTTGATGCTTTCATCATCCTTCTGTCCTTCTTTGATCTCCCGCTCTAGGGTGGGCTCTAATTCCACTGTTACTCCTTGCGTGCTGTTCAGGAAACCGAGACTCAGTCTGTCGAACTCCTTGGCTAACTCATATGGCATTGGGTACATGGCCAACATATTGACTTGACTCTTCCTGCTCAAAGCATCTGCAACCACGTTGGCCTTGCCTGGATGGTAATGTATCTCCAACTCATAGTCTTTGATCAATTCCAACCATCTTCGCTGCCTCATGTTTAACTCTGACTGGGTAAATATGTACTTCAGACTTTTATGATCTGTATAAATGTCACACTTCTGCCCATACAGGTAATGTCTCCAGGTCTTCAAAGCATGAACTACTGCTGCCAACTCCAGGTCATGTGTGGGATAATTTTTCTCATGGATCTTCAGCTGTCGAGATGAATATGCTACAACTCTTCCTTCTTGCATTAGCACGCATCCCAATCCGGTGTAAGAAGCATCACAATACACTGAGAATGGCTTGTGAACATCAGGCAGGACTAACACCGGAGCTGTGGTCAATCTATTTTTCAGTTCTTCAAATGCTTCCTGACACTTTTGGGTCCACTTGAACTCAACTTTCTTCGCTAGTAACGCTGTCATTGGTCTTGCAATCTTTGAGAAGCCTTCGATGAAACGCCGGTAATACCCAGCCATTCCAATGAAGCTCTTGATCCCACGAACATCCTTTGGTGCTTTCCAGTTCAGGATATCTGCCACTTTCTTTGGATCCACTGCCAACCCATCTTGATTTATGATGTGACCCAGAAACAAGACTTCATGAATCCAGAACTCGCATTTGCTTAGCTTGGCATACAGCTGTTGCTCTCGTAGCCTTTGCAATACCATCTTCAAATGCTCCACATGCTCTTCCTCACTTTTGGAATATATGAGAATGTCATCGATAAACACTACCACAAACTTGTCCAGATAATCCATGAACACACTGTTCATCAGGTACATAAAGAAAGCTGGCGCATTTGTCAAACCAAAGGACATAACTGTGAATTCATATAACCCATACTTGGTGATGAATGCTGTCTTCGGTATATCCGAGGATCGGATTCTGAGTTGATGGTAGCCTGACCTCAGATCTATCTTCGAGAATACGCTGGCACCTCTGAGCTGGTCGAACAAATCTTCTATCCTTGGCAGGGGGTACTTGTTCTTGACAGTGACTTCATTCAAGGCTCTGTAGTCTATGCACATCCTTTTGGTACCATCTTTCTTCTCTACGAACAACACCGGAGCGGCCCAAGGCGAGGTACTTGGTCTGATGTAACCCTTCTCTAACATCTCATCTATCTGCTTCTTGAGTTCCACCAATTCTGGTCCAGACACTCGGTAGGCCCTTTTGGAAATGGGGGCGGTACCAGGGATAAGCTCTATGGCAAACTCAACCTTTCTCTCGGGTGGCATGCCCGTTAGCTCCTCGGGAAATACGTCCGGAAAGTCCGACACCACCTTGATAGTCTCGAGCGGGTTGGGTTCCTTACTATCAACTGAGATCTGGTGACAGACACCCTCCGCTGATTTAGGCATCCTTAGCTCAGCCACTACCTCTTCTCCTGACGGGGACTTCAATGTTACGGTCCTCTTGTCACAGCTAATATTCGCTTCATACTTCATTAACCAATTCATCCCTAGAATAACATCTATCCCAGGGGTGTCTATTACTATTAAGTCACTGGGGAACCCTATCCCCCTTATTTCCACCCTTATATTTGAGCATATTTTATCTGTTTGCACCTTGCCACCAACTGAATTAATCCTCATGGGCGGCATCATTGCCTCTACTGGGATGTTATGCAATTCTACCCAGGTTGCAGTGACAAATGAATGAGTTGCACCAGTATCAAATAGCACTTTCGTGGGATGAGATTCGACTGAAAACATACCTACTGCCACATCTGGTGCATCCTGGATCGCTTCGGCCTCCAAGTGGTTCACCTTTCCACGGTTGTACGCTTGGTTACGATTGCCTGCTACCGGCTGCAGTACACCTTGCCTTGTTGGAGCATTGGGGTTGGTCTGCTGCTGCGCCGCCTTCTTTGGGCATTGCATCGCCCAGTGGCCTTGTTCTCCACAGTGGAAACATCCTCTGCCTCCTCCTTGTGCTGGGGCTGCCTGGTTGCTCTGGTTTGCTGCTGAGGCAGGAAGGCGAGGTACCTGGTTGTTCTGCTTCTGATACTGATTACCTCCCTGCTGGCTGTTCTGACGATACTGCTGCTGCTGCTGCTGATACTGCCTCTGAAACTGCTGCTGATGCGGACGCTGGTTCTGATTCTGATATCCTTGTGGGTGACCAGGCCTGCCTTGCTGAGATGAACTGCCTGAGAAACGTGGACGGCTGATGCCTCCGGTCTGGGGTCCACTCATCTTGCGCTTCCGATCTTCCATATCCTTACGCTTCTTCTCAGTCATAATTGCCCTATCGATCAGGTGCTGGAAGGTGGGGAAGGTGTGATTCATCAGCTGGTAATGCAGGGGATCCACCAAACCCCTCATGAACCTGTACTGCCTTTTAGCATCAGTGTTGACATCCTCAGGTGCATAACGAGATAGCTGCAGAAACTTGTCTCTGTATTCACTAACAGACAGGGGTCCCTGCTTCAGAGCCAGAAACTCCTCCTTCTTCACGATCATCAGTCCCTCTGGCACATGGTATCTGCGGAAACTCTCACTGAATTCCTCCCAGGTGATGGCCTCGGGGTCAGCATGGGTGGCGAGGTAGGACTCCCACCAGGACTGGGCTGCTCCCCTTAGCTGACGGGGGCCATACAGAACCTTCTCCCTGTCATCACATTGAGCGGTGCGCAGTTCTCTCTCCACTGCGCGCAGCCAGTCTTCTGCATCCATGGGGTCAGCAGAGTGGGCGAAGGTAGGAGGGTGCCCTCTCATGAACTCACCACGCTTATCTCGTGGCATCTGGGGCATCTGCACTTGCAACTGGGGTTGAGGTTGCTGTTGAGCCTGCTGCATGGCTGCCAAAGTCTGCCCAATGGCCTGCACTGCCTGAGTCTGCATCAAGAACATCTGCTCCACTGTCATCGGGGGTGGCGGGGGAGGCTGCCTCTGATTTTCCTCCTGCTGGTCATGCGGCTCCAGCTGAGCACGCCTGTTGCATCGGCGCCTGTTGTCAGACATCTGCGGAAGACATTCATACATCAGCATTGATCTTACAATCCTCCAGCATAAGAAAAGAGAATACAGAATTCTTCATGACACTGAGTGAACAAAGAGCTTCACTGATCCTCATACTGATTCAACACAGCTTCTCAGATAAGAAGGAAAGTAGAAGTAAATGGCTTCCCAACTAAACAACTGACTTCTTTAACATTACTAGCTAAGCCAAACTGCAGGGGAAACCCACATGTTGGCTACAGTCATTACAAAGATCCAAATCCAGTACAAGTTCATCATAACAAGCATGCAAGCGACTGATAAGCAAACTAAACTAAATGGAAGCAACTGATAAGCAAACTAAACTGACTACCTAAGACTGAGACATCTGACTTAAGAATTATTACAAACTCCGACGCTAACGATCTAAGGATCCAGATCTATCCTGGTCTTACAGACAGGGGAACCATAAGTGTGGTGACCACGCGGCGGCGAGCGGTATGGGTGCTGAGTCCCGACAGGAGCGGGAGAACCACCCTCCTGGTGATGGCGCTCTGCCAACTCAGCACGCAACTCCGCAATCTCCGTTCGAGCCCTGCTCAGCTCGTCCAGAGAGTGGTCCAGCTCAGTGTTAAGCACTGCGACTAGGTTAACTGTGCTGCTCAACCTAGGGTTAGCCTCACCAACAGGTGAGACAACCACACTCTCGGTACTGCCAGTAGGGCGGCGGGGGTAGTACCGAAGGTTAAGACCGTCGGCCACGCCACCGAACAAAGAACAGTACTGGGAGAGTGCACGTCGTGCTGCATCCTGCATAGCCGCCTCTGCGGTGTCCCTCTCGGAGATGGAATAGTGCTCCGAAACGGCCTCCGCACCCCGGAGGTCATCCTCCGGACGGCGAACTAGGCAGGTAGCCTCCCAGCGGTCCGGGTACCTCCCGCGACTGTGCTGGTAGACTACACAACGGTACTCGATCGACCAGGTGTGCCGGTCAAAAGCCTGGCGCAGCAAGGTGTCGAGTGCGTCGTGGAAGTGACAACCGCGAGCGGCGTCACGGGTGATGGGTCGGGCGACCCATCCTTCCGCCTCCTGCGGCTCAGAAGACTCCGAGCTGTGGTCTGAGTCGTCGTCGTCGGGATCTCCTCCAGGTCCTCCTCCAACAGCCGGAGCGTCCCGCGGTGGTGCAAGGGGCGCCTCCAGCTGGGCAACAGAGGAACGGGGCCTCACGGACTCCACCTCATGCTGGGATGAGGAGGAAGAGCCCTGCTGCTCTCCGTGCTGGCGTCGGCGTTCCTGCTCCTCACGCAGGCGGTGGTGCAGCCTCTCCAGGTGACTCGACTGACCGGACACGGTGCGGTGCAGAGGATGCTCCGCAAGTCGAGACGGCAGGAAAGGAATCACCGACTTACGTGCAGTGTGTCTAAGACGAGCCATCTACAAAAGACACCGTAAGCATAAGAGTAAGAGCAGAACTAATATGACAAGTGAATAAACCATAGACAGAATAAGATAAAAATTTTAACAAGGTATAATATAGTATATATATATATATGTAGTGAAACATAGGGTGGGTCGAGGTGACCGACTTTTGAAGTAACATCAGAGGTCAAGGTGAGAGGGAAGGTCAATAGTCCTTAATACGACCAGTGCTACTCTAGGTCAGCGGTCCTACAGTCAGCACGGCTTTGATACCACTTATGTCACACCCGGTTTTGGAAGGCAAACCGAATGCGAACTATGTACGTGCCAGGATCAGAACTCACGTACACAGCGATTACATAAATGAACATCATCGCACAATGCTCGAATAATAACATAAAAGAGTAAAAACTTATTACATCACAGAGTCATAGACATCCACATAGTCATCGACTTGACAGATAAATCAAAGTGCTAGCGAAACGCAGTAAAGATAAGGCCTTCACAGGCAGCTGACTGGGGGTTGCCGCCAACCCACACCTAGAATTCATCGTAGTCTTGAAACTCCTGGAAGTCTCCTGCCACGGCTTCATCTTCTCCGGAGCAGTGGTTACAATGCGGACAACCTGGTGTGTTGTGGTAAAGCAAGGATGAGTACACATCAACGTACTCAGCAAATGTCCCGTTTGGCTGAAGTGGACTAGCTTTATGTGGGGTTAGGCTCAAGCAGTTGCTTTTAGTTGGTCAGGTATTTATCATTAGTAGAAGCCAGATTTTATCATTAACCAGCCCATGAACCCTTTCCTCATCGAGGAACAACATCATCATATTCGAACCAAAATCATAACATAATCCTTGTACCTCGAACCATTTGTATCTCTAATCAAAGAGGATCCCAAGGCTGCTCTTAACCGTGAGCACGGCTGATATATCAGTTTCACTACCCTCTGCAGAGGTCGCACACTTTACCCATGAGCCATGATGCCCTTTCTGCCCGGGGAGAGCTAATCCCCATTGACCACTACCTAGGTGGTCCAGCAGGGTATCACTACGTAGCTTTTACAAAGATTCCCTAGAGATCATAGCTGCTCGTTAGGTTTCTCCAGTTTGATAAACACAGTACTCCTCCCCGCAGGAGAGTGACTAACAAAAGCGAAACGAAAGAACCTCGGCACTCAGCCTCGGCAGAGCAAGCACTGTGCCTGGACCCCATTGACGGCACGACGGCGAAGCAACTACACCTCTAGTTCCTCTAATTATTTAGCTAAGGGTGCCCCATTTCACCCTCATGGTTGCACTGTTATCCCGGGTGGTCTCTCAACGAACAGGTCCTTACGGAGAGGTACTCAGGAAACAGCCTGAGCCCCCTAGAGTATCACAAGATCATCAACATAACCAGGATAACAGTATCATAAATATTCACATCATGTTCATTGATTAAGTTAAGGCAGTAGCAGAATGCTAACCATAATAGCCCATAAGGTCATCAAGGATAAAGTAAAGTGTAAAGCTAGTCAATCCTTAGGTTTCAAGTAAGTAATGCGGGACAGTGTATTATAAAGTAAATGGGACATAATGGGACTGAGGACACTTGCCTTCACCAAGCTGCTGATCAGGGACTTCCTCTGCAACTGCCTCGGGAAACACAGACTGCTCGTTGTCTACGTAAAGCAATCATTCACACTATGCACTTGGGAAAATAACAAACAAAAACAATATGCCAAACATATGCAGCAGAGAGTGGTCACAAGCTCATAACAGAAAAGGGATAGGCACTTTGGTGTTCCCTAGGTCTGGGGTAGGGGACTATACAAAAGATTCATTATTCACTAATCAAGTTTAAGTCAGTGGTGGAATTGAATAATTATCTGGTTTAAGTTCCTAAACTTAAGGGTTTGAGTCTATAAACTTAAGTGCTCCAACTTTTATTAAAGTCTACTACCTTTTATTTATCCCAAAATAGAGTTCCAATAACCTTAATCCTATCCTAATGATTAGCTATTAATTAATACATGGAAACAGCAGGGAAACATTGCATAAACAGATAGATAATAATATTATGAACATTTTGCAATTTGAAGCACCTAATTTGGAGTTCATATGACAAAGTTATGAATTTTACAAGTTTAGGGGTTAAAAATATGCCCTAAGGACCTATTTTGAATTAAATAAAAGGGCTGAGGACTTAACTGCGAAAAACCAGGGACGGCGGGCGCAAAATCCAGAAATCAGGGGGGCTCTTTAAGAAATTGCGCGAGCGAAGCGGTATCGAGCGCCTACAGCCGTTGGATCTCAAACGGACGATCAGGATTAGATCCTGCGGGCGGGCGCGCGGGCGCGCGGCGGTCTGGGCGGCTGACAGGCGGGGCCGGGCGGACAGCGCGCGCGGGCGACTGACAGGCGGGGCCGGGCGGACAGCGCGCGCGGGCGACTGACAGGCGGGGCCTAGCGGACAGCGCGCGCGGGCGACTGACAGGCGGGGCCGGGCGGACAGCGCGCGCGGGCGACTGACAGGCGGGGCCTAGCGGGCAGAGAGACGGGGTGAGGGGGAAACGGGCCTGGGCCGTTGGATCTCCGGCGGACGGTTGAGATTGGGTTCGGGTTAATTGAATTCGCGCCGTCCGATCTGAGATAGACGGCGGGGATGGGGCGGCTGACTCCCGTCTCCTTCCCCAGCTGGTTAAGACGGCGGCGCCCGTCCTCGCGGCGAGGAGCTCGCCGGAGACGAGGGAAGCGGGCGACTGGCGGGGCTCTGGGGCAATCCGAGTGGTCGGGGAGGCTAGGGAGGGCACAGGGACTCCATTGGTGGGCTCTGGGTCGGGGCAGAGGCACCGGAGGGGGGCTATTCACGGCGGGGCGGCTCGGCGGCGGGGTTTCTCTACTCCGGCGAGCAATCGAACGCAACAGAGAGCAAGACAAAGGGTGATAGGGGCGGGAGAGGTTCCTTACCTCACGGCGAAACCCAGGGACCTCTCGGCAGCGACGGAGACGCGACGGTGGCCCGAGGCGACGGCGGCGGCTGCACGGCGGACGACGGGTGAGCGCGGGCAGAGAGAATTAGGGAGGGGAAGAGGGAATTGGGGCGCGTTCCGGGTTGCGGACGCCAGAGCGGAGCTCACCGGGGCTACGGGCGCGGCGGAGCTCCACCGGCGACGAGGAACCGAGCTCGGGACGGCGGGGGTTATGGCGGCGGTGCTCTGCGCGCGCGCGCAGCGAGGGGGAGGGCGAGAGAGGGGGCCGGTTGGTGCGCAAATGAGGGAGGGGGCGAGGGCGAGTGGGGCTCGGGGCTCAAGTGGCCGAGGGCGAGGTGGGGTGAGCTCCCCACGCGCGACGTGGGCGCGGAGACCGCGGGCGCGCGCGACTCGGCGGCGGTTACGCGAGGAAGACAGGGCTGACAGCCCGGGCCCGCGAGCAGAGAGAGAGAGGAGAGCGGACGCGGGCGCGAGAGAAGCGGGGCTGACGGGTTGGGTCCACGGGCAGAGAGAGAGCGAGGGAGCGGGCGCGCGCGAGGAAGCGGCAGCGCCGACAGGTGGGGCCGGACGAGCAGTGAGAGAGGGAGGCGGGTGCGCGGAGGGCGGCCGCGCCGACAGGCCGGGCCCGCTGCGCAGAGAGAGGAGGGGGCGGGTGAGCGCGCGCGGAATGGGCCTACTGGGCCGAAAGGCCGAGGGGGCTGCGGGGCTGGGCTGATTTACCTTTTTCTTTTATTCTGAATTGTTTCTCCCTTTTCTTTTATTTATTCTATTTGATTCAAATTCAAATGAGCCCCAAATTCAAATTAGACCTTTTGAGAATTATGCACCAAACAAAAGTGAAATCTAGGGTTCAACATGATGCAACAATTCATACTCCACTAGGGTTTAATATAATAGACTATAATTACAAGTAGAATAAGCACTTAGCTCCTATAGAAATGAGAGAGAAAGGAATTAGGAAGGATGAGAAAAGAAAAGTAACACCTGAATTTGTGAATATGAGCAAGAAATTTTATACCCCCAAATTCAGGGTGTTACAGCCGAGTGGCTTCGGAGCCGCTCCCGGCGCCGCCTTCCGCCACGGCAGCCGGAAGAGGTTCCTCCGTCGGTGAGCTAGTCGGTGCCGCCCACGGGCTGACCTCCAACTCTACGGCCTTCTGCCCGTCCTTGCCTCTCGAGTTGGGGGCATGGGCGAGGGCCTCATGGCAGCAGCATCCGTCCTGAGGTCATCGCTGCTGCTGTTCGGTCCTCCGGAGCAGAAGTCGTCGTCGTCGCCGCTGCTGGGCGGGTGATGACAAGCCGTTCGTCGGTATTCTGTTGCTCCGCAGGCCCCCCAATCGTGTGGGGTTGTTCGTACCTGCGGAGGTGGAACCGGAGTTCCGTTTGTAATGGCACTTTGAGTGCCGGTGTTTTGTTCATTGTGGCTGTCGAGGCCTGAACATGTATGTATCTTCGGCGCGGAGCCGTATTTTTTCTTTATTTCGAGCACAAAGACTCGCCTGTTGGTTATCTGAACCGCTTCACCAAGCGTGAGTCGCCTCGGGCGAAGGTGACGAGTGAGGTAGCCCTTGGCTCGGTCAGCCTTGCTGTATCCCGGAGGCGTAGGAGTCCCTTGGCTCGGTCAGCCTTGCTGTCCGAGGCTTCTCTTGCTCAGTTAAAGGAACCCTCGGCCACTCTTCGATGAGCCGAAGCCGGAGGTAGCGGTGTCAGCATGGGCAGAGGCAGAGTTGGCTTCGAGAAGAAGATGTGGTCGGCCGGAGCCTGGCTGGGTCGTCTACTAGCAAAACCGACGCCGGAGTTGAGCTGCCGAGGCCTCAAGCCGGGCTGATGTCTTCGGGGGACAGCTGGCCCAGGCCTCGGGGTGGCCGGCCGAGGCGTCTGCTTGAGCCGGATTCTTGGAGAAGACCCTGGCGGCGATGGCCTGGGTATGGTGCCGATGTCGTCCTTTAGAGCGGGGATCCTCTGACCGCGTCGCCATCCGAGGCTAGGTCAGACCCTGCCGAAGGTGTAGTTGACGCCGAGGGTGCTGCTGCCCCCTTCAACTGTCGATGTCCGAGCCTGCAGGATCGGGTCGTCTTGTAGTGTGTGTATGCTTTCTGCGGCCGCCGAGGCCTAAACATACCGTCGTCGCGTTGTAAAGCTGCGTTTCCTTTCCTCTTGTTTCGAGTATCCGGACTTATTTGTCGGTAACAGAATTGTTTGTGCGGGCGAGAGTTGCTTTTCATGGAAGGTGATGAGTGAGGTATCCGTATCCCGGAGGCGTGGGAGTCCCTCGGCTCGGTCGGCCTTGCCGCTTACGCGCACCCTTACTCGTCCATAGGGTTCTGTCACCGACGCAATCGAGAAGGCCCGAAAAATCATTTCGGCAGAGGAGCTTTCGAGCGTGAAGACTTGTTCGGTCCGCAGAATCACTTATCCGAGCGCGAGTTACTTATCGCAGAAGGTGATGAGTGAGGTATCCGTATCCCGGAGGTGTAGGAGTCCCTCGGCTCGGTCAGCCTTGGCTGCTTACGTGTACTCCGTCGTTTTCAGGATCCACTTTCGAAGTAGTCGAAAAGCACGAAAGGCATTCTGGCAGAAAAGATTTTTTTCTTTTTTCAAGGAAAATTTTGACGCAGAGGGGGTTCCCCCCTTCTAGCCCCCGAGGGAGGGTCGGGCTTTGCCGAGGCAAGGCTGACCCTTCCTTGACAACCAGACTTTGTGTGTGAACGAGGTATACGAACAACTTGAAAGCATCTTAAGGGTAGAAGCGACATAGCTGTTGGATGTTCCAAGCGTTGCTGTAGACCTCGCCTTGACTGTTGAACAGCTTGTATGTTCCGGGCTTCAGAACTTTGGCGATGACGAACGGCCCTTCCCAGGGAGGTGTAAGCTTATGCCGCCCTCGGGCGTCTTGTCGCAGCCGAAGCACCAGGTCGCCCACCTGGTGGTCTCGGGACCGGACCCCTCGGGCGTGGTAGCGTCGCAGGGACTGCTGGTACCGCGCCGAGTGTAGTAAGGCCATATCCCGAGCCTCCTCCAGATGGTCTGTTGGAACCGGACCGCCGACACACGGCGTGTCCGTCAGGGCCACCCGCACACACGACGCGCCCACCCAGGCTGTCGGGCCGCGATACACGCGCCCGCACATATAGCAGCGGGCTTTAGGTCTCTTGGGCCAACACTCCCCCCAAAAAGCTAGCCTTTCAGGGGGTTGCACCCTCAACCTTATAAACCATGCTATCACACTCTCACCACACAATGTGGGACTATTCCCAACAATCTCCCCCTCACACATTGTGAGCCGAGAATTGTCTGAGAATGCACTGAGCCAACCTGGCTCTGATACCAATTGTTGGAACCGGACCGCCGACACACGGCGTGTCCGTCAGGGCCACCCGCACACACGACGCGCCCACCCAGGCTGTCGGGCCGCGATACACGCGCCCGCACGTATAGCAGCGGGCTTTAGGTCTCTTGGGCCAACACTCCCCCCAAAAAGCTAGCCTTTCAGGGGGTTGCACCCTCAACCTTATAAACCATGCTATCACACTCTCACCACACAATGTGGGACTATTCCCAACAATGGTGTGCCCTTGGGCCATTTCTAAGTATTTTGGTGATTTAGTGCCCAACACATGTGCTTAATTGTGAATTTATGTACATGGATGAACAAGGTACAAATCAAGGATAAAGGTATGTTTCTAAGCCTTAGTACATTGGTTTTGTGTACTAATATATTTGTCTAAGTGTTAGAAACAGAAAGAAGAAGAAGAGAGAAGAGGAGAAAAGACTTGGCTGTGTGCTGCCAAGACCCAGCTCGGTCTGGAGCACCGGACTGTCCGGTGTGCACCGGACAGTGTCCGGTGCGCCAGACTGACTCGACGCGAACAGGCCGCTCTCGGGAATTCGCCGACAGCGTACGGCTAAAATTCACCGAACTGTCCGGTGTGCACCGGACTGTCCGGTGAGCCAACGGTCGGCCGCGCAATCCGCGCGGGACACGTGGCCGAGCCAACGGTCGGAAGACGGCACCGGACTGTCCGGTGTGCACCGGACATGTCCGGTGCGCCAACGGCTCCCAGATCTACAACGGTCGGCAACGGTCGGAAGCGCCAGTTATGGAAACAAATCGGGCACCGGACAGTGTCCGGTGTGCACCGGACTGTCCGGTGCCCCCGACGACAGAAGGCAAGGATGGCCTTCCGGATTTGCTCTCAACGGCTCCTAGCTGCCTTGGGGCTATAAAAGGGGCCCCTAGGCGCATGGAGGAGATAAACAAGCAACCTTTGAGCATTCTTGATCATCCACACTCAGTCTCTGCGCATTTGTTTGTCATTCTAAGTGTTTCGAGCTCCGTTCTAGTGAGAACTTTGTGATACTCTTGTGAGCTCGATTCTTGGCCGTGTGTGTGCGCGTTTCGCTGTGGATTTGTGTGTGTTGCTTCCCTCCCTTACTCTGTGCTTCTTTGTGATCATATACTTGTAAGGGCAAGAGACTCCAATTTGTGGAGATTCCTTGCAAACGGGATAGTGAAAGGAAAAACAAAACACCGTGGTATTCAAGTGGGTCTTTGGACCGCTTGAGAGGGGTTGATTGCAACCCTCGTCCGTTGGGACGCCACAACGTGGAGTAGGCAAGCGTTGGTCTTGGCCGAACCACGGGATAAACCACTGTGTCACCTCTGTGCTTGATCTCTTGTGGTATTGTGTTTTGTTGAGACTTCTCTTTAGCCACTTGGCAACTATTGTGCTAACACTTAACAAGTTTTTGTGGCTTAAGTTTAAAGTCTTCACAGGATCACCTATTCACCCCCCCCTCTAGGTGCTCTCAATTGGTATCAGAGCCGTTCTCTTCACAAAGGGACTAACCGCCCGAAGAGATGGATCCTAAGGGGAAGGGTATCGTGATCAACGACAAAGAGAAGGAATCCTTCATCAACGAGCCGAAGGACGACAAGCCTACCGACTCCGGCTCGGGTCATAGACGGAAGGAAGGGAAGAAGAAGAAGACAAGGCGCATCAAGGAGATCGTCTACTACGACAGCGATGAGTCTACTTCTTCCCAAAAGGACGAAGACCACAACGACTACGAGAGAAGGAAACCGGTTAATTCGAATTTTTCTTTTGATTACTCTCGTATTCCGCAAAGTTCACATTCACATTTGCTCTCCATTCCACTCGGCAAGCCCCCACACTTTGATGGAGAGGACTACGGATTTTGGAGCCACAAAATGCGTAGTCACCTATTCTCTCTCCATCCTAGTATATGGGAGATTGTAGAGAGTGGAATGCACTTTGATAGTTCGGATAGTCCCATGTTCATTAATGAACAAATTCATAAGAATGCACAAGCTACTACTGTTCTTCTAGCTTCCTTGTGCAGGGATGAATACCATAAAGTGAGCGGCTTGGATAACGCCAAGCAAATCTGGGACACCCTCAAGATTTCTCATGAGGGGAACGACGTCACCTTGCTCACCAAGATGGAGTTGGTGGAGGGTGAGCTTGGACGGTTCGCAATGATAAGGGGCGAGGAGCCGACGCAAACATACAACCGGCTCAAGACCCTTATCAACAAGATAAGGAGCTACGGAAGCACACGATGGACGGACCACGACGTCGTCCGCCTAATGCTCAGGTCATTTACCGTTCTTGATCCTCATTTGGTGAACAATATACGTGAAAATCCCAGGTACACCAAGATGTCGCCCGAAGAAGTTCTTGGGAAATTTGTTAGCGGGCGAATGATGATCAAGGAGGCGAGGTATGTGGACGACGCCTTGAACGGTCCGATCAACGAGCCGCAACCCCTTGCTCTCAAGGCAACACGAAGCAAGGAGGCGCTACCTAGCAAGGTGGCACAGATTGAGGCGGCCGGACTCAATGATGAAGAGATGGCTCTCATCATCAAGAGATTCAAGACGGCGCTAAATGGTCGCAAGGGGCAGCCAAGCAAGACCAAGACAAAGGGGAAGCGCTCATGCTTCAAATGCGGTAAGCTTGGTCATTTTATCGCTAACTGTCCCGATAATGAAAGTGACCAGGAAAAGGGGAACAAAAGAGAGAAGAAGAAGCAATACAAGAAGGCAAAGGGCGAGGCACATCTAGGAAAGGAGTGGGACTCGGATTGCTCCTCCTCCGACTCCGACAATGAAGGACTCGCTGCCACTGCCTTCAACAAGTCTTCCCTCTTCCCCAACGAGCGTCTCACATGCCTTATGGCAAGGGAGAAGAAGGTGAGTACTCAAGACTCCACTTATGCTTCTTCTAGTGATAATGAGTCTAGTGATGATGATGACATAGATTATTCATGCTTGTTCAAGGGCTTAGATAGATCTAAGATAGATAAAATCAATGAATTGATTGATGCATTGAATGAAAAGGATAGGCTTTTAGAAAAGCAGGAGGATTTATTGTATGATGAACATGATAAATTTGTAGAGGCACAAAAATCATATGCTTTAGAAGTGAAAAGAAATGAAATGCTTTCTTATGAACTATCTACTTGTCATGAAACCATTTCTACTTTACAAGGTGTTAACAATGATTTAAATGCTAAGTTAGAAGTAGCAAATAAATCTAATTCTTGTGTAGAACATGTTATGATTTGCACTAGGTGTAAGGATTTCGATGTTGATGCCTGTAGTGAACACCTAGTTTTAATTTCCAAATTAAATGAGGAATTGGCTAGTCTTAATGCCCAACTTAAGACTAGCAAGAGTGAAGTTGATAAAATAAAATTTGCAAGGGATGCCTACACGGTTGGTAGACACCCCTCAATTAAGGATGGTCTTGGCTTCAAGAGAGAGGCCAAGAACTTAACAAGCCATAAGGCTCCCATCTTCGTCAAGGAGAAGGGGAAGGCCCCTATGGCTAGTAGTGCGAAAAAGAACCATGCCTTTATGTATAATGATAGGAGAAATGCTAAAAATGCTTATAATGATTTTGATTCACATGTTTATGATTCTCATACCATGTTTGCTTCTAGTTCTTCTTATAAGCATGATAGAGATATGCGTAGGAGAAATGTTGTACATATGCCTAGGAGAAATATTGCTCATGTGCCTAGAAAGAATGTTGTTCATGCTCCTAGGAAAGTAGTGAATGAACCTTCTATAATTTATTGTGCTTTAAACACTTCCTTTGCTATTTGTAGAAAGGATAGGAAAATAGTTGCTAGGAAGTTAGGGGCAAAATGCAAGGGAGACAGGACTTGCATTTGGGTCCCTAAGGACATTTGTGCTAACCTTGCAGGACCCAACATGAGTTGGGTACCTAAGACCCAAGCCTAAATTTGCCTTGCAGGTTTATGCATCCGGGGGTTCAAGCTGGATTATCGACAGCGGATGCACAAACCATATGACGGGGGAGAAGAAGATGTTCACCTCCTACGTCAAAAATAAGGATTCCCAAGATTCAATTATATTCGGTGATGGGAATCAAGGCAAGGTAAAAGGGTTAGGTAAAATTGCAATTTCTAATGAGCACTCAATTTCAAATGTGTTTTTAGTTGAGTCTCTTGGTTACAATTTGCTATCTGTTAGTCAACTATGCAACATGGGATATAATTGCCTTTTTACTAATGTAGATGTGTCTGTCTTTAGAAGATGTGATGGTTCACTAGCTTTTAAGGGTGTACTAGACGACAAGCTTTACTTAGTTGATTTTGCAAAAGAAGAGGCTGGTCTAGATGCATGCTTAATGGCTAAGACTTGCATGGGCTGGCTGTGGCATCGCCGCTTAGCACATGTGGGGATGAAGAACCTCCACAAGCTTCTAAAGGGAGAACACGTGATAGGTCTAACAAATGTTTATTTCGAAAAAGATAGACCTTGTGCAGCTTGTCAAGCAGGTAAACAGGTGGGAGGAGCACATCACAACAAGAATGTGATGACCACATCAAGACCTCTGGAGCTGCTGCATATGGACCTCTTCGGACCCGTCGCCTATCTAAGCATAGGAGGAAGTAAGTATGGTTTAGTTATTGTTGATGACTTTTCCCGCTTCACTTGGGTATTCTTTTTGCAGGATAAGTCTGAAACCCAAGGGACCCTCAAGCGCTTCCTCAGGAGAGCTCAAAATGAGTTTGAGCTCAAGGTGAAGAAGATTAGGAGCGACAACGGGTCCGAGTTCAAGAACCTTCAAGTGGAGGAGTTTCTTGAGGAGGAAGGGATCAAGCACGAGTTCTCCGCTCCCTACACACCACAGCAAAATGGTGTGGTAGAGAGGAAGAACAGGACACTAATCGATATGGCGAGGACGATGCTTGGAGAGTTCAAGACCCCCGAGTGCTTTTGGTCGGAAGCTGTGAACACGGCTTGCCACGCCATCAACAGGGTCTATCTTCATCGACTCCTCAAGAAGACTTCGTATGAGCTACTAACCGGTAACAAACCCAATGTATCGTACTTTCGTGTATTTGGGAGCAAGTGTTACATTCTAGTGAAGAAGGGTAGAAATTCTAAGTTTGCTCCCAAAGCTGTAGAAGGGTTTTTATTAGGTTATGATTCAAATACAAAGGCGTATAGAGTCTTCAACAAATCATCGGGTTTGGTTGAAGTCTCTAGCGACGTTGTATTTGATGAGACTAATGGCTCTCCAAGAGAGCAAGTTGTTGATTGTGATGATGTAGATGAAGAAGATGTTCCAACGGCCGCTATACGAACCATGGCGATTGGAGACGTTCGGCCACAGGAACAAGATGAACGAGATCAACCTTCTTCCTCAACGACGGTGCATCCCCCAACTCAAGACGATGAACAGGTTCATCAACAGGAGGCATGTGATCAAGGGGGAGCACAGGATGATCACGTGATGGAGGAAGAAGCGCAACCGGCACCTCCAACTCAAGTTCGAGCGATGATTCAAAGGGATCATCCCGTCGACCAAATTCTGGGTGACATTAGCAAGGGAGTAACTACTCGGTCTCGACTAGTTAATTTTTGTGAACATTACTCTTTTGTCTCCTCTATTGAGCCTTTCAGGGTAGAGGAGGCCTTGCTAGATCCGGATTGGGTGTTGGCCATGCAGGAGGAACTTAACAACTTCAAGCGCAATGAAGTTTGGACACTGGTGCCTCGTCCCAAGCAAAATGTTGTGGGAACCAAGTGGGTGTTCCGCAACAAACAAGACGAGCACGGAGTGGTGACAAGGAACAAGGCTCGACTTGTGGCAAAAGGTTATGCCCAAGTCGCAGGTTTGGACTTTGAGGAGACTTTTGCTCCTGTGGCTAGGCTAGAGTCCATTCGTATCTTGCTAGCATATGCCACTCACCATTCTTTCAGGTTGTACCAAATGGATGTAAAGAGCGCTTTCCTCAACGGGCCAATAAAGGAGGAGGTGTACGTGGAGCAACCCCCTGGCTTCGAGGATGAGCGGTACCCCGACCACGTGTGTAAGCTCTCTAAGGCGCTCTATGGACTTAAACAAGCCCCAAGAGCATGGTATGAATGCCTTAGAGATTTCTTAATTGCTAATGCTTTCAAGGTTGGGAAAGCCGATCCAACTCTTTTCACTAAGACTTGTGATGGTGATTTGTTTGTGTGCCAAATTTATGTCGATGACATAATATTTGGTTCTACTAATCAAAAGTCTTGTGAAGAGTTTAGCAGGGTGATGACGCAGAAATTCGAGATGTCGATGATGGGCGAGTTGAACTACTTCCTTGGGTTCCAAGTGAAGCAACTCAAGGACGGCACCTTCATCTCCCAAACGAAGTACACGCAAGATCTGCTAAAGCGGTTTGGGATGAAGGACGCCAAGCCCGCAAAGACGCCGATGGGAACCGACGGACACACCGACCTCAACAAAGGAGGTAAGTCCGTTGATCAAAAAGCATACCGGTCAATGATAGGGTCTTTACTTTACTTATGTGCTAGTAGACCGGATATTATGCTTAGCGTATGCATGTGTGCTAGATTTCAATCCGATCCTAAGGAGTGTCACTTGGTGGCGGTGAAGCGAATTCTTAGATATTTAGTCGCTACGCCTTGCTTCGGGATCTGGTATCCAAAGGGGTCTAACTTTGACTTGATTGGGTACTCAGATTCCGACTATGCTGGATGTAAGGTCGATAGGAAGAGTACATCGGGGACGTGCCAATTCTTAGGAAGGTCCCTGGTGTCATGGAACTCTAAGAAACAAACATCCGTTGCCCTATCCACCGCTGAGGCCGAGTATGTTGCCGCAGGACAGTGTTGCGCGCAACTACTTTGGATGAGGCAAACCCTCCGGGACTTTGGCTACAATCTGAGCAAAGTCCCACTCCTATGTGATAATGAGAGTGCTATCCGAATAGCGGAAAATCCTGTTGAGCACAGCCGCACAAAGCACATTGACATCCGGCATCACTTTTTGAGAGACCACCAGCAAAAGGGAGATATCGAAGTGTTTTATGTTAGCACCGAGAACCAGCTAGCCGATATCTTTACCAAGCCTTTAGATGAGAAGACCTTTTGCAGGCTGCGTAGTGAGCTAAATGTCTTAGATTCGCGGAACTTGGATTGAATTGTAGCATACATGTGTTTATGCCTTTGATCATGTTCATTCTGCATTTTGTTGCTTATTATGGTGCTCAAGTTGTACAAACACTCCCTGGACCTCACAAGTCCGTTGCAAAGTGATGCACATGTTTAGGGGGAGATGTGTTACAACTTGATCCCTTGAGACTAACCATATGCTTGAGTTTGTTTGATTTAGTCTCAAAGGAGAATTGAAAGGGAAAAGGTGGGCTTGGATCATGCAAGACTTCCACTGCACTCCGATGAGAGGGTAACTTATTCCAAGTCCATCTCATGAACTCTTATTGCCATTTGCTCTAAATTGAAGATTTTGGTGAGGCAATGGGGTTAAAGGGCCAAGATTGATCCCGTTTTGGTGCTTGATGCCAAAGGGGGAGAAAATAAAGGCCAAAGCGATAAATGGATCAGCTACCACTTGAGAAATTTGAAAATAGTAGAGTAGAGTTTTTGGTTTGTCAAAACTCTTTTATTGTCTCTTTTGGCTTCTTGTGGGGAGAAGTAGTAATTATGGGAAAAAGGGGGAGTTTTTGACATCTTTGATCAATCTCTCTTGAAATGACTCTCTTTTTGCTTCAACATGTGTGTTTGACTTAGAGATAGAGATTTGAGTTTGATTTGCAAAAACAAACCAAGTGGTGGCATAGAGTGATCCATATATGTCAAAATTGAACCAAAATAATTTGAGTTCTTATTTGAAGTGTTGTTGTACTTGTTCTACTTGCTTTATGTTGTGTTGGCATAAATCACCAAAAAGGGGGAGATTGAAAGGGAAATGTGCCCTTGGGCCATTTCTAAGTATTTTGGTGATTTAGTGCCCAACACATGTGCTTAATTGTGAATTTATGTACATGGATGAACAAGGTACAAATCAAGGATAAAGGTATGTTTCTAAGCCTTAGTACATTGGTTTTGTGTACTAATATATTTGTCTAAGTGTTAGAAACAGAAAGAAGAAGAAGAGAGAAGAGGAGAAAAGACTTGGCTGTGTGCTGCCAAGACCCAGCTCGGTCTGGAGCACCGGACTGTCCGGTGTGCACCGGACAGTGTCCGGTGCGCCAGACTGACTCGACGCGAACAGGCCGCTCTCGGGAATTCGCCGACAGCGTACGGCTAAAATTCACCGGACTGTCCGGTGTGCACCGGACTGTCCGGTGAGCCAACGGTCGGCCGGGGCCAACGGTCGGCCGCGCAATCCGCGCGGGACACGTGGCCGAGCCAACGGTCGGAAGACGGCACCGGACTGTCCGGTGTGCACCGGACATGTCCGGTGCGCCAACGGCTCCCAGATCTACAACGGTCGGCAACGGTCGGAAGCGCCAGTTATGGAAACAAATCGGGCACCGGACAGTGTCTGGTGTGCACCGGACTGTCCGGTGCCCCCGACGACAGAAGGCAAGGATGGCCTTCCGGATTTGCTCTCAACGGCTCCTAGCTGCCTTGGGGCTATAAAAGGGGCCCCTGGGCGCATGGAGGAGATAAACAAGCAACCTTTGAGCATTCTTGATCATCCACACTCAGTCTCTGCGCATTTGTTTGTCATTCTAAGTGTTTCGAGCTCCGTTCTAGTGAGAACTTTGTGATACTCTTGTGAGCTCGATTCTTGGCCGTGTGTGTGCGCGTTTTGCTGTGGATTTGTGTGTGTTGCTTCCCTCCCTTACTCTGTGCTTCTTTGTGATCATATACTTGTAAGGGCAAGAGACTCCAATTTGTGGAGATTCCTTGCAAACGGGATAGTGAAAGGAAAAACAAAACACCGTGGTATTCAAGTGGGTCTTTGGACCGCTTGAGAGGGGTTGATTGCAACCCTCGTCCGTTGGGACGCCACAACGTGGAGTAGGCAAGCGTTGGTCTTGGCCGAACCACGAGATAAACCACTGTGTCACCTCTGTGCTTGATCTCTTGTGGTATTGTGTTTTGTTGAGACTTCTCTTTAGCCACTTGGCAACTATTGTGCTAACACTTAACAAGTTTTTGTGGCTTAAGTTTAAAGTCTTCACAGGATCACCTATTCACCCCCCCCTCTAGGTGCTCTCATGGTCCAGCGAGTCTTCTCGATTAGCTCGATTGCTTTGGTCGGCGTAGGCCCTCGTCCTCGGGGAACCGTACTCCAAGTCTGTGGGCAAGATGGCCTCGGCCCCATAGACTAGAAAGAACGGTGTGAAGCCCGTGGCTCGGCTCGGCGTTGTCCTCAGACTCCATACCACCGAGGGGAGCTCCTTCATCCACCGCTTGCCGAACTTGTTGAGGTCGTTGTAGATCTGAGGCTTGAGTCCTTGCAGAATCATGCCGTTGGCACGTTCTACCTGCCCATTCGTCATGGGGTGAGCCACGGCGGCCCAGTCCACCCGGATGTGGTGATCCTCGCAGAAGTCCAGAAACTTTCTGCCAATGAACTGGGTGCCGTTGTCGGTGATGATGGAGTTCGGGACCCCAAAGCGATGGATGATGTTGGTGAAGAACGCCACCGCCTGTTCGGACCTGATGCTGTTTAGGGGTCGGACCTCGATCCACTTGGAGAATTTGTCGATGGCGACCAGCAGGTGCGTGTAGCCCCCGGGTGCCTTCTGCAAAGGGCCGACGAGGTCCAGACCCCATACAGTAAACGGCTAGGTGATGGGTATGGTCTGCAGAGCCTGAGCGGGCAGGTGGGTCTGCCTTGCGTAGAACTAACACCCTTCGCAGGTGCGGACAATTCTAGTGGCGTCGTCCACCGCCGTCGGCCAGTAGAAACCTTGTCGGAAGGCGTTTCCAACAAGGTTTCGGGGTGCTGCGTGATGGCCGCAAGCCCCCGAGTGTATCTCTTGTAAGAGCTCCTGACCTTCGGCGATGGAAATGCATCGCTGGAGGATGCCTGAGGGGCTGCGGTGGTAGAGCTCCTTCCCATCTCCCAGCAAGACGAAAGACTTGGCGCGTCGCGCCACTCGCCGAGCTTCGGCTTGGTCGAGGGGTAGCTCTCCTCGGTGGAGATATTGCAGGTACGGGGTCTGCCAGTTTTGATTAGGCGTGACCTCGCTCTGCTCCCCCTCGACGCGCAGTGCCTCACCCTTGGGGGCTGAGGGTACCTCGGGCCGAGCCGAGGGTACCTCGGACCGTGCCGAGGGTACCTCGGACTGAGCCGAGGGTGCCTCGGGCTGGGCCGAGGCCTTCTCGGGCTCGGACGTGTCGTCGGTCTTGACGGAGGGTTGATGCAGGTCTCGGGAGAATACGTCCGGGGGAACCGTTGTTCGCCCCGAGGCTATTTTAGCCAGCTCGTCCGCAGTCTCGTTGTAGCGTCGGGCGATGTGGTTGAGCTCGAGCCCGTAGAACTTGTCTTCCAGGCGCCGAACCTCATCGCAGTAAGCTTCCATCTTCGGGTCACGGCAGTGGGAGTTCTTCATGACTTGGTCGATGACGAGCTGCGAGTCACCGCGAGCGTCGAGGCGTCGGACCCCTAGCTCGATGGCGATTCGCAACCCGTTTACCAGAGCCTCGTACTCAGCCACGTTGTTGGACGCCGGGAAGTGGAGGCGTAGCATGTAGCGTAGGTGCTTCCCGAGGGGCGAGATGAAGAGCAGGCCCGCGCCGGCCCCCGTCTTCATCAGTGACCCGTCGAAAAACATGGTCCAGAGCTCCGGTTGGATCGGAGCTGTCGGGAGCTGGGTGTCGACCCATTCAGCCACGAAGTCCGCTAAGACCTGGGACTTGATGGCCTTCCGAGGGGCGAACGAGATTGTATCGCCCATGATCTCCACCGCCCACTTTGCAATTCTACCCGAGGCCTCTCGGGACTGGATGATCTCCCCCAGGGGGAAGGATGACACCACAGTCACCGGATGAGACTCGAAGTAGTGTCGCAACTTCCGCCGCGTCAGGATCACTGCGTACAGCAGCTTCTGAATTTGTGGGTAGCGGATCTTGGTTTCGGACAGTACCTCACTGATGAAGTAGACTGGCCTCTGGACGGGCAATGCATGCCCCTCTTCTCGTCTCTCGACCACAATCGCGGCGCTAACCACCTGAGTGGTCGCGGCGACGTAGATCAAGAGGGCTTCTCCGGCAGCGGGGGGCACCAAGATGGGCGCGTTTGTGAGGAGCGCCTTCAGGTTCCCGAGGGCTTCCTCAGCCTCAGGAGTCCAAGCGAAGCACTCGGCCTTCCTTAAGAGGCGATACAGAGGCAGGCCTCTTTCGCCGAGGCGCGAGATGAAACGACTCAGAGCCGCGAGGCATCCCATGACCCTCTGTACGCCTTTCAAGTCCTTGATGGGCCCCATGCTGGTGATGGCTGCGATCTTCTTCGGGTTGGCCTCGATGCCCCGCTCGGAGACGATGAACCCCAAGAGCATGCCTCGGGGGACCCCGAAGACACACTTTTCGGGATTGAGCTTCACGCCTTTCTGAAAGGGAAATGTGCCCTTGGGCCATTTCTAAGTATTTTGGTGATTGAGTGCCAACACAAGTGCTTTTGTGCTAATCTATGCAAAGTGGTGGACAAAGTGCAAATCATGTCAAAAGGTATGTTTTTAGACTTAGTACATTATTTTATGGACTAATGTATTGTGTCTAAGTGCTGGAAACAGAAAAAATCGAGTTGGAGAAGAGATGGCTAAGTTCAGCCAAAGTCTGCTCAGTCTGGGTTCACTGGACTGTCCGGTGGTGCACCGGACAGTGTCCGGTGCGCCAGGCTGGCTCTGGCGAACAGGCTGCTCTCGGGACTTCGACGGCGGTGTACGGCTAAAATTCACCGGTCTGTCCGGTGGTGCACCGGACTGTCCAGTGAGCCGTTCACAGGCGAACTCGTCCCTCTCGGGAAACCATCAACGGCGTACGGCTAAAATTCACCGGTCTGTCCGGTGGTGCACCGGACTGTCCGGTGAGTCAACGGTTAGCCGGGGCAACGGTCGGCCGAGGATTCCGCGCGTGACGCGTGGCCGAGCCAACGGTCACATTGGTGCACCGGACTGTCCGGTGTGCACCGGACAGTGTCCGGTGCGCCAACGGCTCTCAGACTCCAACGGTCGGCTTCGCCAAATTAGGAAGGAGATCTGCACCGGACAGTGTCCGGTGGTGCACCGGACTGTCCGGTGCGCCAGTCGACAGAAGGCAAGATCTGCCTTCCAGGATTGCTCTCAACGGCTCCTAGCTGCCTTGGGGCTATAAAAGGGACCCCTAGGCGCATGGAGGAATACACAAAGCATTATTACAACATTCCTAAGCACCAAGACCTCGATTCCGCGCATTTGTTTCTCTGTGATAGCATATAGAGCTCTAGTGGAGTTGTGAACTCATTGGGTTGTGTTGCGAGCTCTTGTTGCGACTTGTGTGCGTGTTGACACTCTGATTTTTTGTGTCTTGTGTGCGTTGCTAATCCCTCCCTTGCTCCGTGCTTCTTTGTGAACTTCAAGTGTAAGGGGGAGAGGCTCCAAGTTGTGGAGATTCCTCACAAATGGGATTAAGAAAAGCAAGCAAAACACCGTGGTATTCAAGTGGGTCTTTGGACCGCTTGAGAGGGGTTGATTGCAACCCTCGTCCGTTGGGACGCCACAACGTGGAGTAGGCAAGCGTTGGTCTTGGCCGAACCACGGGATAACCACCGTGCCATCTCTGTGATTGATCTCTTGTTGGTTATTGTGTTTTGTTGAAGACTCCTCTCTAGCCACTTGGCGGTTATTGCGCTAACACTTAACCAAGTTTTTGTGGCCTAAGTTTTAAGTGTTACAGGATCACCTATTCACCCCCCCTCTAGGTGCTCTCAATTGGTATCAGAGTCGTTCTCTTCACAAAGGGACTAACCGCCCAAAGAGATGGATCCTAAGGGGAAGGGTATCGTGATCAACGATAAAGAGAAGGAATCTTTCGTCAACGAGCCGAAGGATGACAAGCCTACCGACTCGGGCTCGGGCCGTAGACGGAAAGATGGGAAGAAGAAGAAGACAAGGCGCATCAAGGAGATTGTCTACTACGACGACAGCGACGAGTCATCTTCTTCCCAAAAGGACAACGACGACAACGACTACGAGAGAAGGATACCGGTTAATTCGAACTTTTCTTTTGACTACTCTCATATTCCGCAAAGTACAAATACTCATTTGCTCTCCATTCCACTTGGCAAACCTCCTCACTTTGATGGAGAGGACTACGGATTTTGGAGCCACAAAATGCGTAGTCACCTGTTCTCTCTCCATCCGAGCATATGGGAGATTGTGGAAAGTGGAATGAAATTTGATAGCTCGGATAGTCCTACGTTTATCAATGAACAGATTCATAGAAATGCACAAGCTACTACTTTGTTGTTAGCCTCTCTGTGCAGGGACGAATATCATAAGGTGAGCGGCTTGGACAATGCCAAGCAAATCTGGGACACCCTCAAGATCTCTCATGAGGGGAATGATGTCACTTTGCTCACCAAGATGGAGTTGATAGAGGGAGAGCTTGGAAGATTCGCGATGATAAGGGGCGAGGAGCCAACCCAAACATACAACCGGCTCAAGACCCTTATCAACAAAATAAGGAGCTACGGAAGCACGCGATGGACGGACCACGACGTCGTCCGCCTAATGCTAAGGTCATTTACCGTTCTTGATCCACATTTGGTGAATAACATTCGTGAGAATCCCAGGTACACCAAAATGTCGTCCGAAGAAGTTCTTGGAAAATTCGTAAGCGGGCGAATGATGATCAAGGAGGCGAGGTACGTGGACGACGCGTTGAACGGTCCAATCCATGAGCCTCAACCCATTGCTCTCAAGGGAACAAGGAGCAAGGAGGCGTTACCTAGCAAGGTGGCGCAAGTTGAGGCGGCAGGGCTCAATGATGAAGAGATGGCCCTCATCATCAAGCGCTTCAAGACGGCGCTTAAGGGTCGCAAGGGACAGCCAAGCAAGACCAAGACAAAGGGGAAGCGCTCATGCTTCAAATGCGGTAAGCTTGGTCATTTTATTGCTAACTGTCCCGATAATGAAAGTGACCAGGAAAAAGGAAACAAGAGGGAGAAGAAAAAGAACTACAAGAAGGCCAAGGGCGAAGCACATATCGGGAAGGAGTGGGATTAGGATTGCTCCTCCTCCGACTCCGAAAATGAAGGACTCGCCGCCACCGCCTTCAACAAGTCTTCCCTCTTCCCCAACGAGCGTCACACATGCCTCATGGCAAAGGAGAAGAAGGTATGTACTCAAGACAGTACTACTTATGATTCTTCTAGTGATAATGATTCTAGTGACGACGATGAAATAGACTATTCTAGTTTATTTAAAGGATTAGATAGAACTAAAATTGGCAAAATTAATGAGTTAATTGATGCCTTGAATGACAAAAATAGGTTACTAGAAAAGCAAGAGGATTTGTTATATGAAGAACATGATAAATTTGTAAAAGCACAAAAATCTCATGCTTTAGAAGTTAAAAGAAATGAAATGCTTTCTTATGAACTATCTACTTGTCATGAAACCATTGCTACTTTAAAAAGTGTTAATGATGATTTAAATGCTAAACTAGAAGTAGCTAGTAAATCTAACTCCTGTGTAGAGCATGTTACTATCTGTAAGAGATGTAAAGATTTCGATGTTGATGCTTGTAGTGATCACTTAGTTTCAATTTCCAAATTAAATGATGAATTGGCTAGTCTTAATGCTCAACTTAAGACTAGCAAAAATGATTTTGATAAGCTAAAATTTGCCAGGGATGCCTACACGATTGGTAGACACCCCTCAATTAAGGATGGACTTGGCTTCAAGAGGGAAGCCAAGAACTTGACAAGCCATAAGGCTCCCATCTCCGCCAAGGAGAAAGGGAAAGCCCCTATGGCTAGTAGTGTGCAAAAGAACCATGCTTTTATGTACCATGATAGGAGACAATCTAGAAATGCTTATAAGAATTATAATGCTTATGATTCTCATGCCATGTTTGCTTCTTGTTCTTCCTATGTGCACGATAGAAATGTTGGTAGGAGAAATGTTGTTCATAATATGCCCAGGAGAAATGTTGTTAATGTTCCTAGGAAAGTTAATGAACCTTCTACAATATATCATGCTTGCAATGCCTCCTTTGCTATTTATAGAAAAAATAAGAAGGTAATTGCTAGGAAGTTAGGGGTCAAATGTAAGGGAGATAAAACTTGCATTTGGGTCCCTAAGACAATTGTAACTAACCTTGTAGGACCCAACAAGAGTTGGGTACCTAAGACCCAAGCCTAAAATTGCCTTGCAGGTTTATGCATCCGGGGGTTCAAGCTGGATTATCGACAGCGGATGCACAAACCACATGACGGGGGAAAAGAGGATGTTCTCTTCCTATGTCAAGAACAAGGATCCCCAAGATTCAATAATATTCGGTGATGGGAACCAAGGCAAGGTAAAAGGGTTAGGTAAAATTGCTATTTCATCCGAGCAATCTATTTCTAATGTGTTTTTAGTTGAGTCGCTTGGATATAATTTGTTATCTGTTAGTCAATTATGCAAAATGGGATATAATTGTCTTTTCACAAATGTAGATGTGTCTGTCTTTAGAAGATGTGATGGTTCACTAGCTTTTAAGGGTGTACTAGACGACAAACTTTATTTAGTTGATTTTGCAAAAGAAGAGGCCAGTCTAGATGCATGCTTAATTGCTAAGACTTGCATGGGCTGGCTATGGCATCGCCGCTTAGCACATGTGGGGATGAAGAACCTCCACAAGCTTCTAAAGGGAGAACACATGATAGGTCTAACTAATGTACATTTCGAAAAAGATAGACCTTGTGCAGCTTATCAAGCAGGGAAACAGGTGGGAGGCTCTCATCACACCAAAAATGTGATGACCACATCAAGACCCTTGGAGATACTTCATATGGACCTCTTCGGACTCGTCGCCTATCTAAGTATAGGAGGAAGTAAGTATGGTCTTGTTATAGTTGATGATTTTTCCCGCTTCACTTGGGTATTCTTTTTGCAGGATAAATCTGAAACCCAAGGGACCCTCAAGCGCTTCCTCAGGAGAGCTCAAAATGAGTTTGAGCTCAAGGTGAAGAAGATAAGGAGCGACAACGGGTCCGAATTCAAGAATCTTCAAGTGGAGGAGTTCCTTGAGGAGGAGGGGATCAAGCACGAGTTCTCCGCTCCCTACACACCTCAGCAAAATGGTGTGGTAGAGAGGAAGAACAGGACGCTCATCGATATGGTGAGGACTATGCTTGGAGAGTTCAAGACCCCCGAGCGCTTTTGGTCGGAAGCCGTGAACACGGCTTGCCACGCCATCAACCGGGTCTACCTTCACCGCCTCCTCAAGAAGACTTCATATGAGCTGCTAACTGGTAACAAACCCAATGTATCTTATTTTCGTGTTTTTGGGAGCAAGTGTTATGTTCTTGTGAAGAAAGGTAGAACTTCTAAATTTGCTCCCAAAGCTGTAGAAGGGTTTTTATTAGGTTATGACTCAAATACAAAGGCGTATAGGGTCTTCAACAAATCATCGGGTTTGGTTGAAGTCTCTAGCGACGTTGTATTTGATGAGACTAATGGCTCTCCAAGAGAGCAAATTGTTGATCTTGATGATGTAGATGAAGAAGATGTTCCAACGGCCGCAATGCGCACCATGGCGATTGGCGATGTGCGGCCTCAGGAACAATTGGAGCAAGATCAACCGTCTTCCTCAACTTTGGTGCATCCCCCAACTCAAGACGATGAACAGGTTCATCATGAGGAGGCGCGTGATCAAGGGGGAGCATAGGATGTTCAAGTTGAAGAGGAAGAAGCACCTCAGGCACCTCCAACCCAACACTACAGGAATCCTAAAGATTCCCGTCGGCCGACTTAACTCCCATCGGCCAGAGAAAAAGCTGACGGGAGTTAGTTAACTCCCGTCGGCTAGAAGGCAGCCGACGGTCCTTAAGTTAACTCCCGTCGGCTCAGACACAGGCCGACGGGAATAAGTTTAACTCCCGTCGGCCCTGACAAAAGCCGACGGGGATTAGCTTATTCCCGTCAGCCTATGCTCTGGCCGACGGGGATTACTGGTTTATGAGCGTCGCGGGGAGCCCGCGCGGGCTCATTTTCTTTGTCGTTTCTCTCAAACCGCCGCCGCCATAGCCTGCCGCCGCCGCCATAGCTGCTCGTCCGCCGCTCGTCCACCGCCGCCCGCCGCCGCCCATCGTCCCCGCCGGCCCCCACCGCCCCCCGCTGCCCCCGCCGACCCCCACCGCCCCCACCGCCGCCACCGCTGCCCCCGCCCGTTCGCCGCCGGCCGCCGGCCGCCGCCTCCCACCATCCCCGCCGGCCCCGTACCGACCCCGCGACGCCCGCTGCCCCCGCTGGCCCCCACCGCCGCCGCCCCCGCCGGCCACAACCGCCGCCGCCGCTCCAAGGCCCCCCCAAACGCCTCCTGGAGCGCCGTCGCTGCCCTCGACCGCCTCCCCGAGCGCCGCCGCCGCGCCCAAGCGTCGCCGCCGCCCCCGACCGCCTCTCCCAAGTGACGACGCCGCCCACATCGTTGAGGTATATACGTCCTTGAACTATTGAATGTTAATGCATGCGAGTGTGATTGTTAAATATGTGTGTAGATGTTTATTTTCGTCGGTTTTTTATGGCCGACGGGAGTTAACTTTCATGTGATTAGAGTTAGTTTAAATTTGTTAATTGTTTATTGATTAGATTTAACTTATAATATTAGGATGTATGAAGGTTTCGATATTGATAAATTTGATGCTATTGTTAATAAATTTGATGTTCTGAAAATTTTATTTAATTTAATGGATTTAATGTTGCAAATATTGTTTATTTTCGTCGGTTTTTATGGCCGACGGGAGTTAACTGTAATGCGATTACAATTTATTTAATATTGGTATTTGTTGTAAATTTGATGTTCTGGAAATGTTGCAAATATTGTTTATCTAAATTTGGATGTTGCATTATTGTTAATTAATGAATATCATGTTATTGTGTTGAAGGTGATGTTATGTATATATATATATATATATATATATATATATATATATATATATATATATATATATATATATAGTTTTACTACTTACCTATAGATGTATGTGTGACGTGTACAAACATGAATGTCTCACACACACTCTTTACTCGTACACACAGCCACAATAATGGGTGATAGACGTGATTGGATGTATGAAGGTTTCAAGAAGGGTGGGTGTCACACAAGTGAATGGTTTGCCAAGACGCAGATGTTTCTGGACCATGCAGCTGCTTTGTCACAAATAGATAATATTAGGTGTCCATGCAATAAATGTAGAAATATGACGAGCCACACCAAGAGGCAGGTCACACTACACCTGTGTTCGCATGGTTTCGTGCCAGGCTATAAGGTCTGGTATCTCCATGGTGAAGATGTTGAACAAGCAGCAGAAGTAGAAGTTGATGACGGTGAAGATGATGTTGATAGGATGGACCAGATGCTTGAGGATCTGCAGCCTGAACTGGCACCAGATCATCATGATTCACCTACACCGGAGGTTCAGAAGTTCTTCGACCTTCTCAAAGCGTCAGAAGAGCCTCTTCACGGGCACACTGACGTGACCGTACTGGAATTTGTGACCCGGCTGATGTCAATCAAGTCCAAGTTTGCATTCTCAATTAATTGTTACAAGGAGCTTGTGGATTTGATTAGCGAGGTTCTTCCTACGGGTCACAAGATGCCGAAAGACATGTACCAGTCCAAGAAATTGCTTGAAGGTCTTGGTATGGAGTATGAGAAGATTGATGTTTGCCAAGACAACTGTATGCTTTTTTTGGAAGGAACATGACAGAGAACAGAAATGCTTAAAATGTGGGAAGTCGAGGTACGTGGAGCTTGTAAATGAAGATGGGGAGAAGGTGGTGACAAAGGTTGCACATAAACAGCTTCGGTACATGCCTCTCACTCCTAGAGTGAAACGTTTGTTTCTCTCGAGGAAGACCGCTATGCACATGAGGTGGCATAAAGATTGTACGGACAGACAAGATGGGTTAATGGTGCACCCGTCAGATGGTGATGCATGGAAGGCTCTTGACAAATTTGATCCAGATTTTGCCAGCGATGCAAGAAACGTTCGTATCGGCTTGGCAACTGATGGTTTCACGCCGTTCAATATGACCGCTGCGTCGTATTCATGTTGGCCTGTCATTGCCATACCGTACAACCTTCCACCTGCTCTTTGCATGAAATATGAGTTTATGTTCCTATGTCTTGTTATACCTGGTCCTGAGCATCCTGGCGTACGCCTCAATGTGATGCTTCAACCACTGATTGAAGAGTTGAAGAAGCTATGGCAAGGTGTGGAAGCCTATGACTGCTTCAAGAAGCAGAAATTCAATCTTCGTGTTGCATATCTGTTCTCGGTTCATGATTTTATGGCGTATGGTATTTTCTCTGGATGGAGCGTGCATGGTAGATTGACGTGTCCTTATTGTGCTAAAGATACAGATTGTTTTCGTCTTAGTGCTGGTGGCAAGATATGTTACTTTGATTGCCATAGATGTTTTCTACCCTTCAATCACCCCTTCAGAAGGCAGAGAAAGGAATTTAGGAAGGGCACCATCGTCACGAAGGGACCGCCCAAGCGACGTAGTGGGATAGAAATTACAGAAGAGCATATGAAACTTGTCCTAGACGAGAGTGGGAAAAGGTATCAAGGTTTTGGTGAGGAGCATAACTGGACTCACATATGTGGCTTGTGGGAGCTTCCTTATGCTAAGTCATTGATTTTGATGCACAACATCGACGTCATGCATCAAGAGAGTAACTTTTGCCAAGCCCTCATAAATACATGCATGGATTTCCCTGATAAAACGAAAGACAATGACAAGGCACGCATGGACTTAGCAGTGATATGTGATCGTCCAACCCTGGTGCTTAGAGAAAACGGAGGCAAACCAAAAGCTGACTATTGTCTGAAATCTAAGCAACGGAAAGAAGTGATGAAGTGGATGAAGGATATTAAATTCCCCGATGGTTATGCCGCTGGTTTTAGAAGATCTGTGAACTTGAAGACAATGAAGATGAATGGACTGAAGAGCCATGACTTCCACATAATTATGGAGAGGCTCATGCCTGTAATGTTTCGTGGGTACATTTCTGAAGCTGTGTGGAAAACGTTAGCTGAAGTTAGCTATTTCTACAGACAGTTGTGTGCTAAAGAAATCAGAAGAGATGTGATGGAACAGCTGGAGAAAGAGGCACCGGTGCTTTTGTGCAAATTGGAAAAAATATTTCCACCGGGTTTCTTCAATCCTATGCAGCATCTCTTTATACATCTTCCATATGAGGCTAAGGTCGGTGGTCCTGTTCAGTATAGGTGGATGTTTCATATAGAAAGAGCATTAAAGAAGCTTAGAGCAATGGTGGGCAATAAGGCAAGAGTTGAAGGATGTATTGCAGAACAATTTAAACTAAAGGAGGTAGCACACTTCACAAGTTGTTACTTTGCAGAAGAACATAATGTATTTGCTCGAAAGAAAAGGTACCATGATGATGAACGAGAGATGCCTCCTTGTAGTGATCTTTCGATTTTTCAGACAAACGGCAAAGCCGTTGGTCCACCCAAGGCATATCACCTCAGTATGGAAGAACGGAAGTCTGCTTTACTGTACATGTTCACGAATATGCCTGAGGTGGAGAAATACTTTGTGTAAGACTTATTTTCTTAAACTGTTCATATGTGAATTAGTTTATGTTATCAAATATCTCATGTCACACAATAATATTTGACAGCGAGTTTGATGAACAAAACATGAGGTGTCTCGGTAGGCCAACAGCGAGAGACATAGACAAATTGCGACGCGATGGTATGCATGGACGACCTAATTTCATTATGTGGCTTCGGGACCGTGTAAGTCTTAATTATGTGGGTCCGAGAGCTAATTTCATTTAACAAATATTACAGAATTTGCTAATGCTTTGTGGCATGATTGACAGTTTGGGGAGGAAATGAATTTGAATGATGACTTACGTCAGTTATCTATTGGAAGCGTAACTGCCAAAAGCTATGGACGTTACGACGTCAATGGATATCGCTTTCGTTCAAGCATTTTCGAATCAAGTCATCCTATGGCCGCCACTCAAAATAGTGGAGTCGTTACTAGGGCAACCGACATGGAAGGACACGAAGCCTGCTATTACGGGAAAATCAAAAATATAATCGAGATTACATTTGCTGGAAATAAGCCTTTAGCGCTAGTTTTCTTTGAGTGTAAATGGTATGACCCGAAGTATTATAGGACCGAATTTGGGATGACACAGATCCAACCTGAGAAATTGCTTCAAGGACACGACACGTATATCCTTGCCCATCAAGCAGACCAAGTTTATTTCTCGACATATCCATGCAAAAAGTTGTCTAAATGGAGGGTTGTGTACAATGTAAATCCCCGCGAACGCCTATACACTCCTGGTGAGGACGAATATCAAATTGGTCACCTTGAGCAGGTTGATGAGGTGTTTCAAGAAGAAGAGTTGCCAACTAGTTTTCATATTGATCCTGCACCGGCATTAGATTCACTAGTCGCAGACGTTAACGACTTAACTTTTCCGGAGAGGCGGAGAAGACAACCTGTTAGGAGAAAAGTTACATGGCGACCTCTGCATAGAAGAGAACAAATAGATCCTGATTTTGATGATATTTAACAAGTAAAGTTGTTTTGTTATTTCATTTGTTTATATTTTAAGTATTATGTCATTTTTGATGCACTAATGAATAATTTCTTATTTTTTATGCAGGATGCTGCCAAAATCAAAGAAGTCAGTGAAAGGGTTGTTCAAGGGCCTGGGCCTTTTTCAGGGCAGTTCTTCGAGCAGCAGCAGACGTCGAGAGCTGTTGAGCGCGGTACATGGAGATGAGGTAACATATCTTGTACAAATAAATTTGTTTACAAATTTACAAATAAATCTTGAGTTGTATGTACCAGGATGAGCAGCACACAGAGGAGCAGCACATTGAGGAGGAGCAGCACAATGAGGCTGAGCAGCACAATGAGGAGGTGGAGCACATTGAGGAGGTGGAGCATGTGACATGGGACCAGGCCGCACAGCATCACCAGCCATGGGACCAGTGGGACCACCAGAGAGAGCAGCAACAGGCGTGGGACCAGTGGGGCCAACAGGGCGAACCGGCTGACAACCCGATGGATGATGGCTCGGGAGGCTCTTCAGCGACACGCACACGTCGCTCAAGAAAAAGCCACTCAGTAAAGCCTCGTCACGCGATAGAGCGAGAGGCTGATAGGACTTTAATCATGCCACATGGAGATCGGTGAGTGTAATATATTAACTTATCTCATATAACTATTATGTGTATTGTTAATGTTTTTGTGTAATGCAGGAATTGGGAGGACCTGTCCTTTGACGGCAAGGGACACCACACTCAGGTTAACCTTACGTTGGGTTCTCTTTGCCGCCTTCACTACCCTGGTATAGTGAAGGTGTCAAACGGTGATACCGAGGATGAGGTGCTCGTCAGTACCTGGGACGAGTACAAGTTTAAAAAGGAACGAAACCACACCGACAGACAGGGACTTGTGCGTAATGACTTTTGGGTATGAATTCTTTATTATTTTTGTTATGTTTCTTAATATTGTAAATCTATGACTTATACCATTGTATTTGTATTCTTTATGTTGTAGCTTCGATATCGGTTGCCTGACGGAGAGGATTACATGGGGCACGCTGAACGTGTCTTCCAAAACAATGCAAAGAAGCTGGTGAAGGATGCCATATACTATGCGAGAATTCAGGCTACAAACCTGTATTTTCAAAAGCATCCGGAAGAAGCAGGCCCCTTGACTAAAAAGGAAGGGTCGTCAAAGATATATTTGACTGAGGATCAATATCGTGAGGTTAGTATTCAATTTGTTTTACCCTTTATATTTATTGTTGTGATTGATAATATGTAACATTGTGTGTGTGCAGGTGATGGTTCCATGGATGGCGCCCGTGCCTGATGCGTACTATGCTTGGTGTCGATATTGGGCTTCCGAAGGCTTCCAGAAAGCGTCAGCGCATCACAGACAATGTCGAGGAACCAATCCTAACCACAAGTTTGGCGGTGACGACATGATACGAAAAGCTAAAAGAATGGTAAGTTTGATCTATCTATGTCGATCAGCAAATAATACGATTGCTTATGAATGTTTTTTGTTTATACAGGAAGCTACGAGTGGCCAAAAGCCTAGTGACATTGAGGTCTACCAGGAGGGCCACAAAGGACCAGACCCGAACAACCCTGACCAGCTCTGCAGCCAGACAGCCACGGATCGCTTGGTGAGTTTTGGCTCAAAAGTTCAAACGTTCAAAGTATATAAATTCTTGCATTTGTAAGGTTGTCAATGATGTATAGGCGGCATATGGGGAGGAGATGGTTCGTCGCCATGGCCCTGACTTCGACTGGCGCCATGAACCGGTGGATCCCTCGGTGGTGTACGCAAGTGGTGGTGGCAAAGCGCATGGACGGTAAGCTCTAACTTATGAAATTATATGGTTGACACTAAATTGACTATACAATAATCACATTTTTTGAATAACTTATAGATACGCACTCTTCGACGGATTCATTGACTCGTCGTCGGTGAGATCTCAGAGGACGGGTTCATCTTCCCGTAGCTCATGCTCTCGTCGACCGAACGAGCAGGAGTTGGAGATTATGAGGATGCGCGAAGAGATGAGACAACAACGCGAATTTATGGAAGCTTGCAATGCTCATAATCAAGCGATGTATCAAGTGAGTACACATAATCCGAACTCTAAATTATTATATTTCAATACAACATCTTCGGTAGTAACACATATGTGTTTAACAGTTAATGCAGCAACAAGGCATGACATCAAATTTTCCACCGCCACCACAATGGAGCCAATTTGCAAACACACCAGTTCCACCACCACAGTTCACCACCCCTCCGACACATATACCTGCACCTGGAGATAGGGTACGTTTGATAACTCCATTAATTTATACACTTGTATACTTTTTGATATTTGCATTTAACGTGTTGATATTTGCTAACTTGCATAGGTTACGCCTGAAGCGGGTGGCAGTGGGTCTGATCCAGCAGCAGGGACTGGATTTGTTGACTCGCTCTTCGCGTACCCTCCTCCTGGTGGTGAAGGCGGCAGCGGTCAAAGCTCTAACCACCCAAGTGGTGGTTATCTTTAAACACTTAAACTCGTGCTCGTTATGTTTTTAACTCCTGGACGTTATGTTTGTGTAAACACTCTCGTATCCGAAATGTTTGTGATGTGTGAATTATATCAATGTGTTTGTGATGTGTGATGTCAATGATGTGTTTGTGATGTGTGATGTCAATGCGTTTGTGATTTATATGTTTATGTGATATGTTTTGTCATATGTTTGTGATATATATGTTTTGTGTATGTTATGTGTGAGAAATATCTAATTTGGTGTTGCTGTTGCAGAAATATAGGTTAACTCCCGTCGGCCCAGTTAATTCCCGTCGGTTTGACCATAGCCGACGGGAATTGACTATTACCTCCCGTCGGCCCAGATAATTCCCGTCAGCTGACCTGGCCGACGGGAATTAATTAGTAACTCCCGTCGGCCAGGTCAGCCGACGGGAGTTACTAATTAATTCCCGTCGGCCAGGTCAGCCGACGGGAATTAGCCCTTATTCCCGTCGGCTCGATTTTGGCCGACGGGGATTACGTATTCCCGTCGGCGGCCGACGGGAATAACCGTATCCCCGACAAGGGACGCCTGGCGGCTGACAACCGACGGGAATAAGGGCTAAACCGACGGGAATTACTTATTCCCGTCGGTTTAGTGCTTATTCCCGTCGGTTCCTGGCCGACGGGAATTAACTGTTTTCCTGTAGTGCAAGTTCGAGCGACGATTCAAAGGGATCATCCTGTCGACCAAATATTGGGTGATATTAGCAAGGGAGTAACTACTCGTTCAAGATTAGTTAATTTTTGTGAGCATTACTCTTTTGTCTCTTCTATTGAACCTTTCAGGGTAGAAGAGGCCTTGCTAGATCCGGACTGGGTGTTGGCCATGCAGGAGGAACTCAACAACTTCAAGCGCAATGAAGTTTGGACACTGGTGCCTCGTCCCAAGCAAAATGTTGTGGGAACAAAATGGGTGTTCCGCAACAAACAGGACGAGCACGGGGTGGTGACGAGGAACAAGGCTCGACTTGTGGCAAAAGGTTATGCCCAAGTCGCAGGTTTGGACTTTGAGGAGACGTTTGCTCCTGTGGCTAGGCTAGAATCAATTCGTATTTTGCTAGCATATGCCGCTCACCATTCTTTCAGGTTGTACCAAATGGATGTGAAGAGTGCTTTCCTCAACGGGCCGATCAAGGAGGAGGTGTACGTGGAGCAACCCCCTGGCTTCGAGGATGAACGGTACCCCGACCACGTGTGTAAGCTCTCTAAGGCGCTCTATGGACTTAAGCAAGCCCCAAGAGCATGGTATGAATGCCTTAGAGACTTTTTAATCACTAATGCCTTCAAGGTTGGGAAAGCCGATCCAACTCTTTTCACTAAGACTTGCGATGGTGATCTTTTTGTATGCCAAATTTATGTCGATGACATAATATTTGGCTCTACTAACCAAAAGTCTTGTGAAGAGTTTAGCAGGGTGATGACGCAGAAATTCGAGATGTCTATGATGGGCGAGTTGAACTACTTCCTTGGGTTCCAAGTGAAGCAACTCAAGGACGGCACCTTCATCTCCCAAACAAAGTACACTCAAGACTTGCTAAAGCGGTTTGGGATGAAGGACGCCAAGCCCGCAAAGACGCTGATGGGAACCGACGGACACACCGACCTCAACAAAGGAGGTAAGTCCGTTGATCAAAAGGCATACCAGTCTATGATAGGGTCTTTACTTTATTTGTGTGCTAGTAGACCGGATATTATGCTTAGCGTATGCATGTGTGCTAGATTTCAATCCGATCCTAAGGAGTGTCACTTAGTGGCTGTGAAGCGAATTCTTCGATATTTAGTCGCTACGCCTTGCTTCGGGATCTGGTATCCAAAGGGGTCTAACTTTGACTTGATTGGATACTCAGATTCCGACTATGCTGGATGTAAGGACGATAGGAAGAGTACATCAGGGACGTGCCAATTCTTAGGAAGGTCCCTGGTGTCGTGGAACTCTAAGAAACAAACTTCCGTTGCCCTATCCACCGCTGAGGCCGAGTACGTTGCCGCAGGACAGTGTTGCGCGCAACTACTTTGGATGAGGCAAACCCTCCGGGACTTTGGCTACAATCTGAGCAAAGTCCCACTCCTATGTGACAATGAGAGTGCTATCCGAATAGCGAAAAATCCTATTGAGCACAGCCGCACAAAGCACATTGACATCCGGCATCACTTTTTGAGAGACCACCAGCAAAAGGGAGATATCGAAGTATTTCATGTTAGCACCGAGAACCAGCTAGCCGATATCTTCACTAAGCCTTTAGATGAAAAGACCTTTTGCAGGCTGCGTAGTGAGCTAAATGTCCTAGATTCGCGGAACTTGGATTGATTTAAAGCATACATGTATTTATGCCTTTGATCATGTTCCTTATGCATTTTGTTGCTTACTTGTGGTGCTCAAGTTGTACAATCACTCCCCGGACCTCACAAGTCCTTGTGCAAGTGATGCACATATTTAGGGGGAGTTGTGTTACAACTTGACCCTTTGAGACTAACCGTCTGCTTGAGTTTGCTTGATTTAGTCACAAAGGAGGTTTGAAAGGGAAAAGGTGGACTTGGACCATGAAAGACTTCCACTGTACTCTGATGAGAGGGTAACTTATTCCAAGTTCATCTGATGTACTCTTATTGCCTTTGTGTTCTTATTTGAAGATTTTGGTGAGGCAATGGGGTTAAAGGGCCAAGATTGATCCCGTTTTGGTGCTTGATGCCAAAGGGGGAGAAAATAAAGGCCAAAGCAATAAATGGATCAGCTACCACTTGAGAAATTTTGAAAATAGTAGATTAGAGCTTTTGGTTTGTCAAAACTCTTTTAATTGTCTCTTTTGTCAAAAGTTGGCCTCTTGTGGGGAGAAGTGTTGATTATGGGAAAAAGGGGGAGTTTTTGAAATCCTTGATCAATTTCCTTTGGAATACCTCTCTTTATGTCTCTACAAGTGAGTTTGACTTAGAGATAGGAATTTGAGTTTGATTTGCAAAAACAAACCAAGTGGTGGCAAAGAGTGATCCATATATGCCAAAATTGATTCAAAACAACTTTTGGTTTTCATTTGCATTGATATCGCACTTGTTCTAGTTGCTTTATGTTGTGTTGGCATAAATCACCAAAAAGGGGGAGATTGAAAGGGAAATGTGCCCTTGGGCCATTTCTAAGTATTTTGGTGATTGAGTGCCAACACAAGTGCTTTTGTGCTAATCTATGCAAAGTGGTGGACAAAGTGCAAATCATGTCAAAAGGTATGTTTCTAGACTTAGTACATTATTTTATGGACTAATGTATTGTGTCTAAGTGCTAGAAACAGAAAAAATCGAGTTGGAGAAGAGATGGCTAAGTTCAGCCAAAGTCTGCTCAGTCTGGGTGCACCGGACAGTGTCCGGTGCGCCAGGCTGGCTCTGGCGAACAGGCTGCTCTCGGGACTTCGACGACGGTGTGCGGCTAAAATTCACCGGTCTGTCCGGTGGTGCACCGGACTGTCCGGTGAGCCGTTCACAGGCGAACTCGTCGCTCTCGGGAAACCATCAACGGCGTACGGCTAAAATTCACTGGTCTGTCCGGTGGTGCACCGGACTGTCCGGTGAGTCAACGGTCAGCCGGGGCAACGGTCGGCCGAGGATTCCGCGTGTGACGCGTGGCTGAGCCAACGGTCACATTGGTGCACCAGACTGTCCGGTGTGCACCGGACAGTGTCCGGTGCGCCAACGGCTCTCAGACTCCAACGGTCGGCTTCGCCAAATTAGGAAGGAGATCTGCACCGGACAATGTCCGGTGGTGCACCGGACTGTCCGGTGCGCCAGTCGACAGAAGGCAAGATCTGCCTTCCAGGATTGCTATCAACGGCTCCTAGCTGCCTTGGGGCTATAAAAGGGACACCTAGGCGCATAGAGGAATACACAAAGCATTCTTACAACATTCCTAAGCACCAAGACCTCGATTCCGCGCATTTGTTTCTCTGTGATAGCATATAGAGCTCTAGTGGAGTTGTGAACTCATTGGGTTGTGTTGCGAGCTCTTGTTGCGACTTGTGTGCGTATTGACACTCTGATTTTTTGTGTCTTGTGTGCGTTGCTAATCCCTCCCTTGCTCCGTGCTTCTTTGTGAACTTCAAGTGTAAGGGCGAGAGGCTCCAAGTTGTGGAGATTCCTCGCAAACGGGATTAAGAAAAGCAAGCAAAACACCGTGGTATTCAAGTGGGTCTTTGGACCGCTTGAGAGGGGTTGATTGCAACCCTCGTCCGTTGGGACGCCACAACGTGGAGTAGGCAAGCGTTGGTCTTGGCCGAACCATGGGATAACCACCGTGCCATCTCTGTGATTGATCTCTTGTTGGTTATTGTGTTTTGTTGAAGACTCCTCTCTAGCCACTTGGCGGTTATTGCGCTAACACTTAACCAAGTTTTTGTGGCCTAAGTTTTAAGTGTTACAGGATCACCTATTCACCCCCCCTCTAGGTGCTCTCACTTTCGCCTTGAGACATCGGAATGTCACTTCAAGGTCAGAAAGGAGGTCAGAGGCTTTCCTCGTCTTGACTACGATGTCATCGACGTAGGCCTCAACCGTTCGGCCGATGTGTTCGCCAAACACATGGTTCATGCACCGCTGGTACGTCGCACCCGCATTCCTCAAACCAAACGGCATGGTAACATAGCAGTACATGCCGAAGGGTGCGATGAAAGAAGTCGCGAGCTGGTCGGACTCTTTCATCTTGATCTGGTGATACCCGGAGTAGGCATCGAGGAAAGACAGGGTTTCGCACCCAGCAGTGGAATCCACGATTTGATCGATGCGAGGCAGAGGGTAGGGAACTTTCGGACATGCTTTGTTTAGACCAGTGTAGTCTACACACATCCACCATTTCCCCCTTTCTTTCTCACAAGCACAGGGTTGGCGAGCCATTCGGGATGGAATACCTCTTTGATGAACCCTGCCGCCATTAGCTTGTGGATCTCCTCGCCAATGGCTCTGCGCTTTTCTTCGTCGAATCGGCGCAGAGGTTGCTTCACGGGTCGGGCTCCAGCCCGGATATCCAGCAAGTGCTCGGCGACTTCCCTTGGTATGCCGGGCATGTCCGAGGGACTCTACGCGAAAACGTCGGCGTTTGCACGGAGAAAGTCGACGAGCACTGCTTCCTATTTGGGGTCGAGCTCGGAGCCGATCCGGATCTGCTTGGAGGCGTCATTGCAGGGGTCGAGAGGAATAGACTTAACCATCTCTGCTGGCTCGAAGTTGCCAGCGTGGCGCTTCACGTCGGGCGCCTCCCTAGAGAGGCTCTCCAGGTCGGCGATGAGGGCCTCGGACTCGGCGAGGGCCTCGGCGTACTCCACGCACTCCACGTCGCATTCGTATGCGTGTCGGTACGTGGGCCCGACGGTGATGACCCCGTTGGGGCCCGACATCTTGAGCTTGAGGTAGGTATAGTTGGGGACGGCCATGAACTTGACGTAGCATGGCCTCCCCAGCACTGCGTGGTAGGTTCCTCGAAACCCGACCACTTCGAACGTGAGGGTCTCCCTTCAAAAGTTGGAGGGCGTCCCGAAGCAGACGGGTAGATCGAGTTGTCTGATGGGTTGGACGCGCTTCCCGGGTATGATCCCGTGGAAAGGCGCAGCGCCCATCCGGACCGAGGACAGATCGACCCGCAGGAGCCTGAGGGTCTCGGCGTAGATGATGTTGAGGCTGCTGCCTCTGTCCATGAGGACCTTGGTGAGCCTGACGTTGCCGATGATGGGGTCGACAACGAGCGGGTATCTCCCCGGGCTCGACACGTGGTCTGGATGGTCGGCCTGGTCGAAGGTGATGGGCTTGTCGGACCAGTCTAGGTAGACTGGCGCCGCCACCTTTACCGAGCAGACCTCCCGACGCTCTTGCTTGCGGTGCCGAGCCGAGGCGTTCGCCACTTGCCCGCCGTAGATCATGAAGCAGTTGCGGACCTCGGGGAACTCTCCTGCCTTGTGATCTTCCTTCTTAGCGTCGTCGAGAGCCTTACCAGCCTCCGCGGGTGGCCCGGCCTTGTGGAAGTGTCGTCGAAGCATGGCACACTCCTCAAGGGTGTGCTTGACGGGCCCCTGATGATAAGGGCACGGCTCCTTGAGCATCTTGTCGAAGAGGTTGGCACCTCTCGGAGGTTTCCGAGGGTTCTTGTACTCGGCGGCGGCGACAAGGTCCGCGTCGGCGGCGTCGCGTTTCGCTTGCGACTTCTTCTTGCCCTTCTTCTTGGTGCCGCGCTGAGTTGACGCCTCGGGAGCATCTTCCGGTGGGCGGCCCTGGGGTTGCTTGTCCTTCCGGAAGATGGCCTCAACCGCCTCCTGGCCAGAGGCGAACTTGGTGGCGATGTCCATCAGCTCGCTCGCCCTGGTGGGGGTCTTGCGACCCAGCTTGCTCACCAGGTCGCGGCAGGTGGTGCCGGTGAGGAACGCGCCGATGACATCCGAATCGGTGACGTTGGGCAGCTCGGTGCGCTGCTTCGAGAATCGCCGGATGTAGTCCCGGAGAGACTCTCCCGGTAGCTGGCGACAGCTTCGGAGATCCCAGGAGTTCCCAGGGCGCACGTACGTGCCTTGGAAATTGACGGCGAAGGCTTGGACCAGGTCGTCCCAGTCGGAGATCTGCCCCGGGGGCAGGTGCTCTAGCCAGGCTCGAGCAGTGTCGGAGAGGAACAGGGGGAGGTTGCGGATGATGAGATTGTCATCGTCTGTTCCACCCAGTTGGCAGGCTAACCGATAGTCCGCGAGCCACAGTTCCGGTCTCGTCTCCCCCAAGTACTTGGTGATAGTAGTCGGGGTTCAGAACCGGGTCGGGAACGGCGCCCGTCGTATGGCGCGGCTGAAAGCCTGCGGACCGGGTGGTTCGGGCGAAGGACTCCGATCCTCCCCGCTGTCGTAGCGTCCCCCACGCCTGGGGTGGTAGCCTCGGCGCACCCTGTCGTCGAGGTGGGCCCGACGGCTGTGATGATGGTGCTCGTTGCCGAGGTGACCCGGGGCCGCAGGCGCCGTGTTGCGTGTGCGCCCGGTATGGACCGAGGCTTCCCGCATGAATCGGGAAGTCGCGACACGATATTCTGAGGGGTGCCCCTGCCTTCGGGAGGCGGAGCTTTTGGCCCGTCGGACCGCGGCGTCCTCCAGGAGATTCTTGAGCTCTCCCTGGATACGCCGTCCCTCGGTGGTTGATGGCTCCGGCATCGCGCGGAGAAGCATTGCCGCTGCAGCCAGGTTCTGGCCGACTCCACTGGAATCCAGTGGTGGCCTTACCCTGACGTCGTCGGCGATGCGGTGCTGGATGCCCTAGGGGAGATGACGTGCTTCTCCGGCCGGAGGTTGGCCCGCCCATTCCTGCCCGATGTTCCGACGGATCGGCACAAGCGTTCCTGCTCCCTCGTCGAGCCTGGCCTGCCTCTCGCGGATTTGCTCGAGCTGTGGGTCAGGACCCCCCGCCGGGACGGGGACCACAGCTAGCTCCCGAAGGATGTCAACGCGAGGTGCGGGCCTAGGGGGATCACCGTTCTCCGGCATACCAAGATGGTTGCCTTCGCCGGGACCCCCTAGATCGACGTGGAAACATTCGCGACTTGGGCCGCAGCCCTCGTCGTCGAGGCTGCGGCTACCGTCGGAACAGTCGGAAAGGCAGTAGTCGCATGCGGTCATGAAGTCCCGCATGGCACTGGGGTTACCAAGTCCGGAGAAATCCCAATAGAGGTCGGGCTCGCCATCTTCCTCGGACCCCGAGGGCCCATAGGACGAGACGACCGTCAGCCGGTCCTAGGGTGACCGCACACGATACCCCGGAGGGTTTGGACTCGCCTCTATGAGAATGTCCACCGAAGCGGAGTCGCTTGGCGGGTCGAGGCCGAATCCAAAAGATGCGAGATGGGAATCGGTCGGTACCTTTTGGTCGACAGGCGGTGACGAAGTCACGTCAGGGACTGACTGCACCGTCGTCTCAGGTACGAGGGTGACGCCCAGCAAGTCCTTCGCGAGCGTGCTGGCGTCGTCTGTTTGCTCGAGGTCGATGTGTCACGGGGAGATGGCGCTCGTCTTCGTCTCAAACGCGAGGCCGATGTCCGACGCGCCCTCCGTTGGGACGCCGGCGCCGTCGACTCGCTCGACAGCCAACGAGGTGCCGCCTCTCGCTTGGCCTTGGTTGCCCCGCCTCCTCCTCCGTCGGCGGGGGAGAGGACGGGACAAGCCCGAATGTCGTCCTTCCACCACGTGGGGAAGGCGTCGTCGATTTCCCCGCCGGCGGGCGGGTTGTCGACCGCCATTGTCGTTGTCGCGTGGCGGGGGAAGGAGTATCATGTCGTAGCTGCCGTCGAGAGACATGAACTCAATACTCCCGAAACGGAGCACCGTCCCGGGCCGGAAAGGTTGCTGGAGACTGCCCATCTGGAGCTTGACGGGAAGCTGTTCGTCAACACACAGCAGGCCCCTACATGGCGCGCCAACTGTCGGTGTTTCGAAACCCGGGGGGTCCCTGGACTGACGAGTGAATTGTCGCCGTGTGCCCCAGCCCAGATGGGTCGACGCGAGGCGGAACGCGAAGGGGGGAAGACAGCAGCCGGAGGGAGACAGGCGTGGGAGAGTGGAACCCGCGGCCTTTGTGTTAGCCCCGTGCCCAGGTCGGGTGCGCTTGCAGTAGGGGGTTACAAGCGTCCACGCGGGAGGGAGCGAGCGGCCATGCGCGAGCGCCGTCCCGTCCTTCCCCGTGCGGCCAACCCTCTGTAAGAGGGCCCTGGTCCTCCCTTTTATAGGCGTAAGGAGAGGATCCAGGTGTACAATGGGAAGTGTAGCGATGTGCTAACGTGTCTAGCGGTGGAGAGCTAGCGCCCTAAGTACATGCCATCGTGGCAGCCTGAGAGGTCTTGGCACCCAGTTCGCGTGGTGTCGTGGCCGTCGGAGGAGCGCTGGAGCCTGGCGGAAGGACAACTGTCGGGGTTGTCGAGTCCTTGCTGACGTCCTCTTGTTTCCGTAAGGGGGTCGAGAGCCGCCGTCGTCACAGGGCATGCGGGGCACCATCATTACTCGTATGGTGGAGCGAGCCAGATGGGACGCCGGTCTTGTTCCCCGTAGCCTGAGTCAGCTCGGGGTAGGGTAATGATGGCGCTTCCTGTTGACGTGGTCGGTCCGTGCCCTAGGTTGGGCGAGGTGGAGGCTCCTCCAAGGTCGAGGTCGAGTCTGTCTTCCGAGGTCGAGGTCGAGTCCGAGCCCCCGGGTCGGACGAGGCGGAGACCGTCGGCTTAGGCCAGGGTTGAGTCCGAGCCCTGGGGTCGGGCGAGGCGGAGTTCGTCGTCTTCCGGGGCCGAGCCCGAGTCCGAGCCCTGGGGTCGGGCGGAGCGGAGTTCGCCGTCTTCTAGGGCTAAGCCCAAGTCCGAGCCCTGGGGTCGGGCGGAGCGGAGTTCGCCGTCTTCCGGGGCTGAGCCCGAGTCCGAGCCCTGGGTCGGGCGGAGCGGAGTTCGCCGTCTTCCGGGGCTGAGCCCGAGTCCGAGCCCTGGATCGGGCGAGGCGGAGTTTCCCATGACGCCTGGGGCCGGACTTGGCCGCTGTCAGCCTCACTCTGTCGAGTGGCTCAGCAGTCGGAGCGGCGCCGGCGGAGCTGTCCTCATGTCGGACTGTTCAGTGGAGCGGCGAAGTGACTGCGGTCACTTCGGCTCTGTCGACTGGAGGGCGTGCGTCAGGATAAAGGTGTCAGGCCACCTTTGCATTAAATGCCCCTGCGATTTGGTCGGTCGGTGTGGCGATTTGGCCAAGGTTGCTTCTTGGTAAAGACTGGGCCTCGGACGAGCCGAAGGTGTGTCCGTTGCTGGAGGGGGGCCTCGGGCGAGACGTAGGTCCTCCGGGGTCGGCTGCCCTTGCCCGAGGCTGGGCTCGGGCGAGGCGTGATCGCGTCCCTCGAATGGACCGATCCTTGACTTAATTGCACCCATCAGGCCTTTGCAGCTTTATGCTGATGAAGGTTACCAGCTGAGATTTAGGAGCCTTGATGATACCCCTAATTATGGTCCCCGACACTAATCCTATCTAATTTATAGGTAACAGAATTAACTGAATAAGACCTAAGTCAATTTATTACTTTTCTTGGGCGTGGAGGGGGGCAGCACCTGTATCCCAGGCTGGGGAAGGCAGAAAGAGCCCCTGGTAATCTCGCCTGGCCTGGGCCTGAGTGCGTGACGTGGCAAAAGGGTTGGGGATAACACTACCCGAGTTGACCTAGCTACTACATACTACTGGCCTGGCACCGTCAACGCACCGGATCGGATCTACAGCGACAACGACGCCCGCTTCACTGGGTCGGTTAACTTCCGGCCGAACCACACCATGGACGAGTCGACCCCTTTTGCCCCCACAACTCTCGCCGGTCCGTTCATAGTGATTCCATGATTACCATGGTACGATACGACGACCACTGCCGTTTGTGCCCGGTGATCTCGAGCCTGCAAAGTGGAAGCAAAACTCAGGGGTCAAGTGGCCACTGACCCGAGTGATTCGGTTTCCGCCCAAATGGAGCGGAGCGGAGGAGGGGTGGCCACCCACCACGACACGAGCCGGCGGGGGACGGGGGTGCAGGTTCTGCCGTCTTGCGTGAAAAGCGAGTGGCCACGAGAAGCCGTTGGGGGTTGTAAGTTGTAACCCTCATCAACCCTGACTCAGCACGGCAGGAGGGCAGCAGCGCTTCAGCGCCACGAAACGTGGTGGGGGGATAGACGCGGGGCGCGGCGCGGCGCCGGGTCGGCCGCTATCTACACCCGTCCGACGCGGCAGCGCCTACGAGCGGCTGATACCCACGCACGGCACCTAGGCGCGATTCGCTCTATCCGTTCGCGTCAGCCTTTCGGCACTCGCGTCGCAGTAGTATTTCTCAGATCGGCGGGACTCCGGCATGAATGGCGACGGAATCGGAGGCGAAAGGAACAAGCCAAGGACAGCCTATCAGATTACATGGTACGAATAGTGGCCAAATCGGTCGTTAAATAAAAGAGTGGCCGAATCCACGAGGGCGTATTTTTCTTCTTTCAAAGGAAATAATAAAAAAGCGAAAAGGGTCGATCTCGCACGTATCGCGTCATCGGTCACCTGGTAGATAAGAGGATTGTCGGCAAAGAAATGCTGGGAAATTTTTGGATAAAGGGGGCTCATAAAGCTTATCGATTAGTATGAATGATACATTGGTCGGTGTTCTTGGTCGCCACATTTAAGCGGGAATAATCGCCTTTTCTATTAAATTTTTTAACTCTCCTTTTCTTTTTTTAGACCATTTTCAAATAGGACTCTTATAAGTATAGCTTTATTTATACTATTATAATACCCGTACGTCACAACCCTACCCACAAAAAATATCTCCATAATAAGTAAATCCCCACCGTGGTTATAACCTTTTTAGAACGCCAACAGTATTAAACATATATTATTAAATTAATCATATTATATATTTTATAGTAAACCTAGTTGGAGATAAAAAATGTTGGTTGTATTTTCTTTAAACCTAGTTAAATTTGAAATTAGTTAGTTCCTCGAAACATGAGGCGTTCATTTATTTTAAGATGGGTGCGGTAAGTTTATATGCAGCTAAGAGCATCTACAGGAGTATAAATTGAAAAGGGGGCCTCAATTAAAGTGTTTTAAGGCACAAAATATTTTTGCGCTCCAACAATAGTGCCCTTAATAAACTGAAATCGGCTGCGAACTGGTTTGGCGCCCTCTCCTGGCGTTTATCAAACTGAAATGGTAGTATGTACAACAGCAACCTCATCTTCAGTGAGACATCCAACGACAACCCATTCTGATATCCATCATAAACTCCATCAACGCAGCACCTAGGAACTACATGTACCACAGTGTTAGACTATTTTGGCCAGCAGCAGGGTTGAATTACTGCACGGCACGTAGAAAAGATTTAAAGGACTAATCGAATCACACAGCAATAACTAAAGTAGAGTTGGTTCTCAAGTTCAGCCACACATCTGTAGAGCATGTTAACTATACTGATTCAAATGATCTTAAAGAAATTTGATCCAAATTCAAGTACTTGAGTTATTGCCAAAAGCACAATAACAGAGAACAAGAACTATGCAGATGGATGCACGACAAACAAACAGAAGCCGCAGTTAACCTGAACCTGAACACATGCTGAAAGTGGACAATGAACACAATCTGAAATTTGACACCTATCCTTTGTTGTCAGTTCTTCAGATCATAAAAACTTGAACTTGCGAACCTTGCCAGTTACTAGAAATATTACACAACTTGAGTTCTAACATACTCAAAGCTTAACTTTTGTTTACCGAGGAGCGCCAATAACGTGCATATACAATTTACAGCTTAAACCTCCACTCACCCGGCCTAAAAATTGCATGAATCCGAAACACAGAGAAGTAAAAAAAAAAAGAGACAGCAAAATTCAGTACCACAGCCTTGTCACGCGCATGTACACGAACGAACGAAATCACAATCTACTATAGCCTGACAAAGCGCAAAAATGAATGCCGTGTGCCAGTGTGTTTACGACTGGGCGCGCCTGCCGGTGGTGCGCCGGCTCATCCTCTCGGTGTCGCCGGCCGCGCGCCTGCCGTGCAACTGCTGCTGCCCCTGCGCGCCCGCGGCCACCTCCCCCGTGTCGCCCGCGCTGCTGGCCGTGTACTCACTGGATGGGTTCAGCCCGTACTCGGTGGTGGGATCGCTGAACTCGCTGCTGGTGTACTCCGTGATTGCCCCGGTCCCGGTGCTCCCTCCTGCACCCGGCCCGAACGCCATCCGCCTGAGCCGGTTGATCTGGTCCGTCGTGCCGCCGCTCGACCGCTGCATCGCACTCTGCCCCGGCATCACGCCGGCGTTTAGGTCCTCCACCGACAGCTCGCCCTCCAGGTACCGGACGACCTGACCATTTGGGAACGGGGAGACGAGTGTCACGCTTGCAGCCACGGCTGCACCCAGTGTGTGTGAGAGTGAGACGTTCTGGAGCAGGAGTCTTACCTGGCTCATCCGCGGGCGGGACCGCGCAGTGTGGCGCACGGCGGCCGCGGCGCACGCAACCAGCCGCGCCATGTCGTACGCGTCGTAGTTGGTCTCCAGCCTGGGATCGATCAGTTCGTCATAGTTTTCCTCCTCGACAGCTCTTGTCAGCAATGGCCTAGCCTGTTCAACAGAAAAGGAAGAGATGCTTCATCACTCGTTGCCGTTGCATATGGAACGGGGAAGCAGCATGATGCTATGTAACAACCCATAACCAGTACGGCAGTACCGATATTTAGTTCAGAGACATAACTAAGTGATGGTAACTAAGTAATTAGACAAGCGACTTCTGGAGTAAGACATAGAATGGGCAGCTTTGGGCGCAAGAAGTGCCACTCACCCAAGATACTAATGTCTCAGGCTGATACTCTGAAGATGTCATGATTGGTTTCCTTCCAGTGATCAGTTCCAGAAGCATCACGCCGAAGGAGAAGACGTCGGACCGGTCGTTAACTTTGCCTGTGGCAGCGTACTCTGGCGCCAAGTATCTGAAGACGAAAAGAAAAGACATGACATATTCTTCAGTCTTATGCCACTATTAAATGCACTGGTTCATGCGTTATGATGATGTATGTGGGCAAGGCAAATTGCTGGGCGTGCCAACATCACAGAGACGACTTACCCGAAAGTCCCCATTACACGCGTAGAAACAGAGGTTACTTCAGCTGCTTGGTATTTGGCCAACCCAAAATCTGCAACCTGTGCCAAAAGATGTGCATCTTTCACTCAAGCATGCAGGGCAGCCACGCAAGAATAAAAGAAATTCGGCTGTTTGGGGTCTACCTTTGGCTCGTAGTTATAATCCAGAAGGATGTTCGCCGCCTTAATGTCACGATGGATGATCTTAGGATGACCTGACACCAAACAAAAATAATAATAAACCTGTTTTTGTCAGGGACAGAAGATTCAAAAAATTTCGCCGGCGGAGAGGAACAGAGGGGCAAGAGCCGAGAGCTCACAGTCTTCGTGCAGATAGGCGAGGCCCTTGGCCGAGCCGACCGCGATCTTCCACCGCCTCGGCCAGTCCAATGTTGGCCTGCCACTCCCTGAGTTCAAAAATAATTTCGATACAGCCATCGATCGCACGACATTCAGGAGATGGAGATACGCATTTGGCGAGGGCGTCCGTACCGTGGAGCTGGAACTCGAGGGTCTTGTTGGGCACATACTCGTAGACGAGCAGCCGTTGTTCACCATGGAGGCAGTAGCCGACGAGGGAGACGAGGTTCTTGTGGTGCACACGGCTGATGATCTCCACTTCGGCGCGGAACTCGCGGTCGCCCTGCCCGCTGCCCGCCCGCAGCTTCTTGATGGCCACCTCTTGCCCGCCCACCGTGCCGCGGTACACATGCCCGAACCCGCCCTGCCCGAGCAGGTTGGCGTCCGAGAACCCGTCCGTCGCCGCCGCCAGGTCGTCGTACGCGAATGTGCCGCCCGTGATGGCCGGCGAAGGGTTCAGTGGCGGCAGCGGGGACTCGGACAGACCGTGGCTGCTCTGTTGCCACGAGTGCATCAGTGGCGGCGTCGAGGATGGTGTCGTCGATTGCACATGCGACATGTGCAGCGGGGTCATCGAACGTCGCGGGTCGTAGAACTCGCCTGGTGGCGCCGGGGACAAGGAAGAGCAGAATGATCGGTCAGTCCAGCAAGTGTTTAGAGAGTGTTACAAAATATATTGTTCATGTGATCAAATCCCTGACAGTCTTTTCCCAAGGGACACACCCCTTGGAAAATACTGTATCCACTTGTATATAAACAAGTATCACTGCAATAAAGAATAACTGTCTCTGGCATTTGCACAATCTCTGAGTCTCGTTACCACTACGCTCTAACACGTTATCAGCACTTTTGCTCGTGAGAGAACAGAGAGAAGTTGCTGTTGAAAAAAGAGAAGCGCAGAAGAAAAGAAGCAGAAGCCTCACCGTCTCGCTAAACGATAAGCATGCAGAGAAGGCCGGCCCGGCAGTGGCCTTGTCCTCCTCTTCTTTTCTAACCTTTAGCGTCGTCGCCGCCTCTTGTCCGCGTTGTTCTCGGCTTGCAGGGCTTGTGGGATTCTAGCGCCAACGCCGAGGGAGGAGCAGATTTCCGCCATGATTTGAACACCACGACGGCCGCGGAGACGGAGACACGCTGCAGCTTTGTCTCAGCACCTGCTCCCCACCGAGCGAGAGGAGAAGGAATTGGAGGCAAGTGCAAGAATCTGTGTGCGGCATCATTGAGGGTCCCCTCTACGGCCTCCTAGGCCAGGAGTGGCGCGCACGCGCCTCGACGGGGCACCATGGCCGGTGCCGTGCGCCAGCCGGGACGAACCCACACTAGGCAGCACCTGGTTAGCGCCCACGCCGCCCGCGCTGCCAGGGCCGCGGGGCTGCGCGCTCGGCCGCGAGCCTGCGCGCTAGCGCGGCAACGAGTGGTCGCGCCCGAGGACCGCGCCCGCGCCTACGCGCCGTCGGGCCCGCCCGCCCTCATGCTGGAGGAGCTGTGCGCGCGCGTGAGGCCGTGCGCTGTCGCCGGGTAGCCGCGCCATGTAGTCGGGGCCCGGGGCCGCGCGCCCGCGGAGCCGCGCCGTCGTCTGCTTGGCCGGGGCCGCGCGCCGCCGAGCCGCACCCGCGCCGAGCTGCCCGCGCGCGCCGCCGCCGGGCCGTCGCAAGCGCCAGCCACGCGCGCCGCCGGGGTCGCAAGCCCTCGTGCCAGAGGAGTTGTGCGCGCGCTGCCGGGACCACGTGCCCGCGTGCTTTAGGCCGCATTTGAAATGCCTATCACTATGAGGTCTACATCTTTCGAGATGATTACCTATACGTGCTACCAAAAAAAAATCATGGACCATGCTGGCGTCGCGGGCTATGGAGCCAGGCTGGACGCTGCAGTCATGGTGACTGCTAAAAGAATTCTTTTAATTAAGTTCTACTTAATTAAACGATGAATTCTTGCAAAATATGACACATATCTTGAACTTGGGATATTTCAACACATGATGGAGATCTAAGCTTTGGCTGCAATAAGTTCTTGGAATTTATTTGCCCTGAGACCAAGCTTTTAGACAGCAAAATGTTATTTGCCCATCAGTAAGAGGTCTACATCATATGGTCATAATGATTACCTATGTGTTCTTCCAAGTAGATATGTTGGAGATGTGATGTTGGTTATTCACCTTTATGGTGATTTCCATTTTATTTTTGAAATTTTGGTCAAACACAGGGTAGTGGAGTCCTAAACATTGGCTGCGGTATGTTCTTTGAATATATCAGCCCAGAGACCATGCTTTCAGGCAGCAAAAGTTTTGCCCACTACTGGGAGATCTACTCCATTGTTTCATTACATGGAGATTATCTACATTGTGTACACCAATTTTCAAAAACCTTTGGTACACTTTATGTGATACTTGGAATTCTCCAACATATAAAGATATGGTATATTTTGCGGCAAAGTTGCAACAACAAATGAAAATGGTTAAGCCATTTGGAGGATAATTATTTAATAGAGTTTGATGAACTCGCCTAATGGGCTTAATTATCCTTAATGTTCATTGGATATGTTCATTTCATCTTTGCATAATATGGGGATTCACTTCTTTATTTTGGAGGAAGTGAGATGCTCCCTTTCTCTTGTGGTTCTTATGAAAAGAACTAATGTGCTTTTGTGGCATGATGTGCAAGGCCAAAATGAATACCAAAGAAAATCATAAGACTTGTGGACTTATGAGTATGTGTCTACATTATGTTGTAGACTAACACTTTGTATTCAAATATTTTGCTTGAAAGCAAATATATAAGCACATTAAAAAGGGAAGGGCAATGAGTATGACAAACTCTTTTGTCATTACACTATACATGGTATAGTGTTGTATGCCTAAGCATCTAATCATGTATATGAAATCCCAATAGATGCATACTACTCATGAAAGCTAAGATATGAAGTGTACTTCAATCTTCCATCTGACATGATAACAGTGGTTAGTTGTGTAAATCGTGATTTGGAATAATCATGTAACAACACTTCTTTTTCTAAGAGAAGACCACTTTGTTAGATGATTCGCTTTTGAGTACTATATAAATGATGCATGAGATTTGGTATAATCTCATAATTGATGTTGTGATAGGTTCAACTCATGCGCTGTGAGTTGATCACACTCATCTGATTTGAGTGTAAAAACTCATATGAATTTGAGTTAAACAAACTCATCGATTGGAGTTGATCACTCATGTGATTTGAGTTGAACAAACTCATCGATTAGAATTGAACCAACTCATCAAGGGAGTTGAAGACTCATTGATTTGAGTTGTGCAAACTTGTATAGGGATTCTTCCAATTGAGGAAGAAACATGCAATGTGGAGAATTGAGCCACAAACTCTATAAGTGGGGAACAAAATATTCTCATATTCCTTTGGAAAGAGGAAAGAATATTTTGACAATCGCTTCGTGCGATATCATGATATGTTATTATCATATCCCCTTTGGTATTGGAAGTATCAAGGATGTGTTGATATATCCTAATTGATATCTTACCATATTATAGAGATATCCATATAATTTCCATCATGTGGAAACACAAGGTGATAGTGATGGATATTGCATATGTTTCTCAGAAACATTTCTTATGGACTGTATTCTACATACATCCTCCCATACAAAGTGTTGCATTTGTTATAACTTTTCATGTGATGATTCTTACCATGCTGGGTAAGACTGAATTGGTAATTCCATTATTGGGATGAAATGAAAAGTTATGGACAATTTTGTTGGTCATGTTTTTCCCATAAGATGGATACTTGATGAGTATCATTGGGAATGAGATTTTAAGTCCCTCTTATCTTAAAATCTGATCTGAATTGGTTAAGTTCTTTGAATTGTTTCAAAGTAACGAGTGTGGTCCATTACATAGATGGTATGGACATTGAAGGCTTTATATGGTTATTTGGTGCATCTATATGATGACCTCAAGTGTGTCCTTCGGACAACACATAACCATTAAGTAATAATGTCTCAAGTTTGAGCACATTAGCCTCCACACTACTGAATTTACCAAATGTGCTTACAATGATGATTGTTTGTCTTGGTATTCAGAATGATATCCATAAAGGATATGATGAATTTGTGATAGATTCGAAAATTTCAGATCATTAATGACCATCAATAATGAATTGTCATTTCCAACTAGTTATGGTTGGAGTCAGGAAGTTTTGCACGCTCCTGACTTGTGATTAACTGCATGTACTGGATGTACAAGTTCCCCTATGGTTTTTAGTACGTGGGAATCCGTGAAAAATTTCCCATGCGTACATTGGGTATGTTTTCCCAATCTCACCACCGCAGCGTACATGAATGGGCACACAGAAAACTGGGGATCTATGTGAGAATTCATTCTCCGTCGATCATTAAGTCTTAGAATCTCTTCATGAGAATCTATTTATGGCTCGTACGCTTGCTTGAATCATGAGCTTTTCCAGGCATTAGGGGGAGATTTCGAGTACCAAAAAGAATGCCAGGAAATTATAATGAATGCAGTAAGCATTCAGGCTCAGGATCACGTACTAAAACTGAACCTTTGAGTTCGAATGATTTGCAAGAAGTTGCAAATTGACTGCCATGTGCATTTACTATGATGTGTCACTAAAATTAATCCTACGTGGAAGTGCCAGAAAGAGTGGTTAAATGGAACACCACTCAACTCCCTATTACAATGATGTTGTAAATAAGAGGGGGAGAAGTATGGTCACAAATTGGGATTAAAATGCTTGCAAGCAGCTGAAGGCTAGACCTTCTGAGATAGTAAATGCAAACCAACTATTCGTTGGTAACCAACTTAGCGTTGGTGGACACCTAAAAGATATGACTTATCCTGTGAATGGAAGACATTCACAACCTAGCTCAGTGCGCACTGATGAGGCTAGGTTATCGGAAGCCCTTGATTCTCGTTTTGGGATTTCACGAGGAATCATAAGGGTACATAAAAAATGACTTTATGTCAACTGGAGAATTGTGTTATTTAAAAGCTACAAATGTCGACACATACATCTCAGCAAATTGTATATGCACTCCAAGTGATCCAAAAGACTATGGCCATAGCAGAGCATGAGTATGCTCAAACTGGATCTTGTTGAGTGATACAATGTTGCAGAGATAGCCTTGCTCACCGGAAAGAAGTGTTGAATTATTTTTCCACTTCATGGTATCTTACTGTGGATACAAGTTTGTTTTCATGGACTTGGAAACAATGAGGTGGTGAGAAAGCATGGCTAGTAGCAACTGGGTTTATACGCAAACCCAAGCATTATTTTAATGCTATAAATTCTCTTCTACCGTGAGTAGTAAAATTCCGATACAATACAAAGGGCAGTAAATCATCTATCTTTGCAGTTGGTAGATGTAGTGACAACATATGCTTATATGTGGTCACTGGATTATGGTATTTATGGAGTCTTGAAGGATTCCAAATACATAATCACCAATCACAAATTTGCAATGCTTGGAAAGTCTTTGTGACTTAGAGCATCCTGGTCAAATAAGGTACATTCGACCTAGTGAATCCTTCCTTCTGAAAGGATACACAAAGAATGGTATGTTCAGTGTAAATATGTGCAGCATATTTTAAACATACATTACTTATCGACGGAGCTCAAGATAGAGGATATGAATTGAAAGAGATTTCCAATTCAAAGTAAACTATCTTAAGTATCTTGGATACAAAGTTGTCTATATCCAACATATATTGAAGAAATTCAATATGAAAGAGTCATGGTTATTTGATTCTTTCAGATCATGAGATGTGCTATTGTATCTTGCAAGAGCATCCGGCCGGATATTGCTTTGCAATGATTTGCTAGCTAACAACACATGAGATCGAGTTATGATCTCCAGGTGTACTCATGCTCTCCTTATGTTTGGATATACTGATCTTGGATATCTATAGAAGATCCCCAGGTACAAGATCAATGACATACTTCTGGTAAGTTGGACCTACTGTTTGATAAATGTTAATCAACAGAGATTAATGGTCACTTACACTAATCATTCTATAGCACACTTCATGGGATTGTACAGAATGATATACTACATACTGAGGGTATGTGGTGGTCATGATTTTATATCATTGACCTTATTATCTATGGAGATAATATTACTTTGTGTTGTTTAGATGAAAAACAAGTTACGAACTAAGTCTCTACCTTACTCCACATTTTAAGTATGTTTGAGAGTAGGTATGGGATGACTTAGTGTTTTGTAAATATCAGGGGGGGTTTTCTCTTGATCGAAAGAACTTGTTTCTACATCATGTTGTGCTCTTTTCTTTGCATGAGTTTTTCCCTGTTTGGGTTTCTCATTCAAAGTTTTTAACGAGGCAACATCAACACAAGGACTATGTCATATCATCTATTTTCCCTATAGAGGTTTTCGAGGATGATATATTATGACATAGCTATTGTTGCATTTGAACTAGGTTATGAGTTTATCTCCATAAAAGTTCAAATGGATCAACAATAGAGTATGACTACTCTCCTTATTTTTCCCACTGGGTTTTTAAGGAGACTCAGCTGATATGTTGATTTCTCAGATTTTCTGGCAAGATTATCTTGGAGAAATATTAGCCTGAGTTATATGTCTCATCATTTATTTTCCCCACTGGGGTTTTTGAGATGATGACTATAGACATATTATTGTTCTTTGGACTAGAGGTCCATTGGAGAACAATGTCGTATTGTGGTTCAATTGAACCACAGACCATTATCCATAAGGATAATTGAGCTTGTGTTGTTCAGATGGAAACAGGTTATATCAGGAGCAACATTAATAAACATATTGCTCCTAAATTGTTTTATCCCCATGACTTCAGGAAAATGGAGATATAAACATCTTGCAAACAAAGTCTTGTGATAATCTTACTGATCTATTCACAAAATCTCTACCATGCTCCACGTTTCAGAAATATGTTAAAGTGGTTGATATGAGAAGACTTAAGTGATTGCAAGAATCAGGGGGAGAAATTCTCCGTGATATTTGACCTGTTTTGTCCATCATATTACACTCTTTTCTTTGTATGAGTTTTGCCTTATTGAGGTTTTCTCATCCAAAGTTTTTAACGAGGTAATATCAACTAAGCTATATGCTTCATCATTGATTTTCCCCACAGGGGTTTTTATGCATGATGATTATAAGCATATTTTCTTTTGGAATTCAATATGAGTTTTACTCATAATCCAAAAGACATTGTGTACTCCTTATTTTTCCCACAGGGTTTTTGAGGAGATAATATCTTGGAAGACAGATTGCAGATGATCAAATAGACTTGGATTGATCAAGGGGGAGTGTTACAAAATATATTGTTCATGTGATCAAATCCCTGACAGTCTTTTCTCAAGGGACACACCCCTTGGAAAATACTGTATCCACTTGTATATAAACAAGTATCACTGCAATAAAGAATAACTGTCTCTGGCATTTGCACAATCTCTGAGTCTCGTTACCACTACGCTCTAACAGAGAGAACTGGCGCTAAGCCGCTAACACGCACCATTTCAGACTTTCCGCTGCGTGCGTGCGTAGTACAAACAGCTCGCAATCCATGCGACGAAGCCACCCATGCATCGTGCGGTACGCCGTATGAGCGAGCACGATGCCACTTGGCGTCGATGTAACTGTCACCCGCGATACGCGGAGTGAATAGTTGCCCGTGGAATTCCAATTTATCACTCGGCCACTAGCCTACCAAGGGTCCCGCATTCGGCGTCGAGAGTCACGACGCGTACTGTCGCATCAACGTGGCTACGACGGGACGCCGAGGAACAAAGGCGACCACGTTGTATTTGTTTCTACATATGCGCGTACGTACCTGGAAACCCCTGAGACGGCAGCGGCGACCGCCGGCGTCGTTTCCTTCCCGCGAAGCAGTAAATGAGGCCGACGGCGAGGCCGATCAGAACAACCGCCCCGACGGCGACGCCTATGCCCACCGCGGTGGCGTTGCTTGATGACTTAGAGGGCGATGATGATGTTGATGGTGTTCCTGTCGACGGGGCTGGTGGAGGCGGAGCCAATAACTGATGTGACGGTGGAGACGCGGGTGACGCCGGGACGCCGTTAGGAGACGGGGGCGGTGATGGGACGGAGTCAGGAGGTGGCGGTGACGCCGGGACAGCACTGGGAGGAGGCGGGCGTAGTACAGGAGGTGTTGGCGTTGGCGCGGTCGCCGGTGGTGGAGGAGATGCTGGTGGCGTTGGCGCGGTCGCCGGTGGTGGAGGAGATGCTGGTGGCGTTGGTGATGGTACGGTCGCCGGTGGTGGAGGAGATGCCAGTGGAGGTGGGGATGGCGTCGGTACGGTCGCTGGCGGCGGTGGGGACGGCGTCACCGGCGGTGGTGGCGACGGAGACGGAGGAGGAGGGGACGGCGTAGGCGTGGGCGGCACCGGCGCGGGGGTAGGCGGAATCGGCGCTGGCGTGGGCGGCACCGGCGCGGGAGTTGGTGGTACCGGCGCTGGCGTGGGCGGTACCGGCGCCGGAGTCGGCGGCTGCGGGGACGGCGTGGGCGGTACCGGAGCCGGTGGTGGTGGAGACGGCGTAGCCGGCGACGTTGGCGCTGGAGACGACATGGCGGCGCCGCGAGCTTGTGCAACGATTAGTCGGCCGCCCCGTTTACCGGTGGACTACGACCAAAGCAGCCCAAGCGAATAATCCAAGACCCGGGCGAGAACGCGATATCTATGTGCTGGACCTGGACGCTGTTGAAACCGTGGCCCGTGGGGTGGTTTTTTCCGCTTGCACTGGCCGTGTGCACAATTCTCACCTTGGCTTGCCGAAGCGAGTAAGCGACAGCAGCATCGGACGCGGGCGCCGCGACGTGCGCTTTAACACGATCACGAACGGGTGTTTTCCTCACTTTTTTATTAGCGCGCGGTTGGATAGGATTGACCGCGCACAAGTCAGGGCTTGGTGCTCCATACGAGTCCTGCTTTGTTTAATGTTCCATTAGAAGCGCCCTCAACTGCTAATCATAGCCATGCAGAAACGTGTTTGGTCAGAGCTTTCGATGGTAGGTAAAGTAGCCAGCGCTAGGTACATATGCAAGACAAGAACGTCGTGTACGGGAGAAAACAGCACGGCAAGCGGCAGCTGCGGCCTCACCAACTTCGGTTGCCATGGCGCGACGACACGGCCTGAGCTGGGAGTACCCGATGGCTAGCTAGCAGTTGCGTTGCGTGTGGTGGTGGTGGTAGAGAACACATGAAGCAAGAACCTGCGGCTGCGGTCAGCGTCAGCCAGAACAAGGACGTGTGCCCTACTGCTCTCGGACGACGGAGCAACCGCGTTGGATCTTTCTTCAGCTCAGAAGCTCGCGGACGTCTCAGTCTCACCCTCTCAATCAGGACGGCGAGCTTTCTTCTCCGGCAGCCTTGCCGAAATAAGAGTTTGGATTAGCAGTTGTATGCGTCTGCCTGCAACTTGTGTGGATATCGCTGTCATCAACCGTTCATGAGGCGATCGACAGGGATGTTTATGTGCTGACCAACCCATATATATTAGTCACCTTCGATTCTTTTGCTATTGTCGTTGCTAGGTTGGATCCATCGATCGCGCACGATTGGAGGCGCCAAGGAATTAAGCAACCAGCACCCCGCAGCGTCCGTCCAGGACGAATACATGATGATGGGCCATCGAACGTCCCGTTGACCGACCCCGTCCGTTGGTCCGCCGTGGCGGCCCAGGTCCTCCAGCGATGTACCGGACGGACCTGCGAGTCGCCTGTTTGCATAATTGCATGTGCCAGAGACAACATGGTTCTAGGCTCGGATGACTTGTTCCCTTGGCGACCAAATCACCAGGCATATTTTTTTTTATTTTCCGGAAATGAGCTCAGGAAAAAGTGGGTATTGTACAAACAAGTTGGCATCTGGGAATAACATGACGAAAGCACTGGTGCTGATTAGTGTTGGATGATTTTTATGCTAGTACTAGAAAAATATCTGATTTCTGTAAGAGTTCAAGATAAAAAACAAAATACATATATATATATACTAGGTGCGTGCCCGTGCATTGCAACGGGAGTACGCTGGAATGAGCACGATACATATCTGATCGGATCTTATATTTCCTTGTGGGTCTAGGTGCGTGCCCGTGCATTGCAACGGGAGTACGCTGGGATGAGCACGATACATATCTGATCGGATCTTATATTTCCTTGTGGGTCTGGAGAAAGTTTGCTCGGAAGCCTATCTAGTTAGGTGTCCGTGCGTTGCAACGCAAAAATATTGGACAAAATGTCTGGTTATCTATGTGTTCAATAGTATATCCGAAAGAGAAGCATAAAAAAGCAGATAAGTGAGCGAGTGAAATAGAGACAGATGCAAGTGCACCGTACAAAAAAGCATACATGTGTACAATGGCCATGATACAAATAATAGCGTGCAAGTTTATAAAAAATAGAATACAATAGAATTGGACATTAGCATACACCGTTTTAATGGTTGCACATATAAATACAATCTTCCAGCGAATTTAAGTTCAAGTAGTGGCACCAATGGCAGCCATCCCGTTCTTCCCTTTGAAAAGCATCACCAGTGAAATCACAAACCTGTGGCCCAAGAATTTTGACATTAGTGCTATTTCAAGCTTTCACAAAAACAAGTAACATCTTTATAGGTCGTCCAAAATTTAGCATTAGTCCAGAATCACGAATCTTTGTAGCACGTTTTCTGCAATATATGTTTAATAAACGCATAAAGACATGTCTACAACAAATATACTGAACCAGCCATATGGATTTACTTACCCAACTAACAGCAAGACGAGTGCCACAACCCACAAAATATACTGGTATGCTTTGTACTTGGGAGGTTGGTTAGTGTGTGGCAACTCATGACTTTCCATCCAGCTAATTTGAGGCCTTGCCAACAGAACAAAACCCAAGAGGAAACCCGTCGCGAATCCACCAATGTGAGCAAAGTTGTCAACGTGAGGTAGTATCCCAATAGCCAAATTGAGTGCAATAATAAACAACAGTGTTATTATAGCTGCTGCCTGCAAGAGCAAATTAAGTAGATGAGCTAAGCGATTATCAATCAACTGGATAAAATAAAATGTTATTCATTTATTGCTTATACTGGCCTTGTTGGAGTATATAGTCCAGTTCATGAGTAGTTCAGAAAGCATGGATCCCAGCAGGCCAAATAGAGCTCCAGAAGCACCAACGGAGATGTAGTTGTTCCGTAGGAAGAGTGCAGACAACATGCTGCCACCAAAACCAGACAGTAGGTATATTGCACCAATGCGAACTTGCAAGCAGGAAAAACAGTGTCAGTGAAATGACTATGAAGGACGAATGGTTGGAACACTTAACTGAAATGAATGGTTGGATCGATATTGGTTGGAACACTTAACTGAAATGAATGGTGGGAACACTTAACAGACTACAGCTCTTGCATCTCCAACCTGACCTGCTCCAACATATCTTGCATCTCAGTCCATTGATCAGATTCTGCCTTTACTTGCTCCATTATCTTCCACATGATTTCCCTGCAGTCGCAGCAACTTGCTGAGCGCACCAATTTGCACTCTCCAGACATAATCTGCTGGAAAAAAGGAACAGCTACCACTAAAACTTTTCGCAAGCAATATGAGTAGATTTAGCATGACTTTAGTCTGAAGACTGACAAATGATTCAGTGATCAAAAAATCTACTCCCTCTGTCATGATTTAAGGGCACACCACACTTATGGAGGAGTCAAAATTCTTTAAAATTGACCAAGTATATAAAAAATAACATCAAATTTATATCTTCAAATAAGTTTATTGTAAAAGTATATTTTGCAACCAATCTAATGATAGTTATTACACCTTACAAATATTAGTATTGTCTTGTATATATTTGATGAAACTTAGAAAACTTCAACTTCTAGACAAATGACACTTATTATTGGACGGAAGGAGTAATGCAAGAAACGTCACTGGGCCATAGGGGCATAATGAGAGGGTGCAGGCGGGAGAACGCCATAAAATTTTACCCAGTATGTGTCGACAAAATTCGAAAGCATGACTACCAGTTGCTTCAGATTTGAATGGATTGCCTCACCAACTGGCTTTACTGTCAATGCATAGTACTGGATTGCATTCAGAACTAGAGACCCAACCAACTTCGGTCGATCTATATGCAGTCATAGCAAACTTATTATGGTGATAGGTATGTGCCCGTGCGTTGCGACAGGATTAACAAAAATTGGTATAAATCATACTTGTAGAGTAAAAAATTACGCATAGCAAATAAAAATCCCATCTTAGAAATATTGATGATATCCTTGTGTAGATCAGAATAGCATATATTACGATGGTTGAATCATTGAGCATGTACAATAAAAGGCACTAAATATGGGCATAACCTTAAACAATGAGTAGCTAAATGTTAATACTAATAACAATGACTAAAAATGATAGCCACTATCAGATTAAAAATATTACCTCCGTCCATGGATTAAGTGCCAAAGCATTAATTCTCCAAAATGTCCTTTAACACCGCCAATTTCCGCTTGCATGTTTTGATACATTATCATCGAAACTAAAATAGAAAGGCTACAATACGATGGGATGGAACATCCATGCTGCTTGTAATATAAGATAAGAAAATAATGAAAAACCACCGAAACGCGTATCAATCGCCTCACAAGAACATGGAAATTGCACAATGCGACTTACCCATGTAGTCAGGCTCATCATTGTGCTGTTGTACATCATGATCACTCATGCAGGGCAAACTGCATTCAAGATTACGGTTATCATTATGTTCTGTCGGTACCTCAACTTTCATAACCACAACAATATAGGACCACTTGTTTTCAGTTGAAAACCAAATGATTTTGCACCTCTGAAAGTGCAATGAACATAATGATAACCAGCGTTCCTAGCAAAGCTATGGGCCATAGTGGCAATGCCTCAAAAAGTGCAATGAACAGGAGTGCCGATGAACAACTTCCATCAAGTATGTGTTTTGTCAGGCTGTCGGATATGAGTGCAGATGAGTGGGATGTATTCCTCAAAAATTCCAGGAGCTGCTGAAAGAGGCACTGCACGAGAGCGCAAGGGCAGCAGCAGGTCAAAGGATGAAGCAGCGGCTGGGCACTTCATGCAAGTTTTGAGCAGGGCAATAGCGCATCAGAGAAGAAAAAAATATGCAGTGCTACTTGTACTGCTTGCTTATGGAGTGAGTACATGATGAAGATATCATCGTATGCGAGCACCTTCAACCTTACCTTGTGCAACGATCTAGGTTGCAGCAGCCATGTCCAACAGGTAGATAGGACCACAAGCATATGTAGTGACGGTGTGGAGAACTGCTACGCGTGTTTAGTGTAAACATTGCACCTTTGATGGAAAAATAATGCTTACCTGTTGTTGAATATCTTGGATCTGTGCTTGTTGGCTTGGTCTCCAAATCTCTTCAAGGCATGCAGGTTAAGTAGATCACAGGTTGGAACTGTTCTGGAGCAGTTAAAATACCAGTAACATGAGTTCATCTCGCCTCCAGCGACAGCTTCACAAATGGGCACAAAGAAAAAATAGCTGCAAGCCTTCTTTGTCTTCCAATCAGAAAGGTAACCCTACACTGCATAGTCAGGAAGGTGATTTCCACTACACTGTGATGCCAGTTACAAGAACAAATAGTCATTAGTCGTGTCATCAGTGGAAAGAAGAATCATAGAGACGGTGGATAACTAAACAGAACATAGAGAGCATTTAGCCAAGGACTAATTCTATCAGCGCAGATTCGCTTACAACATCATGCAGTTTCACAAATTTGATAGCATAGGTAACATAGGTTTTGGACACATCAACCAGTAGACCTGAAACATGAGATAATTAAGTATAATCCTTCAACAAGAAGTATGACTTGTGACCCTGAATATTATTTATCTAAAGTAAATGTTCGGTGGGAAAAAATGAATTGCTCCATTTCTGTAATTATTGTGGTATGTTAAAATTATCGTCGGCCTCGCTACTGTGAGAAACTTCCTGGGACTCTTTGCCATTGCATGCCTTTCAGAATCTCCACAGCAGCATGGTATTTGGTTGGAGGATGCTCCATCTTTCCTCAATCCAATTCATGTTTACTCACAATGTAACCCTGGTACATTAATATAATAAACCACAACTCCTGTTACGAGGCCCACTGCAGATAGTGCTGTCATGCCAAAAACAGTCTTTTTTTCCAACAAAGGAATATTAGAACCAAATTCCCAAGCGTGAGCTGCAAATAAAGGATTCACTACAGAATAACATGATTTGAACAACAGCACCAATGTTCAATCTTATGTGTCTTCTAAAAAGCATAAGTTGTTTACCACAATATTTTACATGATTTATTGATTCATTCATGGGAGACAATACAGATCACATAACGGATACTGTTGGGGTTATTTGTGTAGATAGCTACGGAAATGTAGCATCAGGTATTCAGTTAATTTACCTCATTGGTTATGTTACCAACTTTAAATGCTCCCATATGAAGCTTTGATCGTGCTGCAGACAGTAGAGGAGGATGCAAAGATTTGTAGAAGAATATAAAAACTGAATCATAATATGATTGAGGTCTTGGAGAATTATGATCACCCTCAAATTTAATTATATTTTTACCCCCCTGCACACAAACAGGCTATGAGGAAATAATTAAGAAAATGGCTAGCAAGATATGCAGCAGAAATAATCGACTACCAATCTCCATGTTATTTGTTAAAGGAAAAAGTCCAAGTTACTCCCCTCACCTATGGACAATATTCACATAACCCCCTAAAGTATTTTTTAGTTTATTTTACCCCGACACTCTTTTGAGTTGGTTTAATTTACCCCTTAATTTTTTTGTCTTTTTATTTCTTTATGTACAAACCAAGTTTTTAGTTTAAATTATAATTTAGCCTAGAAAAAATATATTATATTTTTATAATTATTTTGATAGGTTAGGGATCATATAAGATAATAACTTTAATGGTACAAAACTAAATATAAAATAATGATAAAAAATTCTTAACATATTTTTCTAGAATAAGTTATGATGTCCTTAATCACAAAAAGTATAAACTTTAAATTCAACTTGTATATGGAAAAACAAAAAAGACAAATCTTTTTATGGGAGATTTGACTTACCTAGGTCTAGTTTGTTAGAACCTCCTTGTAGACGATGTTCTTGGTATATGTCCCACAATCTACTGTGGGATTCTTTCTTACACCCTTCCTCGACCTCTTCTTCCCATCGACGGCTGGGATGGCAAGGATCTTTATGTTCGATCGTGCTGTCGCTCTAGATAGAGCAACATATAGTTGGCCATGAGAGAACACTGGTTCGGGCAAGTACACGCCAACATTGGGAATAGTCTGACCCTGTGCTTTGTTAACTGTCATTGCAAAACTAAGCCGTATAGGAAACTGCTTTCTTTTGAACTGGAAAGGGAATATCTCGTCATCGGAGGGACACAGAGGTATACGGGGCAGGAAAATCCGTTTTCCAGCGTACTGACCCAGTACAATTTCTGCGTCAATGTTATTTCTTTGGAAACCACGAACCACCAGCTTGGTGCCATTGCAAAGTCCATTCGCAGGGTCTATATTCCGAAGCAATATAACAGGGCACCCAATCTTGAGCTTCAAAACATGTGGGGGCAGCCCATTAGGTGTCAGCGTGTTTAGGAACTCAGGTGGGTAGTAGTTATGGGGATCATCCATGGCGCTATCGAAACTATGGTACACCATATGCTCCCCTTGAAAACAATCGATCATCTTAGCATTTATCATATCCACCCAGTCGTTCCGCGTTGACAGTATCGCCCTTGAAGTAATGTAGGTGGAATCTGACATATTTTCGTTGAGATTTGGGAAAACGAAGTCTATTAGATTATCAAGATCATTGTCACTCCCACTATAAGGCACACATACCTCGTCAGGAAGACGGATGTCACCATCACTATTTGTGACCTCAGTTCCACCACCTACGCGTAGCAAATACTCCGCAAACCAAGGGTCGTTTTTTGCCCTCATATTGCTAACAAGCTTTAAGTGGGACATAGACTCCCATAGGTAAGACATCCGTAGCGAAGAAGCGACCACTTGAGCCCTTGACCCTTTACGAATAATAGGCAAGACCTGTCTAAAATCCCCACCGAAGACAATGGTTTTACCACCGAATGGCAGTCCGGGGCGACCCATTATATCGCACATGCTATTGTCTAGTGCCTCCACGGCTTGTCTCTTAGTCATAGAAGCCTCGTCCCAGATAATGAGAGATGATTTTCGTAGCAACTCTGCGGTTCCACTCTGCTTTGTGAAGCTACATACAGCGCCATCGTCAATAGTGAGAGGTATCTTGAAGCGTGAATGTGCGGTTCTTCCTCCAGGCATTATGGAAGCCGCAACACCAGATGTAGCCGTTGCCACTGCAATCTTGCCCTGGCTACGTAGCGTCGCGAGCAGCACTCTGTATAGATAAGTCTTCCCGGTGCCACCAGGTCCATCCACAAAGAACAATCCACCCTGATTAGTGTTAACGACAGACATAATCTTATCATAGGCGACCCATTGTTCCTCGTTAAGAGAGTCCTTGAGAGCCATATCTGTCGATGCCAGTTCGATACTTTCCTCCTCGTAAACCTCCCTAGCGGTACCTATAGCATCGTCATACGCGTCGATGATAGGTGGAAGAGGGAATGTCTGTATGTCCTTTCCCATTGATTGCAGCATGTTCCTAATGTCAATCAATACCATCTGTTCAACATGAGTTTTGCTCTGACTCCTGCGTTGATAGTCCTCTGACATAGCATCTAGGTGTTTCCGCCAGAGTACAGCCACATCGCTTGGCTCACAGTACACCAATATTGTGGCAAAAAGCCGTCGCAGCGCCGATGGCATCTGGAAAAGAGCACGTTCGGTGAGACAGTCATCTAGTGTGTTGTCCGACTCAAGCAGTCCCCTTCTCTCTGCTGCCTCACGAAAAGTCGGTAGCGTGACACCATCTACTGTCCTTAGATCCACATAGGAGGTGGCACCAGTCACGTGGTTTAGGAGAACACGGAGATAGTAGCGCTCCCCCTCGGCCGGATGAGCAGAGACTATTCTACCGACTTGTCCACCCGTATCTCGTTTCCTCCGTTGCCATACTTTGCGCTTACCGCTTTGCCAAGTGTACCACTCAGGGAAGTCACGATATAGGATGCCCCGAGCCTCCTCGTGTAGCCTATTTGTCTCAAAATATGCTGTGAGCATTGACCTATCAGCACCTGGACGGTGGACGACTCGCTCGACCATTTGGCGCTCGTGAAATGCCACCATGTGCATGTTTGGAAGATGGAGCTGCAACTGCATCACAGGTGGAGAGTTCTGACTAAGCTCAAAGCCGTATATCCTCCATAAGGCCTCTGGAGGGGTCACCCACCTTGCATCTCTGTACTGCTTGATCTCATCTACATCATCATCTGCCTTGCTCGCATCTCTCATAACAACAGACGCACGATCATGGCCTTTGTATATGTACTTGAACAAGTATTTAACAGCCTTGATGCTCCCGCACGCCTCAACATTGATGTGACAGTTGAAGAGCCGAAGGAGGTAAGGGTTGTAAGGGACAACCCATCTATTGTCCAATTCGTATCCTCGAACCTTTTCCTTACGCCCATCATCACGACATCTGTAAATAGGATATGAATCCTTCCCTTGCAAAGTTGCGCCACAGAAAGGCCGGGGGTAATGATTCTTGCACGATGCACGACCCTTAGTGCATGGGCAGTTAGGATTTAGCGATCCGCACGGGCCATGCATCATATGCTTGATAACCATCTTTCGTAGTTCAGGGTACTTTTTGTCTGGGATCTCGGCTGAGATCAAAAGATCATACTGCTCAGGGCACGTGAGCTTGTACTTCCTCTGCATGATTAGTAGAAAATGGGCATGGGGCAAACCTCGCTTCTGAAACTCCACGACATAGATGTAGGCTCGGACCTTACCGAGAATATCATGTTTAGTCAGCCTATGCTTTAACTCTTGTAGCTTCGCGTGAAAGACACGCACTACAAGATCCGGACGATCTTGCGGTGTCTGCCCAGGGAGAAGCTCTGTCCTTATCTCATCCCAGTTGGGGTTACATGTCATGGTAAGAAAGATGTCTGGTTTCCCAAACTTCCGGACCAGTGCCATAGCATCCATATACCGACGTCGCATGTCACGAGGACCGCCAATAAACGACGGCGACAACACAGTTCGCTTCCCAACCTTTTCTGCTCTTATGTCTCCATCTAACATACTATCAACCAAGCCCTGGTACAGGTCAGCCCGTAACCGGTCCTGGTTCTTACGTATGAAATCTAAACGGGAGCTCTCAATCTTGATGTACGTGTCGACTGCGAACTGCTGGAAAAGCCGCTTACCATGAAGTATTGGATTGAATATCCCTGGACGAATCTGGAATTTGTAGCAGTAATAGTCACGTACGGACACACATAGATGATTAGGAGATTCTGCATACGTAAGGATTGATCATTTTGTGATGCTGAAAGGATAGTTAACAATGGGTTATGTAAGAAATATCAAAGAAACAACTAACCTGCATCTTCATCGTTTGCATTACTTGCCCTATGCGTCGCACGGTATGCATCCACTTCGCCCATGGATACACCGACCTTTGGTATGTTTGCATGCCATCCAAGTTCACCTCTAGGGAAGAACAGTGGATACGATAGTGCATCATAGCATCCATGGTATGAGTGGATGCCGTGGCTTGACCTATCCTTCCCATGTAGCATAACACTCTTGCTAAACTGGCCTCGCCGTTCGCTCCCCTCGATCCAGACAGCAGCGACCTCTGAAGTGAGAGGCGTGTTATATGTCTTTTGGTTCAACGTCTGGTCAAGGTTCAGTGTGATACGATAGTCATCAAGGTTCTCAACATGGCCCATGCTCCTAAGGTGCTCAGAGTACGGGTTTCCACGGAGTATGCCAACTAATTGTTTAATAACATCTTTGTCTTTCTGTTGACATTCTTCTCGGCACTTACGATATCGATGCTCGAGATTGGGATCATCATCGTAAAAGTAAAGCTCAAGGTGTTTATGCTCCACCCCACCTTCCCTACCAAATGACTTGATATTGTGGTACATCATGCCTTGTGCCCGAAACGTGTATATACCAGAATCCCTCACATTAGTTGTCATACTATCGAGGCAACAATACAGTGAAGTGAAAGAGAAATGGCCATTAAAAAACCTAATGCTATCACGAAAGTGTCTAGCATCAGAGTCTGTACTATCCCACAACCTCCGGAGCTGGGGAGGGGTCTCCAGTGGGGCTAGCTCAACCTTCCCACCACGACAACAAAACCCAGGTGGCTCATACTCAAACTTCTTCGCAGTGCAATAACCACATTTGGGGACAGACTTCAGCATATGTGTTTCTTCAGGCACGTTACTATACACTTTGTCGTACAGGTCAGGCAAATCAGTGGCAGTAGATTCATCTTGAGTACCATCGATCTCGATGTCCTCGTCGGTCTCATCATCTAATATTTTTTTGGAAAACAACGATTAAGACACGTGTAGTTATATAAGTCGTGGTATCATAATACAAATTGAGGTACGCACATTGCCCAGCGAATAGGTATCCATCGTTCTCATCATCATCCTCATCCTCTTCGAATATGACACCCTCATCATCATCACCTGAATCGTGAAAATATGAGCCGCGTAAAAGACAAGGGCATCTAGGGTGCAGAAAATATGTAATGTGAATAAAGATTTTTAACAAGTACCATTGGAAATGAACTTTGGCTTCGTATGTGTATGATCTACTCCTTGTTTAACCATGCCTGCACTCACACGTTTAGTCGGACTAAGGATGTTCTTAGTACGTGTTGAAGTTGGTAGGAAAGGTGTCATGACGAATTCAGGGATAACCCAGTCGCAAGTGGTAACTGAGGATCTATATGGTTCAATTCCATATGTTGTAGGACGTACAACCTCAGGGGTATATACTGGGTCCTCCATGGCGATGGACTCCTGATTCAAAGTGTTAGCCTGCAGTGCTCTACGTTTTCTGCTGCACTCTTTGTTAGCATCTTTCCGTCTTGGTGTCTTATTATACAACCTAAGGCGTACACGTCTAGACTCCCTCTCGACGGGAGTCATGTTTTTGTACCGCTCGCTAAAGTAGGTGGACCTTTTCATAGTATGCTTAGGTATGTTATCAACAGTTTCATGCACACAACCTGGAATAAGGCATGTCTACGTTTAACGATTTGAAACCTGCTATTTTTTGCATATTTAGCCAAGCGAACAATCATGTACCTGGTGTTAGAAGGTCTTTACTTGTGACAATGTTGTTTGCCTGGAATGTCTCATTCCTATGCAACCAATCGCTGTCATCATCTGGATTCAGATTTACTTGTTCGTCTCCATCTACATTTAACATTTTAGCATAAGTAAAGAGTTAACATAATAGATAGTGCAAATGTGACAAAAATTGTGATTCTTATACCTGCAATGTCTTGTGTTGACAAATTTGTGAAATCAATGGTGCTACAGTCATCTGGAAAGCTAACCACCTCACATGCCTGGTCTGTATTAACGTCTTCTTCATATATCACCCATTTACAAAAGGCAACACATCAACTTTGTATAGTACACACATGTAGGTATAACAATTAAAAAATTAACTTTTCATCACCTCTGGATGAGAGTGGCTCTATCGATAGTCCTTTATTTCGTTGACGTGCTTCACGACGCTTCCTATTTTTCTCATTCTTTTCTTCAACAGTCATCGCAGCATATCTTTCCCTATCCCTTTGCCTCTTACGTTCCTTAGCATCGACAATTGGTCCAAGCGAGTTCGATTCATTTTGATTACCTACAATGCAACTTTGTGGATTAGTGTTCGTACTTAATACGTTTCGACACACATGTAATAAGCTTTATACCTGTAATGATGGTGTTTGAGATGTCTGTGAATGGTGTGCGACCAGCATTGTATCCTATCTGATCCATAATAAGAAGAGTGCCCTACAAAACATGAGCACATAAACAACACTGAAAGAGGGTAGACAATCGGTAGTCCTTTTATATGCGCTCATCCAGTTAAACGAATATAGCTTTATCAAACAAAACAAACAAGGGTAACAAATATATAGAACACACATAAATAGAATCTGAAACGAACAACCAACTGCAATAATTAAGAAGCTTTCTTGGTATGATAACAAGCAAATAGAAATGACTGGAATGGACTACCAAACTGTCGCTGGACATGATATAGAAAAAACTATAGACAACAATTGTTAGATAATTATAGTTTCAAATGCTGACTATTCTGGATTTATTGACTATGAAAACTTGTTTTTTATCGAATAGGATAATGAAAAATTAGTCCCAGTCTCATCCTCTTACGAGAAGGCATCATCAGTCTTAGACTGTCTCCAGAAGCTTACCCATTCCTTCTCACATTCTAATTCCTATTTCAAATTTTACTATGTGAAAGTATAATCTACAGTGCAAACAGTGTTTTGGGAAGGTTATGGGTAACCTGCAAGACACAGGCTCACGGTTACTCCGTAAAAAAACGCCCGGAACTGGCTAAACCCGTGTTTTCTCTTTCCAAAACTTGCTAAACAGCCATGAAAATACCAAGGTGCCTTACTAAAGTTTGTAGAGCTTTACGGTTACAACAACATTGCTTAAAGGTTTAAGGTCCAGGTCGGCTTGGTTTGGGTGAACCAGGTCTCTAATGTTGGGTAAAACAAACTGAAGCAAGTTTCAGAAAGTTCAGACCAAGTGCAGCTAAACATTGAACTTTGCTGTTTTTGAAGTTGATTTTGAAAGCCAAAACTGGTCCAAACAAGGTGGGGTTTGATTTGCAAGTTAGTTTCTCTAGAGGTTCCACAACTTTTATTGAAGGTTTGAAGACAGTTGCTACGCAAAATTTCAAACCACAACTAATGAAACATTAAACTCGAAAACTGTTAAACAAGGACTTGGCAAGATGACAGGACATCAGCAGCAAATTCAAACTTGGGGCCACTGGTTGATAAGGTTTGAGGCTGATTTAGATCTTGGTACAAAAATAAAGTTTATAGCACATAAAATAAGCTACAATGTCTATTAAAGGCTGAAGTTCGTATCTAGAACATAAACTACAGTTTTGTTTTGATCAAAATAGCATAATAAAAAAGGTGTTAACTTTTCAGGAATTATAGATCAAGTTTCTGATAAACTAAGATAAGATTTTTTTGTCAACACATTGATAACTCTTTGATATGTTTCTTGCTGAAAGTAACACTGGTAACGAGTAGTACCAAATAATTCAATTAGGACAGTTGTTGATTCATACAACATAGTTTCGGCAACTATGAGAGCAGAAAAACAGCAAACATCCCATTGAAAAATACAATTTTAATATTACCCATAAGTAACCCTTTGTGTAGATGTTGAGGCGGACAAACACATAGATGGAATAGGCCCGCTAATATGCTCAAAGTGTCCAAAACAATATCATGCAAAGATATTCCTCCCGGAACGAAGCAATCAAAATCATCTGCACCCTATGCAAGATTTACACCTTGTATAAAAAGATAAACAAACAGAATGCAAAGAAAATCAGAAAAATGTGGTGGGGTCATGAGAGACTTAAAACGAGGGAATCACAGGAGAATAATCCCATCATATTGTTGCAGTTTCTAGATCTAGCAGCGGGGAAGACGGACGAAGAGAGAGGGAGAGGAAGAAAGCGGGGAGGCAGATCTTACAGTTGCGGATGCGGGCGGCAGGGTAACCGCAGGAGGAGCAGGTGCTCTTCTGGAGGTGGAAGCTGCGGCGACCGCAGCGGATGCACAACGTGTGCGTCTTGTTCCGGCGCTTGCTGAAGCTGCCCGTACCCTTCCCCTGCAAGCCACAACAACTGCACGTTAGCGAGCCTGCTGGGAGTGTGGTTGCTCGGAGTTGGGCGAGATTCGCGCTTGGCGTGCTGGTCGTGGGCGTGGCTGCAAGCTATGAGTGGGGTCGGCTGCTGGGCGCCATCGCCGGGGGCAGTCGGCTGCTGGGCGCCATTAGCGGCTACGGTGGCGTAGCACGGGTGTGCGGGCGGGGGCAAGGCGGGGTCATTTAGTTGTGGACACTGACACTAAATGCTTAATAGAGTAGTATAGATATCGTGCAAGCACATCTTCAGTGAATGCAATATATGTATTACCATCAATTGATATGTGGTTGTCATTATAAAAAGCAATCAATTTTCTAAGGCCCCAGTGACCATCAAGAGAGGCCGCTTCATTCAATGTTTCAGCTGGCAACCGGTGGTGACTTCAAGACCATGTGTTTCAAAATTTTCAGGGTGGCTAGGAGTCCTGCTACCACCAGCCTTTGCAACTTCCAAGCTACATTTGTCGTCAGTAGCCAGGTTTGCAAGCGCATTAGCAGCACGTTCCTAAAGAAAATAAATAGTAACATATATAGACTAATTGGTCTAGATACTTAGTTAAATTGGAAATATGAGCAATTGAGAATTAAAGGCTTCATACAAGAACTCCATTAGTTCATGAGAAAAATACCAAAGAACCATGTTCAAACAGAGTGTACATTGAAGATGCATAAGAATCATTACACTTCGAAGGTCTGTCTTGACTTTATACAAATTGTTATGTCATGCAACTCTTAAATCGGCACTGAATTTTAGAAACACACCCACCCCAACAAATGCTCTTTAAAATTGGTTTCTAGAAGATTAATGGGACAAAAAAACAGTGATGTTTCAAAGACTGATAATCCACTACAGCTGAAACGCATGTTTTCATGTTACATTGAATTATTGTGAGGCATGATTGTATCAGACACAACACAACTAAACAATGCAAAATCAAGCAGCAGGCATTTTACATTGGTGGCTAAAATTGCTTCAAAATAGCAGCCTGACAATAGCAGCTTTGTTTTGTTGTCAGTTCATAATGTTGACCCAAATTGAATGCAAATGGTAGCTTAAAAATAGCAGCCTAAAAATAGCAGCAATCAGTTGATGTTTCTGTTTCCTTCAGAATGGTGGTTATTTTGAGTGAAAATAGCAGGAGTTAGTTCATGAGAAGTCTGAGCACAAAACCATTCATAGTAGACACCAACCCAGCACTTTGGCACAAGACCATTAATAATAAACATACTACAAGTTCATACATCTTGTCGCAGATGCTAATGAACCTGAAAGACTTTGGCAACATATTTAGTATAATAGAATGGCAAAAAGTTACAGTTCGACATAGAAATAGCAGAGGCCATCAGACCTAAACATTGAAAGCAGATCTACTCAATACATCACAAAAACGCCTTGATATACTTGGATCCAATGAATTTAGGGTTCATCCAGCCACAAAACCGAGGGGGAAATGAAATATTTGAACTTAATCGGTGAAGGAGGAGGACAGTATCACCTGCAAGACTTGGAACCGGCGCCGAGGACTGAATCGAAGGGCCCTGGTGGCGGCACCTGTTCTGCAAGTTGGCGTTCGTTCACAGCCACGAGCACCCCATCGCGAGCGGTGGCCTGTCGTGATCTATTTCTTGGAGATTGTGCGGTCACAAATGGAGGACAAGGAGGGAGCTGGACGGTGGCTGTTGCGTGGGGGCGGCGGCGGTCGCGGTCGCGGAGGGGGGAGAGGGGTACAGTCACCGCGGACGCGGTGCGAGCATGGGAATCACGGCGGCGTGGGGCCTCGCGGCGTGGGCGGACTGGGGGGAGGCGGGGGCATGCGCGGGGGGAGGCGGGGGCTCGCGACGTGGGCGGACTGGGGGGGGAGGCGGGGGCACGCGCGGGGGGAGGCGGGTGCTCGCGGCGTGGGCGGACTGGGGGGAGGTGGGGGCACGCGCCGGGGGAGGCGGGGGCACCTAAGCTGTGGACGCTGACACTCCCTTCTTAATAGAGCAGTAAAGATATATATATATATATATATATATATATAGTAATGGAAGCCCTGAGCTTTGATTAGTAGAGGAAGCTCCAGCCAAGACGCGGATAGACCACCACCCGCGTGATTGCGCCAACATTTATGCTAATATAACCGAGTTATAGAATTTATATATACCATGCAACGAAACTGGAAAGACAGTTCACCTATGCATGTGTCAACAATTATACCGGGATAAACAGATTGAATAATGTGCATAAACATGCAAAAAAAATCTGTTGACGCGCAAATCACGTGGGACGACTTTACAGGTTTGTTCAGTGTTTACGACTGCATAAGAACATGAAACGTAACATCATAAACCATGCAATATCGAGACGTCAGACCATTTATGCTATTGTATATACGTGACCAGTGTGTACTTAGATCTGGGTTAGTTTGAGATTAGGAAAGTAGTGCTGTAAAATCACGATAAATGTGGGACAATTACCGCTTTATTCTCAACGTTGCGTAAAAGATGCGTAAGATTTGTGTTAGTTGTCGTATATCTTGCTTTGTCCGTTTTAGCGTAAAACTGATACAAAAGAAGTGTAAAATTATGTATAATTTTGCGTAAACTACAATTGACTTTATAATGGGTAAGAGATCCACTGTTCGGGGCGTAAAAGTCACACACAATTTGGAATAGCTGTTGTGTATCTCGCTTCGCATAAGGTTGCTATAAAACACATAAAAATGTTGTAAATTGGCGTAAAACACATAAAGAATTTTGTAAATTTACGTAAAAGGCATCAAGAATTTCGTAAATTGACGTAAAATGCATCAAGAAGTATTTTAAGGTAATTGTAGCATAAAACACAACTAAATGTGTCGTAACTTTCGTTGGAGTATTTTGTGTAAATGTCATCATTCTCTACAACCTTAATAGCAATCTTGTAGAACAGATGGCAGAGTTGCATAACGTCCTGGAATGGAAGATTTTGTGTCACTATCAAAATTAAACCCCAATAGTTTCATTTATCACTATGGGTACACCACCAGCATTTGAGATGACTTCTAATGGGAATTCTGGCTCTTCTTCCGTCTTTTCTTCTTTGTCACACCCGGATTTTAGGGGTCCAAAACCCGGGCACGGAATAATCACCAGGTGTGCTGGGACCAAATCTCACACATATGATGAATAGTGGTACAGAAACGAATGTCACATCTTTACTATATAATAGGAGTTCTATACAAAATATAAATAATTACATCATAAGGAGACAACGATCCGGCAACCCAAAGTTGACCGGGAGACGATGGCCTAGACCTCTCACGAACTCCTCACAGCATCCTCCAAGCGTCTCATCCTGCGGTACCTGTTCTTGACCTGTGGGGGGTGTGAGACAGCAAGAGTGAGCTCACATACATTCCTCGCTCAACAAGTTGTGGGGAATAATGTGCATGAACTCGTCAAAGGTGGGAGTTCACGTGAAGTGCAAGGCTTACCAAAGAGGATGGTTGAAGCTGAGCATTGCTTTTAAAGTTGGTCAAAATTTTATTAGCAATTACTAAGTATAAGTAGATACCAACCCAATTAAGTAGTAGAACAAAAGTAATAACAACACCTGCGATGCAATGCATATGACAAATTAAATTTAGTTCCATAAATTAATCATGTGAGGGTCCGAGCTGCTCATGACCGTGGGCATGGCTCATATACCAATTTTACACTCTGCAGAGGTTGCACATCTTTATCCACAAGTCGTGTTACCCATTTGCCACGGGGTTGATCGGACCCCATACACCTCTACCAAGGAAGCGAGGCAGGGTTCCACTATGAGGCGTTTACAAAGTTCCACTAGCTTCATGAAAGGGAAATGGGCCCTTTCTATAAGTGTTTTGGTGATTAGATGTCCAACACATATCTATTGAGTCCTTATGTGCTAAATGTGTGAGAAGTGAAAATCAAAGAACAAGGTATGTTTCTAGACTTAGTAAATTGTTTTTGAATACTAACGTGTTTATCTAAGTACTAGAAACAGTGCCAAGAAAAGAAGAAAGGAGTTGGAGGAAAGTTGGCTATGTACAGCCAAAATTAGCTCGGGCCTGGCACACCGGACTGTCCGGTGGTGCACCGGACAGTGTCCGATGCCCTAAGCAGCTCGACGGTGAACTGGCTACTCTCGGAAATCGGCCGGGCGACTTCGTTAAAAATCACCGGACTGTCCGGTGAGTCATCAGCGCCTGCGCCCAAGGACTTCGGCGATGACGAACTCGTCGCTCTCAGAAAAAGAATAAAGCGCCGCGGCTAAAATTCACCGGACTATCCGGTGGGGCACCGGACTGTCCGGTGAGCTAATGGCGCTCGCGACCAACGGTCGGCTGCGCAATCTGCGGGCGACGCATGGCCCACTCCAACGGTCGGTTGGGCACACCGGATGTGGCAGAACCTCCCAAGTTATCGGGCCCACATACACCTGTCCTTGTCTCAAAGACCTCAGACTGCTATGCAGGTGCACCAGATAACTTAACAGGATCTGTTCGATTGTCCCAAGGACATCGGATAAACCACTTAACCAGGACCGCAGGATTAAGTAACACAAATCACACACATCAACAGTTTGCAGCGGAAATCTTATTACCAAATTTTACAAGTTACAAAATTTTCTATTGTAATTATCGGAGTGATTACAAAAGTATAAGTTTAAACTATATGCTAGCTCAAATGACCATCCTCAATAAGAAGTATAGAAGAGTTACTTAGACTTATAAGAAGGCCGAGCCCACCGGCACTTAACACCATCATCAGCATCACAAAACTATAACCTGAAAAACAACAGGGAATAAAACCCTGAGTACGAAATTACTCAGCAAGACTTACCCGACTAAGGAAAAGACTCTCAAGGGTATGCTGGCTAGAGGGATTCAAGGTATGGCTTATTAAGAATCAAAGACTCTGTTTTGCAGAAATGCTTACTAAAAGTGGATCCTTAAAAATCCATTTTTACTTGTCAGGTTAAGTAAAATTACCTGCATCTAGAGTTCTTCCTACCCTAGTTTAAGCACTTGGCCTATACTAGCCAATTTCTTATTCACCCTTCTTATTCACTGGAATGCTACGTGTAAGTCAATGACCAAGTCTTCATGTCCGCGAAGTTACGGCGATCCGAATCGATTATACTCAGCTGAGGATCTCCAATCACACGACATATGTAGCACTTAACCCTTGCATATGTCAACTCGCCACCGGGGTTCTTAAGACCAGATCAGGTTCACGCCAACCGAGAGCATAGATACACCACCGTCTAGCCTCTTGCCACAGAGGGTACACGCTACTCTCGCCATCTCTCCACTCCCATTGTGTGTTATCTTATTCTGGTATTAGTCTGCCTGAGGCAAAGCTTACCCATGACAAGGCATGTGACCAGTTAAAGGGTCCTCGGTTAGCAGGCCTACATCGAGACAGTCCTTAATCGACTCATATGGAGACACTACACCGAGACTCCTTTCTCGTGCAAATCAACCGCCTGGTCTCAGCTTTATCATTTCAAACCCTAAGTTTGGTACCTGGCAGAGGTACATCTTTTCCGATGTTGAACCCATCACGGCCATGATGGATTCACCATCAAGTTTTATTTTTGAAAACATTCCCACCCACTGAAGCATCACCTTTGTTTTAAAAACAAAACATTTTTGTTTGCTAAAGCAAGGCTAAGCATCATAAAAATCCTTTTTTAAAAGGGTATCAAGGAAGGGTAATCAATTTTTAAGGAAGGAAATGCATCAACGATTTAGCACACAACTCCTATCACCTAATGCATCAAACAAGGTGATAAAGATTTTTAAAACATCAAGGAGGTGGCGAATGCATCGAGGCTTGCCTGGGTAACACTAGGTTAGTGTTGTTAGACGTCGAGCACTTGACGACCATTCTTTGTCTTGGCACTTGATCAGGTAGGTTCGTCCATCAGCATCACCATGCGGAGTAGCCCGCGCTTGGGGTCGACTTGGCTTGTCTTCCGCATCGCGCGATTAATTAACGTACCTGAATGAAATGCATTATGCATATGAATGCATATAGATAGGAATATCATAAACCTAAATAGTGCTACGCGATAGCGAATTAAACACCTAGTGGCGAGGCGTTGTACAACTTCATACGATATACGACTAAGCGCAATAGTTATGCTTTACAAGATTAACCGAATCTAACACAAACATCATAAAACAGCTAACTATACACATTAATTATGATTAGCCTAAACACAACTTATCAGTTAATTAATTAAATTCTAAGTTCAGTGGTATAAGGAATTTAAAGCTAGAATAAGAATAAAAGCACATTACTTTTTAGACCACGTGACTGGATTAAATTACATATATTTTACCAAGAATATTTTATATAATATACAATCACACCAATCACTAGGTAAGAAAATCGTCGATCATATCCTACTTCAACATTATCGATCACAAACATAGATGACACTAACTACTAGCGCAGGACATCGACTTCAGCTTACGCGTACTAAACACAACTAGCATCGATAGATTTATCGATAATTGCATAAAATACTAATTTTAACCTATGCATCACCGAAATACTATACTCTGTAAAATAGAACTAGTTTGAATATACTCGGCAACTAAACTCCTCGAAGCACACCTCATGCTGGTATTTCTAACTTAAACATCATACGCATACTAAGCGTCTTATTTTACGATTATAAGACCAATAGTAAAAATAGTGAATCGGCTCACGATGTCTCAATTCAATTTGGTAGTAGCCTGAACGACGACGGCCTTCAGCTGAAGTCCTCGATCAAACATCTGGCGAGCATGACCGATGAGCTAAGGCTGAGGCGAAGCTTGACGACGAGATCGAACAGGGGATGGTGAGCATGAGGGTTTCATAGCGAGGATGAGCGACATCATGGAATCTTGGTCCGACATTTAATCGAACACAACGAAAGCGAGGCACAGCAGGAATGGTAGTATTAACCATGAGCACGATAAGGGATGCATACTGCACGGTGCGAAGACGAACGACAACAACCTACGATAGCAGGAACAAAAGACTTGGTCGAGGCGGAGTCCGAGCGTCCAGAGTTTTTACCGAGGCCAAACAGAGAAGGATGCACAAATGCTGGGCATGACGGTGGCCATAGCCAAGCAGAGGGACGCGACGGCGCGCAGAGGAGAACTCGGCACGGCGAGGGACAACAGAATGCTGCGCGCGCGTCCAGGGAGCAAGGCGCGCCATGGCTGCGTGCAGGAAGGATAGGAGAGCTGAGCACAGAGGCGAGCTCGCTAGCACTGCGGCAAGGATGCAGTCACGGTGAGGAAGCACTACGCCTGCGAGCTATAGTGGGTGGCGTCCAGCAGTCGTGGACGGTGGGGCAGATGCTCGCTGAGGAAGGAGATGGACAAGGACGGAGCGGCGAGGGGAGTAGGAGCCAGAGCGCCGCGGCCACCATAGGAGAGGAAGAGGGTGAGCCGAGAGGCCACCGAGCGCACATAGGGGAAGGCGCACAGGGAGCAGGCAGTGGGCGCGTAGGGGAGGGAGGAAGATGCGCGTGGCGTAGGGAGCTGCTCAGCCGGCGCGCATAGGGACATGGGGATGCGTCGCTAGGGAGACAGAGGCACAGAGCTGAACCGCCATGGATGCTGAGGAGGCCGAGCTTGAGGGAGCGACGGCAGTCGCGCAGGGAAGGAGAACGCCGAGCAAGAAGCAAGCCAGGTGCGCGACGTAGGGGGAACCGAGCAGGGCGCGACTGGGGAAAAGGCTCAGGGAGAGGGAGAGGTCAGTAGAGCACCAGGAAGATGGAGGTGAAGGCGCCGGGAAGAAGCAGGAGTGGCTGGAAGGATATAAAGGAGAGGAACGATGGAGAAGGCTGTGGGGAGATATTCCCTGTGAGATATTTCAACGACGTAGAAAAATCCCAGTGGCTGTCCACTTGAGGATAAGGGAGAGAAGAGAAGCAAGGAACACGATGGAAAGGATAAGGCACCACGCGCGATGGTGAAAAAATCAGAGGAAACAGCTGGGGAAGAAGTTAGCCAGAGGCGAGCGTCTGTGTCGGGGACCATAATTAGGGGTACCCTCAAGACTCCTAATCTCAGCTGGTAAACCCCATCAGCACAAAGCTGCGAAGGCCTGATGGGCGCGATTCAGGCCAAGGCTCCGCTTAAGGGACACGATCCCGCCTCGCCCGAGCCCAGCCTCGGGCAAAGGCAGCCGACCCCGGAGGATTCACGCCTCGCCCGAGGGTCCCCTCGAGCGACGGACGCACCATCGACTCGCCTGAGGCTCAGCTCGGGTAGGCTTCGCAGAGAAGCAACCTTGGCCAAATCGCCACACCAATCGACCATATCGCAGGAGCATTTAATGCAAAGATCGCCTGACATCTTATCCTGACGCGCGCTCTTCAGTCGACAGAGCCGAAGTGACCGCAGTCACTTTGCCGCTCCACTGACCGACCTGACAAGAAAACAGCGCCGCCTGCCCCGCTCCGACTGCCGTGCCACTCGCCAGAGTGAGGTTGACAGCGGCTAAGTCCAGCCTCGGGTGACATAGGAAGCTCCGCCTCGCCCGACCCCAGGGTTCGGCCCCCGTCTCGGCCTCGGAAGAAGGACTTCGCCTCACCCGACCCCAGGGCTCGGACTCAACCACGACTTAGAAGACGACGAACTCTGCCTCGCCCTACCCAAGGGCTCGGACTTGGCCTCGGCTCCCGAAGACGATGGAATCCGCCTCGCCCGACCCCAGGGCTCGGACTCAACCTCGACCTCAGAGGAATCGCCACCTCGCTCAAACTCGGGTCCGGACCGGCCATGTTGCCAGGGGGGTCATCATTACCCTGCCCCTAGCTAGCTCAGGCTACGGGGACAAGACCGGCGTGCCATCTAGCTCGCCCCAGCAAACAAGTAATGATGACACCCCGCACGCTCCGTGACGACGGCAGCTCCCAGCCCCTTACGTCAGCCAGGAGACGTCAGCAAGGATTCGACAGCCCCGACAGCTATACTTCCGCAGGGCTCCAGCGCTCCTCCGACGGCCACGACATCACATGAACAGGGTGCCAAAACCTCTCCGACTGCCACGATGGCATGTACTTAGGGCTCTAGCTCCTCTCTGCTAGACACGTTAGCACACTGCTACATCTCCCATTGTACACCTGGACCCCCTCCTTACGCCTATAAAAGGAAGGTCCAGGGCTCTCGTACGAGAGAGGTTGGCCGCGCGGGAGAACGGACCGACGCATAAGGCTCTCGCTCTCTCTCTCTCTCACTCTCCCATGCGAACGCTTGTAACCCCCTACTGCAAGCACATCCAGCCGCCCTGGGCGCAGGACAACACGAAGGCCGCGGTTTCCCCTCACTGTTCTCCCCCTTTGTGTCCTGTCTCGCGCTGACCCATCTGGGCTAGGACACGCAGCGACAATTTACTCGTCGGTCCAGGGACCCCTCGGGGTTGAAACGCCGACAGTTGGCACGCCAGGTAGGGGCCTGCTGCGTGTTGATGAACAGCTTCCCGTCAAGCTCCAGATGGGTAGTCTCCAATGACCTTTCCAACCCGAGACGATGCTCCGTTTCGGGAGTCTTGAGTTCATGTCCCTCGACGGCAGCTACGACATGATACTCCTTCCTCCGCCACGTGACAGCGACAATGGCGACCGTTAGAATCAACGACGTCTTCGCCACATGGCGGAAGAACAACATCCGGGTTTGTTCCGTCACCTCCCCCAACGACGGAGGAGGAGGCGGGGCAACCATGGCCAAGCAGGAGGCGGCACCTCGTCGGCTGTCAAGCAAGTCGACAACGCCGGCGCCCCAGCGGGGGACACGTCGGGCATCGACCCTGCGTCTGAGACGAAGACGAGCGCCGTTTCCCCGCAACACGCCAACCCCAAGCAGACGAACGACGCCAACACGCTCGCGAAGGACTTGTTGGGCGTCACCCTCATACCTGAGACAGCGGTGCAGTCCGCCCCTGACGCGACTTCGTCACCGCCCGTCGACCAAGAGGTACCGACCGATTCCCATCTCGTGCCTTTTGGATTCAGCTTCGACCCACCAAGCAACCTCGCTTTGGTGGAAGCCTCCATAGAGGCATGTACCAACCCTCCGGGGTACCATGTGCGGTCGCCCTGGGACAGATTGACGGCCGTCTCGACCTATGGACCCTTGGGTCCCGAGGAAGATGACGAGCCTGACTTTTGTTGGGATTTCTCTGGGCTCGATAACCCCAGTGCCATGCGGGACTTTATGACCGCATGCGACTACTGCCTCTCCGATTGTTCCGATGGTAGCCGCAGCTTCAGCGACGAGGACTACGGCCCAAGTTGTGAATGTTTCCACGTCGATCTAGGGGGTCCCGGCGAAGGCAACCATCTTGGTATGCCGGAAAATGGCGATCCCACTAGGCCTGCGCCTCGCGTTGACATCCTTCGGGAGCTAGCTGTGGTCCCAGTCCCTGTGGGGGGTCAGGACACACAGCTCGAGCAAATCCGCGAGATGCAGGCCAGGCTCGACGAGGGAGCAGGAACACTTGAGCAGTTCCGGCGGAACATCGGGCAGGAATGGGCGGACCGAGTTCCGGCCGGAGAAGCGCGTCATCTACCCCAGGGCATCCAACACCGCATTGCCGACGATGTCAGGGCAAGGCCGCCACCAGCTTCCAGTGGGGTCGGCCATAACCTGGCTGCAGCAACAATACTACTCCGCGCGATGCCGGAACCATCAACCACCGGAGGGTGGCGTATCCAAGGAGAGCTCAAGAATCTCCTAGAAGATGCCGCGGTCCGATGGGCCGAAAGCTCTGCCTCCCGAAGGCAGGGGTACCCCTCGGAGCATCGCGCCGCGACTTCCCGATTCGTACGGGAAGCCTCGGTCCACACCAGGCGCACGCACAACACGGCGCCTGCGGCCCCGGGTCGCCTCGGCAACGAGCACCACCACCGCGACCGTCGAGCCCACCTCGACGAGAGGGTGCACCGAGGCTACCACCCCAGGTGTGGGGGACGCTATGACAGCGGGGAAGATCGGAGCCCCTCGCCCGAACCACCCGGTCCACAGGCTTTCAGCCGGGCCATACGACGGGCGCCGTTCCCGACCTGGTTCCGAACCCCGACTACCATCACAAAGTACTCAGGGGAGACGAGGCCGGAACTGTGGCTCGCGGACTACCGACTGGCCTGCCAGCTGGGTGGGACGGACGATGACAACCTCATCATCCGCAACCTCCCCCTGTTCCTCTCCGACACCGCTCGAGCCTGGCTGGAGCATCTGCCTCCGGGGCAGATCTCCAACTGGGACGACCTGGTCCAAGCCTTCGCCGGCAACTTCCAGGGGACGTACGTGCGCCTTGGGAACTCCTGGGATCTCCGAAGCTGCCGCCAGCAGCCGGGAGAGTCTCTCCGGGACTACATCCGGCGATTCTCGAAGCAGCGCACCGAGCTGCCCAACGTCACCGACTCCGATGTCATCAGAGCGTTCCTCGCCGGCACCACCTGCCGCGACCTGGTGACCAAGCTGGGTCGCAAGACCCCCACCAGCGCGAGCGAGCTAATGGACATCGCCACCAAGTTTGCCTCTAGCCAGGAGGCGGTTGAGGCCATCTTCCGAAAGGACAAGCAGCCCCAGGGCCGCCAGCCGGAAGACGTTCCCGAGGCGTCCGCTCAGCATGGCACCAAAAAGAAGAACAAGAAGAAGTCGCAAGCGAAACGCGATGCCACTAACACGGACCTTGTCGCCGCCGCTGAGTACAAGAACCCTCGGAAACCTCCTGGGGGTGCCAATTCTTCGATAAGATGCTCAAGGAGCCGTGCCCCTATCATTAGGGGCCCGTCAAGCACACCCTTGAGGAGTGCGTCATGCTTCGGCGCCACTTTCACAAGGCCGGGCCACCTGCGAAAGGTGGCAGGGCCCACAACGACGACAAAAAGGAGGATCACAAGGCAGAGGAGTTTCCTGAGGTCCACGACTGCTTCATGATCTATGGTGGGCAAGTGGCGAACGCCTCGGCTCGGCACCGCAAGCAAGAGCGTCGGGAGGTCTGCTCGGTAAAGGTGGCGGCGCCAGTCTACCTAGACTGGTCCAACAAGCCCATCACCTTCGACCAGGACGACCACCCCGACCGCGTGCCGAGCCTGGGGAAATATTCGCTCGTTGTCGACCCCGTCATCGGCAACGTCAGGCTCACCAAGGTCCTCATGGACGGGGGTAGCAGCCTCAACATCATCTACGCCGAGACCCTCGGGCTCCTGCAGATCGATCTGTCCTCGATCCGGGCAGGCGCGACGCCTTTTCACGGGATCATCCCCGGGAAACGCGTCCAACCCCTTGGACAACTCGATCTGCCCGTCTGCTTCGGGACTCCCTCCAACTTCTTAAGGGAAACACTCACATTCGAGGTGGTCGGGTTCCGAGGAACCTACCACGCAGTGCTAGGGAGACCATGTTACGCCAAGTTCATGGCCGTCCCCAACTACACCTACCTCAAGCTCAAGATGCTGGGCCCCAACGGGGTCATCACCGTCGGCCCCACGTACCGACATGCGTACGAATGCGACGTGGAGTGCATGGAGTACGCCGAGGCCCTCGCCGAATCCGAGGCCCTCGTCGCCGACCTGGAGAGCCTCTCCAAGAAGGCACCGGACACGAAGCGCCACGCCGGCAACTTCAAACCAGTAGAGGCGGATAAGTCCGTCCCTCTTGACCCCAGCAACGACGCCTCCAAGCAGATCCGAATCGGCTCTGAGCTTGACCCCAGATAGGGAGCAGTGCTCGTTGACTTTCTCCGCACGAACGCCGAGGTTTTTGCGTGGAGTCCCTCGGACATGCCTGGCATACCGAGGGAAGTCGCCGAACACTCACTGGATATCCGAGCTGGAGGACAAGTTCTACGGGTTCGAGCTCAACCACGTCGCCCGGCGGCACAACGAGACTGCGGACGAGCTGGCGAAGATAGCTTCGGCGCGAACAACGGTTCCCCCGAACGTCTTCTCCAGAGACCTACATCAACCCTCAGTCAAGACCTACGACACGCTCGAGCCCGAGAAGGTCTCGGCCCTACCTGAGGCGCCCTCGGCTCAGCCCGAGGCACCCTCGGCCCCCGAGGGTGAGACATTGCGCGTCGAGGGAGAGCAGAATGGGGTCCTGCCTAATCGAGACTGGCAGACCCCGTACCTGCAATATCTCCACCGAGGAGAGCTGCCCCTCGACCGAGCTAAAGCTCGGCGACTGGCGCGGCGCGCCAAGTCATTCGTCTTGCTGGGTGACGGGAAGGAGCTCTACCACCGCAGCCCCTCCGGCATCCTCCAGCGATGCATATCCATCGCCGAAGGCCAGGAGCTCTTACAAGAAATACACTCGGGGGCTTGCGGTCATCACGCAGCGCCTCGAGCCCTTGTTGGAAACGCTTTTCGATAAGGTTTCTACTGGCCAACCGCGGTGGCCGACGCCACTAGAATTGTCCGCACCTGCCAAGGGTGTCAATTCTACGCAAGGCAGACGCACCTACCCGCTCAGGCTCTACAAACAATACCCATCACCTGGTCGTTTGCTGTGTGGGGTCTGGACCTCGTCGGTCCCTTGCAGAAAGCACTCGGGGGCTACACGCACCTACTGGTTGCCATCGACAAATTCTCCAAGTGGATCGAGGTCCGACCCCTAAACAGCATCAGGTCCGAACAGGCGGTGACATTCTTCACCAACATCATCCATCGCTTCGAGGTCCCAAGCTCCATGATCACCGACAACGGCACCTAGTTCACCGGCAGAAAGTTCCTGGACTTCTGCGAGGATCACCACATCCGGGTGGACTGGGCCGCCGTGGCACACCCCATGACGAATGGGCAGGTAGGACGTGCCAACGGCATGATTCTGCAAGGACTCAAGCCGAGGATCTACAACGACCTCCACAAGTTCAGCAGGCGATGGATGAAGGAACTCCCCTTGGTGGTCTGGAGCTCGAGGACAACGCCGAGCTGAGCCACGGGCTTCACATCGTTCTTTCTAGTCTATGGGGTCGAGGCCATCTTGCCCATAGACTTAGAATACGGTTCCCCAAGGACGAGGGCCTACGACGACCGACGCAACCAGACCGACCGAAAAGACTCACTGGACCAGCTGGAAGAGGCTCGGGACATGGCCTTACCACACTCGGCGCGGTATCAGCAGTCCCTGCGACGCTACCACGCCCGAGGGGTTCGGTCCCGAGGCCTCCAGGTGGGCGACCTGGTGCTTCGACTATGGCAAGACGCCCGAGGGCGCCACAAGCTCACGCCTCCCTGGGAAGGGCCATTCATCATCGCCAAGATTTTGAAGCCCGGAGCATACAAGCTGGCCAACAGTCAAGGCAAGGTCTACAGCAACGCTTGGAACATCCGACAGCTACGTCGCTTCTACCCTTAAGATGTTTTCAAGTCGTTCATACACCTCATTTACATACGCCATTAGAGTCTAACCATCAAGGAAGGGTTAGCCTTGCCTCGGCAAAGCCCGACCCTCCCTCGGGGGCTAGAAGGGGGAACCCCCTCCGCGTCAAAATTTTCCTCGAAAAAAGTCTTCCATCAAAATGACTTTCGTGTCTCCCGGCTATATCAGTAACAGGACCCCAAGAAACGAATAAGAGTGCATGTAAGTGGCAAGGCCGACCGAGCCGAGGGACTCCTACGCCTCTGGGATATGGATACCTCACTCGTCGCCTACCGCGAAAAATAACTCTTACTTGGGTAAGCAATCCTACTACTGACGAACGAGTCCAGATACGCAAAACAGGAGGAAAAGAGACACAACCTTATATTACGATGATAAAGTGTTTGGGCCTCGGTGGCCGCAAAAGACACATATGCATTCAAAATAAACCGCTCCGGCAGAATCAGGCGTCACCCGGAGAAGGAGCCGCGCCCTCGGCTTCGTCTCCACCCTCGGCGAGATCCGCCCCGGCCTCGGACGACGGCGCAAGTAGGAGGATCTCTGCTTCGAAGGTAGTCGCCAGCACCGCGCTTGGGCCCGCAGCGGCCGCGTCAAGCCTCTGGACTTCGGCCAGGGCAGCTTCATCTTCGTCGGGAAGGCAATACCCCTCGCTGACCCGCTCCAGATCCACGTCGTAGTGGGAAGTGAGCACAGCGAAGGCCCGCCTGACGCCGTGATGCAGCGCCTCGCGGAGTCTGCCGCGCGCGTGGTCACCCAAGGCCTGCAGGCGACTCTGAAGGGAGCTTCCCGAGGGGACGTCGTCGAAACCAAAGACCCGGCAGAAGGCCGAGATGGCCTCGAACATGGCCACGTGGTCGACCTCCCTCTGCTCGGCCGCCTGGGCAAGTGCCTTGGTGGACTCATCGAGGGCAGACTCGAGCTCTGAAAACAGCCAAAGCAGAAGACTTCAAACACGAGTTGAGGAACAAAGCTGAATCAAAATCTTAAAACAGCCAAGACATACCTTCGGCTCGAGCACGCTGCTCCGAGGATGCGGCTTGGGCCACGGCTAGGTCTGCCGCAAGGGCTCCGGCCCGAGCAGACGCCTCGGCTAACTGGACTCCAAGAGCCTCAGCCCGGCTTTCAGCCTCGGCGGCCCGGCCCCAAGATTGGTCCCGCTCGTCGATGACCTGGCCAAGCTCCAACTGCTGCCGCTGCGCCTCTGCGCGTGCCGCCACTGCCTCTGCTCCCAGATCGACACAGAGCAACCGAAAGTCCGCCACCTCGGCGCTCCGTTGGGAGAGGCGCTCGGTAGCCCCGGCAAGCGTGGCCCTCAGGGACCGCAGCGAACCCCAGACATCAGCCTCGCGGTGGATGAACGACGACTTGGCGGCGCTCAGATCTATTAGATCCTGAGGAAAGGAAGCGGGGCGTCACGAAGAATGCCTTGGTCACGTGAAAGGTATGCTTGAAATCATTACCTGGAGGATCTTGGGAACGTCCCTGCAAAGGACCTCCAAGGTCGACCGAAGCGACCCCACCGTTGCCTCGGCGCACTCACGAAGCCCGTCCCAAGACTGTTCCTCTCGCTCATCGTCAAGAACGAAGAGGGGATCCGAAGCCCCACTGGTCCAGAACTGGAGCGACTGACGCCGCCCGTCGGGACTGCGCCACGCGGGGACGAGGTTGCCGCTCCCCAGGACGGGTCGCGGTTCTGCACCCCCTCCTCCGAGGCATCAAGTAGCGACGCCTCGGCCATCTCAGCGTCGGCGGCGACGGGTGGCTCCACGGCCAGAACGGCAACCACCTCGGCAGAAGCCGGTGCCAACGCCGGCAACGCGTCTGGTGGGCTCGAGGCCGCAGCCGCGCCAGCAGTCTCCCCCAGCACGACGGCCGCCTCGACGGAGAAGTCGGCCTCGGGAGCTCGCCCCACGGCAACATGTGCCGACTGAACCCCCTGCTCGGGGGCACCTTGTGCGGAGGCCAGCCAGCCGCCGAGGCCTACTGCGGCACCAGCTGCAGAAGCTGGCGCCGTCTTAAGGGCTTTTCGGGGAGCTGGACCGGTCGAACCGTGCCTCCGCTTGCTGGGAAGAAAGGGAAAAAGCAGGATCAGGACACACAAAGAAGGCGCCGGGACAGAAGTATCCTCAGATACTTACCCACTCCAGAAGTATCCTCAGATACTTACCCACTCTGGACCACGACCAATCATTCCTGCGGGGAGGCCCCTCGGGCCTCGGCCCCCGTGGGCACCGCCGAGGCTTGCACTGCTGCCGGCTTCGGCGCCACCCCTGCCTCGGGCGCCCGGGGCGCCGAAGGGACGGTCCGCCTAGGCACGAACACGACGACCCGAGGATCGGCCTCCTCTGCTGCCGGCACGGACAACGGCTCTGGGGGCACAGGCAGGACGGCCTGGCTCCCCAGGGTCACCTCAGCTACCTGGGCCAAAGGGTCAAAAACCCCCTCGGCCTGCCCCTGTTCTTCGGGTCGGGACCCTGATGCCCTCGCCCTGGATACCGATAGCACCGGCCCACTCGGGAGCTGGCTCCACGACCCCTGGCCCAGCCTCAGATCCGGGCTGAGGCAAAGGCGGGCGGCCATGTCGTCGTCTTCATCATCATCGTCGTCGTCGTCATCATCAGGCGTCTCCGGCGACGGCTCCCTCGGGAGCCCGTCCCTCTCCTGCCGTCGACGACGCTTCTCCAAGGCGTCCCGAGCCCGCATCCGCTCGCGGGCCCGAGCCTTCTTCGCGTCCTTCTTCTCCTTCTTCCTCTCCACAGCAACCCTCCGCGCGGCGCGGTCCACCGCGTCCTCTGGGACCGGTGGCAGGGAAGGCTTGTGAGACCCCAGCTCCTGGAGACGAACAAAAGGTCTCGGCTGAGAGGACCAGGGGCAATCCGACGCAAGAGAGAAGGAGGAGCGAACACTCACCAGGGACATGCACCTGCACTCGAGACACATCGAGAGCTGGGTGAAGGCGCCGGCATCTAGCTTCCCTACCGTACCGGCCACCCGCCTGTGGAGGTCATCGGCGGAGAGGGGGACCAAGGACATCTGCGAACCCTCCAAGCCGACCCCCGTCGTCATCTCCGAAAGTAGCAGCCGTTGCTCCGTTAGGGGGAGCACCCTCCGGCGATGGATGGCGGCAACCACCCCCGCGGCGGTGAGCCCTCCCTTTCGCAGCTTCTCCAAGGCCTCCAGAAGGGGCTGAAGATTCTTCTGCCTCTCGCGCGGGGCCCCATAGCGCCAATGGCTGCCGGCGGCAGTCACCACTCGTTGAGAAAACAACGGGAGCCTCCCATCATCATTCCGGAGGTAAAACCACCTGCGCTGCCACCCCTTGTTCGAAGATACAAGGATGGCGAGGATGTACTGCTGCGCACGCGCTTGCCTCAACTGGAGGATGCAGCCACCAGCCCGCACCGCCATGCGGACCTTCTTCTCCCCCGTTGCCGAGACAAAAGGCTCCGCGGAGAAGAGATGAGTCCACAAATCCCAGTGGGGAGCAACCCCCAAGAATCCTTCGCAAACCGCCACGAAGATGGCCGCTTGCGCGATGGAGTTGGGGCTAAGGTTGTGCAGCTCCACCCCGTAGTGATGCAGGAGCGCCCGCATAAAACGGCTTGCTGGCACACCAAACCCCCGCTCATGGAAGGAGACGAAACTCAACACATACCTCGGCGGCGGGTTCGGGTCAGCCCCGCTCGGAGGGACCATCCACTCCGGCCGCAGGACATCAGAGAGGGGGCGCAGCAAGCCATCGGCAACAAGGGCCTCCAGGTCGTCCACCGTGACAGTGGAAGAAGGCCATGGGTCTCGTGGCGGAACGATGGTTACCCGGTCGGCCATCGCCAAGCAAAGGAGGTGGCGGCGGGGCAGACAAGGTGCGGGGTTTTCTTTCTCTGGCTATTCCCTCAGGTTGCGGAAACCCAAGCAGAGGCGAGCAACAGAGTAAAGAACCACCACCAGACCCTCCTCCGAATATATAAAGACCCGGGCAAGACCCGTTCAACGCTCCGCCCGAACCCGCCGCGAAACCCAAAACTCGAAGGCGAAACGCCCGTTCCTCGAACGGCTCACGCATGCACAGCGGCTGCCCCACGAATCACTCGTCCCGTCGCATTAACTCTGCGGCAGGACAGACGACACCTTTGGCAGACGAAGCAGGCGACGCTTCACCTCCGCCATAATGACCACGTCAGAAAAGGTGCGCCACGTCATTCAATTTCATATCCTTTTCCACTTCTCCTTTCTCTCTCTTGCAACAGGGACCGGGAAAGGGGATACTCCGAAAGGGATCCTTCTCCGCGAAGGAAGCGGGCCCCGAGCCCCCTACTGATCAGAGGTTCGAAGGCTGGCCCCTCGGAAGGGTTCAACAGCTGCCTCAGAGCACCCGGGTTCCGTGCCCACTACTGGTCAGAGGTTCGAAGGCTGGCCCCTCGGAAGGGTTCAACGGCCGCCTCAGGCCACACGGGCTCCGCGCCCACTACTGATCAGGGGTTCGTAGGCTGGCCCCCGAAGGGTTCGACAGCCGCCTCAGAGCACGCAGAGCGAGGGATGACCCTGGGTACGTTCAATACATAACCAAGGCTCGGGCTACGCTCCCGAGGTACCCTAGGACATTTCCGAGACCAGCGGGAGCGATTTTGTAACGGAATCCCATCAGAGGGAGGCATAGAGCCCTCGAACCCCGTCAAAAGGGGACCGGGTCCGGCAAATCACCCGCAGGTACTTTTGGAGCGCGCCTCCGGGCCACTAGCCGACCCCTAATGAATGGGGCACGGGCGTCTACTCGGATTACCCGCTAGCAACTCACTGGAGACACCATGTTCGGCGCCCTCCAAGGGCAACATGGCGCTTTCCCCCCCTCCTACTTGCGGAAAGGCGACGCAGGGGCGTATGAAAAAAGCCGAGTCTGTCCTTGACCGTCCTCTCGCTCTGTGCGGAGGCTCGGGGGCTGCTCTCGTAAACCCGGCTCCGGCCAAACCGTTGGCAGCGTCAACATACCAGCCCGAGAACTTGGGACTCGACTATGCACCCGGGCTACGGCCAGCTCGCATGAGGGAACAACCAAACCGACCGAACCATCACGAAAGGCATTAAGACCTCGAAGGAGTGAAAACACTCCTCCGAGGCCTCGGGGGCTACACCCGGCGGGTGCGCTCGCGCGCACCCATCAGAACAAAATGCAACCGAGAAAGGCCGGTCTCCTTGCAAAAAAGTGTGACAAAAGCCTCCAAGCGAGTGCCAACACTCCCTTTGAGGCTCGGGGGCTACTATCGAGGACCATAATTAGGGGTACCCTCAAGACTCCTAATCTCATCTGGTAAACCCCATCAGCACAAAGCTGCGAAGGCCTGATGGGCGCGATTCAGGCCAAGGCTCCGCTTAAGGGACACGATCCCGCCTCGCCCGAGCCCAGCCTCGGGCAAAGGCAGCCGACCCCGGAGGATTCACGCCTCGCCCGAGGGTCCCCTCGAGCGACGGACGCACCATCGACTCGCCCGAGGCTCAGCTCGGGTAGGCTTCGCAGAGAAGCAACCTTGGCCAAATCGCCACACCAACCGACCATATCGCAGGAGCATTTAATGCAAAGATCGCCTGACATCTTATCCTGATGCGCGCTCTTCAGTCGACAGAGCCAAAGTGACCGCAGTCACTTCGCCGCTCCACTGACCGACCTGACAAGAAAACAGCGCCGCCTGCCTCGCTCCGACTGCCGTGCCACTCGCTAGAGTGAGGTTGACAGCGGCTAAGTCCAGCCTCGGGCGACATAGGAAGCTCCGCCTCGCCCGACCCCAGGGTTCGGCCCCGGTCTTGGCCTCGGAAGAAGGACTTCGCCTCGCCCGACCCCAGGGCTCGGACTCTACCACGACTTAGAAGACGACAAACTCCGCCTCGCCCGACCCTAGGGCTCGGACTCGGCCTCGGCTCCGGAAGACGACGAACTCCGCCTCGCCCGACCCCAGGGCTCAAACTCGGCCTCGGCTCCCGAAGACGATGGACTCCGCCTCGCCTGACCCCAGGGCTCGGACTCAACCTTGACCTCGGAGGAATCGCCACCTCGCTCAAACTCAGGTTCGGACCGGCCACGTCGCCAGGGGGGTCATCATTACCCTGCCCCTAGCTAGCTCAGGCTACAGGGACAAGACCGGCGTCCCATCTGGCTCACCCTAGCAAACAAGTAATGATGACACCCCGCACGCTCCGTGACGACGGCAGCTCCCAGCCCCTTACGTCAGCCAGGAGACGTCAGCAAGGATCCGACAGCCCCGACAGCTGTACTTCCGCAGGGCTCCAGCGCTCCTCCGACGGCCACGACATCACATGAACAGGTTGCCAAAACCTCTCCGACTACCACGATGGTATGTACTTAGGGCTCTAGCTCCTCTCTGCTAGACACGTTAGCACACTGCTACATCCCCCATTGTACACCTGGACCCCCTCCTTACGCCTATAAAAGGAAGGTCTAGGGCTCTCGTACGAGAGAGGTTGGCCGCGCGGGAGAACGGGCCGACGCATAAGGCTCTCGCTCTCTCTTTCTCTCACTCTCCCACGCGAACGCTTGTAACCCCCTACTGCAAGCGCATCCAGCCGCCCTAGGCGCAGGACAACACGAAGGCCGCGGTTTCCCCTCACTGTTCTCCCCCCTTTGTGTCCCGTCTCGCGCCGACCCATCTGGGCTGGGACACGCAGCGACAATTTACTCGTCGGTCCAGGGACCCCCCGGGGTCGAAACGCCGACAGTCTGTACGCGTGAAAAAAAATCCCCCGCAGATGAACGTGCGCAGGAAGAAAAAAATCTAGTGACGGGATAAGGAAGAAGCTGAGCGGTGGAGATTTGGGGAGATATTTCCCAATATGTTTTTATAGAAAATCACAGATATTTGATCGACGCCTGATTTTAATTTGGTAACTACTCTCGAAGTCATATGAATCAGTTACTTATATCTGAATGTGTTGATCTGAGCGAGAAGCAACAGACCAAATTAAACTGATTCCGGCTCTGATAATTTGTTCCGAAAACTTTTTTCGTCGAGTTCAAATAAATATGTTTGGAGATAAAATCATCAAAGTGGAGCGGGCTTCCGAATCCGCACTCTCTAATTTATAACTTTTAAACAGGCACGCGACTCGATATATCGCAAAATAAACGTGCGATATCGAGGCGACATTGAGATTGCGATCCTAATAATTTTGCACTGGGTATTTTAGTCATTGAGTTATAATAAATTTATTTGAGACACGGATCGCAACGATGGATCGAGCTTCCAAGTTCGTATTCGCGCGAGCGATGAATTTAAATAATCACCGAATGCACCGATTCTCAGAACAACTATGTTTCGAACATCACGAAAATTTTGGAAAAGCCCAGATAGATGTAAATAAAAGCGATGTCGCACTCGCGACAAATGAAATAGATGCGATATTAAAATCGCGATAGGCGAAGATGATTAAAATTTACCGTCCGTTTACCCACTGATATTATGTGCTTAAATCTGTACTCGTTGTCAAGTGGAATATAAACACCAGGGGTGTTACAGCCCTCCCCTCTTAAAAGAATCTCTTCCTAAGATTCGGAGCGAAAAACTTTTAAGAGTAGAGAAGCATGTACCCCATGTCCATATCAGCGATAATCATAAGACAGTCCTTAGCGAAGGCGAGTGTCTCAGAATGTTGCTTCTCTTGTGGACATAACATGTATCGCCTTAGGCTAATTTAGAAATGTCCATCAGTAGAGACGATGTGTGCCATGGGAACACATAAGGTTCCATGTGTGCAGTTTACTTTTTCTGATGACACTGTACTATCTGAGTCTGTTGAGCGAGCGGCAAATAGGCGATTTTACCCAAACAGAATCAGATGCACCATCTTGGGTAAAACACATAAAAGTAGATTTACCAACAAGTGATCACGATAAGTTCATAGCTCACGAGACGGGTGTGAATGTCAAACAACATCACAGTTGATCCGTGTTAGCCAGAGAATCCGAGTCCAAGAAAATGATAAAGACTCGAAAAATCACCAGTGGAGGGATTTGTAGATGCGGTCTTTGCAACCAGTCCATTTTATCCAGCACTAATCATGGCCCGAACTGATCACACACGTCGAAAAACCATACGTGAGGCGATCGAGACACGACTAGAGCGATGACTAGGTGGTTACTGGCCGACTTAATCTCGATTCTTGTAAGTACTTTCTTTAGGGTGGGTTGAACCAAAGTGAGTTTAGACAACTCGATAAAACGATCTCTAAACTCAACATTTGTTCATTGGGCAGTTACAAGTTAGTAAAACCAACTTGTTGAACTACTTTTGATATTGAGCAGGTCCTCTCAGTACCATCGGTAAGCCAAGGGTTGAGAGTTCACATTTGTTACAAGAGATCAGGCATTTGGGTAGAAATCCATTTGGTCAGGTTATTCATCCGTTTCTTCAAGTGAGATGAACGGATTTGGTTAGGGAATACATGGATTAAATAAGAGAGCAAATGAACAGACTCCTGCATTTCAGCAGCAGGGGAAACAGATCTCTATTTTGAGAGCTAATCAGTTGTCTCTTGACACTAAAAAGCTCCAAGGCTTCACCTTTACACAAAGGACGTAAAGGGAACGTGTATACGTGCAGTCACTACTAAGATCAAAAGAAAAGAGACCACACATGAAAGTGGTATGCCCTTTTGATCTGACAGAGATGATAGATGTTGCTTGATCACTTGACAAACAACATAGAAACTGTTTCAAGGGAAGGTCCACGGAAGATAACACATCAGTGTAGTTTCACAACGGATCATGACTAGAGACCTCGATACCAGCATGCGCCAAGCAGCATAACCTTGCGTGTACATTCACAAGGGGCTCTCAGTTTCGCGACGGCACCATAAGTCCTTAACCATGACACCATTACAAAACTGGCACCAATAATGAATCTCACGTGGCAAAACTAGACATTGTGCCAAGATAACACATTGATATAGTCTCATAATGGATGACAACTACCACTGTGATACCAGCGCGTGCCAAGCAGCACAACCATGTGTGTACATTCATAGGAGGCCCTCGGTTTCGTCACAGCATCATCAATTTTAGTCATAACGCCATTACGAGACGTAACCAATGAGAAATCTCGCCACACCAATAGAATGAGAAGGGGGGACAATATACAAAGAGACCCTACTGGTCAGAATGGTTACAAGTGGAGAGCCAAATAGATTATGGCCCGATGAAACGAACAAGGCATGGCCATAACCTAAACTTGATGAAAGAAGTATGATGGGAGACTGTTGCATCAGCCCCAAGCATATTGCTATGCCCATCATAGAGATCACAAGGTCAAGAATTAGTATCTGATTAGATACAAAGGGAAAACAATCATAAGATTAAGTTAGTATGCCTTCGAGAGATATGAAGAAACCAAAGGCATCAAACTTAAGAAAATGATTAGACATGTCTTTCCTGGGTTAGGTTGATAAAGCAACATGGCGATCCTTAAGAACATGCAAACTAGATAAGGGACATCAGCTTGTACCAACTGAATAAGGATATAGTTTAGGATGGAGACATGACTCGAGATTCTTGTTTCAAGTCTGGGTACTCTTTAGGTCCAACGAAGAAATTATCTAGGCATTTATTTTTTTATGTGTTTGGTCATGGAGTGATAACGGAAAAATCAACTTTGGGTCATGGTTCACTAAATAAGAGCATGACCTAGTTTTCGGTTTAGGCAAACAAGCCACAAACATTCTATCGGCACATCAAGTACAAGAGCAAACACATATAACACCTAAGTATATTACCAATAGGCTAGAGGACAAGAATTTATTAGAATTCGCAAGATAACATTACACCACATTATTTACAATCATGGGTTACTGGAATAAAGATGAGAGAAGCATTTTGGTGCACAGGTAACAAACATGATGCAACAATCAGGATGCATGCTCGTCCTATTCGTCCTCACGAATTTTGCCAACTTAATATGGCAATAGCGTTCTATATCGATGGCATATCTACGTCTCTCTCGATATATTGCTAGTCGTCATCTACACATACGATTTCGAGGTTAGTGTACCTGCAGAAAATTTCATCTCAGCCCAATTTTCCATGATGCAGTTCACACATAACAATTTATCACAGTTTGTACTCCATATATTGCTATATGGAGGCCAACTCATCATTAAGCGTCGAGCCACGCATAGGCGCCGTTGCCACACTTTAACCATAGGGCAAATCATTATGGTAACTTACCTTCTTACCTGAGTGTAAGTGCGTCGTTACAAGTACAATACACTTCTCAGTATTCCCATGTCTGTATACCCATACATATCCATGGGGTACTGAATTCCTGGAAAAGTAAATTCTCCACAACGCAGCCTTCATATATACATATGTGGAACATGTATATAATCAAGCGCTTTTTACACTCTTCCCTAGACCAACGTTTGTTCGGTCATGCTCTCACATCTCACCTTACCTTAAGCGTCGATCCATTCAAAACTGAATGGCTTTCAAAATAACAATACACATGTATGCAATACCCCCGGTTGTGGGTTAGTGGTTTTGAACTAAGCCACCTGATAGTCCTTAGTTTTAGGGCTTAACAGAGGATGTCGCTAGCATTATAGTTTTTCAAAGCTGTTTTTTCAAAGCCAAACAATGTGTTTAGTTGGAAATAGGTTTTTCGAAACCAAAACTTTGGTTTTGAAAATACGTATGTGACCGTATTATACTTAATCTGCTCCGATACCAGCTGTGGCAGAACCTCCCAAGTTATCGGGCCCACATGCACCTGTCCTTGTCTCAAAGACCTCAGACTGATATGCAGGTGCACCAGATAACTTAACAGGATCTGTCCGATTGTCCCAAGGACATCAGATAAACCACTTACAACCAGGACCGCAGGATTAAGTAACACAAATCACACACATCAACAGTTTGCAGCGGAAATCTTATTACCAAATTTTACAAGTTACAAAATTTTTCCATTGTAATTATCGGAGTGATTACAAAAGTATAAGTTTGAATTATATGCTAGCTCAAATGACCATCCTCAATAAGAAGTATAGAAGAGTTACTTAGACTTATAAGAAGGCTGAGCCCACCAGCACTTAACACCATCATCAGCAGCACAAAACTATAACCTGAAAAACAATAGGGAATAAAACCCTGAGTACGAAATTACTCAGCAAGACTTACCCGACTAATGAAAAGACTCAAGGGTATGCTGGCTAGAGGGATTCAAGGTATGGCTTATCAAGAATCAAAAACTCTGTTTTGCAGAAATGCTTACTAAAAGTGGATCCTTAAAAATCCATTTTTACTTGTCAGGTTAAGTAAAATTACCTGCATCTAGAGTTCTTCCTACCCTAGTTCAAGCACTTGGCCTATACTAGCCAATTTCTTATTCACCCTTCTTATTCACTAGAATGCTACGTGTAAGTCAGTGACCAAGTCTTCATGTCCGCGAAGTTACGGTGATCCGAATCGATTATACTCAGCTGAGGATCTCCAATCACACGACATATGTAGCACTTAACCCTTGCATATGTCAACTCGCCACCGAGGTTCTTAAGACCAGATCAGGTTCACGCCAACCAAGAGCACAGATACACCACCGTCCAGCCTCTTGCCATGGAGGGTACATGCTACTCTCGCCATCTCTCCACTCCCATTGCGTGTTATCTTATTCTGGTATTAGTCTTCCCAAGTCAAAGCTTACCCATGACGAGGCATGTGACCAGTTAAAGGGTCCTCGGTCAGCAAGCCTACATCGAGACAGTCCTTAATCGACTTAGACGAAGACACTACACCGAGACTCCTTTCTCGTGCAAGTCAAATGCCCGGCCTCAGCTTTATCATTTCAAACCCAAAGTTTGGTACCTGGCAGAGGTACATCTTTTTCGATGTTGAACCCATCACGGCCATGATGGATTCACCATCAAGTTTTATTTTTGAAAACATTCCCAACCACTGAAGCATCACCTTTGTTTTAAAACAAAACATTTTTGTTTGCTAAAGCAAGGCTAAGCATCATAAAAATCCTTTTTAAAAAGGGTATCAAGGAAGGGTAATCAATTTTTCAAGGAAGGAAATGCATCAATGGTTTAGCACACAACTCCTATCACCTAACGCATCAAACAAGGTGATAAAGATTTTTAAAACATCAAGGAGGTGGCGAATGCACCGGGGCTTGCCTGGGTAACACTAGGTTAGTGTTGTTAGACGTCGAGCACTTGACGACCATTCTTTGTCTTGGCACTTGATTAGGCAGGTTCGTCCATCAGCATCACCATGCGGAGTAGCCCGCGCTTGGGGTCGACTTGGCTTGTCTTCCGCATCGCGCGATTAATTAACGTACCTGAATGAAATGCATTATGCATATGAATGCATATAGATAGGAATATCATAAACCTAAATAGTGCTACGCGATAGCGAATTAAACACCTAGTGGTGAGGCGTTGTACAACTTCATACGATGTACGACTAAGCGCAATAGTTACGCTTTACTAGATTAACCGAATCTAACACAAACATCACGAAACAGCTAACTATACACATTAATTATGATTAGCCTAAACACAACTTATTAGTTAATTAATTAAATTCTAAGTTGAGTGGTATAAGGAATTTAAAGCTAGAATAAGAATAAAAGCACATTACTTTTGAGACCACACGACTGGATTAAATTACATATATTTTACCAAGCATATTTTATATAATATACAATCACACCAATCACTAGGTAAGAAAATCGTCGATCATATCCTACTTCAACATTATCGATCACAAACATAGATGACTCTAACTACTAGCGCAGGACATCGACTTCAGCTTACGCGTACTAAACACAACTAGCATCGATAGATTTATCGATAATTGCATAAAATACTAAATTTAACCTATGCATCACCGAAATACTACACTCTGTAAAATAGAACTAGTTTGAATATACTCGGCAACTAAACTCCTCGAAGCATACCTCGCATTGCTGGTATTTCTAACTTAAACATCATACTCATACTAAGCGTCTTATTTTACGATTATAAGACAAATAGTAAAAATAGCGAATCGGCTCACCACTTCTCAATTCGATTTGGTAGTTGCCTGAACGACGACGGCCTTCAGCTGAAGTCCTCGATGAAACATCTAGCGAGCGTGACCGATGAGCTAGGGCTGAGGCGAAGCTCAACGATGAGATCGAACAGGGGATGGTGAGCATGAGGGTTTCACAGCGAGGATGAGTGACATCGTGGAATCTTGGTCCGACATTTAATCGAACACAACGGAAGCGAGGCACTGCAGGAATGGTAGTATTAACCATGAGCATGATAAGGGACGCGCCGCTGCACGGCGCGAAGACGAACGACGACAACCTACGACGGCAGGAACGGAAGACTTGGTCGAGGCGGGGTCCGAGTGTCCAGAGTTTTTGCCAAGGCCGAACAGAGAAGGATGCACAAATCCTGGGCACGACGGTGGCCATAGCCAAGCAGAGGGACGCGACTACGCGCAGAGGAGAACTCGGCACGACGAGGGACGATGGAATGCTGCGCGCGCGTCCAGGGAGCAAGGCGCGCCATGGCTGCGTGCAGGAAGGATAGGAGAGCTGAGCACCGAGGCGAGCTCGCTGGCACTACGGCAAGGACACAGTCACGGTGAGGAAGCACTACGCTGGCGAGCTATAGTGGGTGGCATCCAGCAGCCGTGGATGGCAGGGCAGATGCTCGCTGAGGAAGGAGATGGGCAGGGACGGTGCAGCGAGGGGAGCAGGAGCCAGAGCGCCGCGGCCACCATAGGAGAGGAAGAGGGCGAGCCGGGAGGGCGCTGAGCGCACACAGGGGAAGGTGCGACGGGAGCAGGCAGTGGGCGCGTAGGGGAGGGAGGAAGATGCGCGTGGCGCAGGGAGCCGCTCGGCCGGTGTGCGCAGAGACATGGGGGTGCGTCGCTGGGGAGACAGAGGCACAGAGCTGAACCGCCATGGACGCTAAGGAGGCCGAGCTTGAGGGAGCGGCGGCAGTCGCGCAGGGAAGGAGAACGTCGAGCAAGAAGCAAGCCAGGCGTGCGACGTAGGGGGAACCGAGCAGGACGCGACTGGGGAAAAGGCTCAGGGAGAGGGAGAGCTCAGCAGAGCACCAGGAAGATGAAGGTGAAGGCGCCGGGAAGAAGCAGGCGCGGCTGGAAGGATATAAGGCTGTGCGCAGCGGTTACCGCTGCCTCTCCCCCTCCCCTTGCATGCGGCGCGTAGGGGGCACCCTACGGCCGCAGCGGTGCCCCCTACAGCGCCCCCTACGCGTCGGTCCCCTTCTCTCTCCCCCCAGATCTAGCGTGTCACTGTTCATCACCCTAAACACTGTGCTGTGGGTCCACGAGTAATTGTTAGTAGATAAAAAATTGATAGTTGGTATAGAAAATGATATTTTATAGTGGTAGTGGGGTATAGGGGGAGTATTTAGGGGGAACCGGTGCGGGAGATGAAAAAATAGGGGGAAAAGTGATATAGGAGGAAAAATTTAAAGGTAACCGTTGTGGATAGCCTAAAGGAGAGGAACGATGGAGAAGACCACGGGGAGATATTACCTGTGAGATATTTCAACGATGCAGAAAAATCCCAGCAGCTGTCCACTTGAGGATAAGGGAGAGGAGAGAAGCAGGGAACACGACGAAAAGGATAAGGCGCCATGCGCGATGGTGAAAAAAAATCAGAGGAAACGGCTGGGGAAGAAGTCAGCCAGAGGCGAGCATCTGTACGCGTGAAAAAAATCCCCCGTAGATGAACGTGCGCAGGAAGAAAAAATATGGTGACGGGATAAGAAAGAAGCTGAGCGGTGGAGATTTGGGGAGATATTTCCCAATATGTTTTATAGAAAATCACAGATATTTGATCGACGCCTGATTTTAATTTGGTAACTACTCTCAGAGTCATATAAATCAATTACTTATATCTGAAAGTGTTGATCTGAGTGAGAAGCAACAGACCAAATTAAACTGATTCTGGCTCTGATAATTTGTTCCAAAAACTTTATTCGTCGAGTTCAAATAAATGTGTTTGGAGATAAAATCATCAAAGTGGAGCGGGCTTCCGAATCCACACTCTCTAATTTATAACTTTTAAATAGGCACGCGACTCGATATATCACGAAATAAATGTGCGATATCGAGGCGACATTGAGATTGCGATCCTAATTATTTTGCACTAGGTATTTTAGTCATTAAGTTATAATAAATTTATTTGAGACACGGATCGCAACGATGGATCGAGCTTCCAAGTTCGTATTCGCGCGAGCGATGAATTTAAATAATCACCGGACGCACCGATTCTCAGAACAACCATGTTCCGAACATAACGAAAATTTTGGAAGAGCCCGGATAGATGAAAATAAAAGCGATGTCGCACTCACGACAAATGAAATAGATGCGATATTAAAATCGCGATAGGCGAAGATGATTAAAATTTAGCGTCCGTTTACCCACTAATATTACGTGCTTAAATCTTACTCATTGTCAAGCGGAATATAAACACCAGGGGTGTTACAACGGACTGTCCGGTGTGCACCGGACAGTGTCCGGTGCGCCAACTGGTCCCGAGGACCAACGGTCGGCTGCGCCCGATATGGAAGGAGATCGTGCACCGGACTGCTACAGTAGCTGTCCGGTGGTTCACCGGACTGTCGGGTGCACCACTCGACAGAAAGCAGGAATTGCCTTCCATGTTGAACTCCAACGGCTCCTAGCTGCCTTGGGGCTCTAAAAGAGACCCCTAGGTGCATGGAGCAGAACACCAAGCCTTCTCTAAGCATTCTAAGACTCCCAGATTCCGCCTCCACGCATTTGATCGATTGTGTTAGTGATTTGAGCTCCATCTGAGTTGTGAACTCATTGTGCTTCATTTCGAGCTCAAGTCTTGGCTTGTGTGCGTGTGTGTGCTGCGGATTTGGATCTTGTGTGTGTTGCTCTTCCATCCTTACTATTGTACTTCTTTGTGATCAAAATTGTAAGGGCGAGAGGCTCTAACTTGTGGAGATTCCTCGCAAACGGGAAGACTACTAAAAAAGAAAAGATCGTGGTATTCAAGTCGATCATTGGATCACTTGAAAGGGGTTGAGTGCAATCCTCGTCCATTGGGACGCCATATTGTGGATGTAGGCAAGTGTTACTTGGCCGAACCATGGGATAAAAATTGTGTGTCTCTTGTGTTGCTTTTCTCCATTATTGCTTTGTTCAGAAGAAGACTGCTTCATAGCAACTTGATTAACTCACACTAACATTTCTATAATCAAGTTTGTGGCTATTTAGTGTTTGATTTTACAGGATCACCTATTCACCCCCCTCTAGGTGCTCTCAATTGGTAACAGAGCTATACTCTTCATCTAAGGGACTAACCGCCCGAAGAGATGGATCCTAAGGGAAAGGGGATGGTGGTCAATGATAAGGAGAAGGAGTCCCTCTTCAATGAGCCAAGAGACGACAAGCCCACTGACTCAGGCTCAAGTCATAAGAAGAGGGACGAGAAGAAGAAGAGGCACATCAAGAAGATCATCTACTACGATGGCGATGCCTCCTCTTCTTCACCAAGGGACGATGACGACTCCTCGTCCAAGAAAAAGACGGTTAACCAAAATTATTCTTTTGATTATTCTCGCATTCTCTATAATTCAAATGCGCATTTACTATCAATTCCCTTGGAAAACCTCCACACTTTGATGGAGAGGACTATTCGTTTTGGAGTCATAAAATGTACAGTCATTTATTCTCTCTCCATCCTAGCATATGGGAAATTGTAGAAAATGATATGCATTTCGATAGCACTGATAACCCTGTTTTTATAAATGAACAAATTCATAAAAATGGCCAAGCTACTACTGTTTTGCTAGCATCTATTTGCAGGGATAAGTACAATAAAGTGAGTGGCTTGGACAACGCCAAACAAATCTGGGACACCCTCAAGATATCACATGAGGGAAATGATGCCACCATGATCACCAAGATGGAACTGGTGGAGGGCGAGCTAGGGAGGTTCGCGATGATCAGGGGAGAGGAGCCAACACAAACCTACAACAGGCTCAAGACCCTGGTCAACAAAATCCGAAGCTACAGAAGCACAAGATGGATGGATCATGATGTCGTCCGACTCATGCTCAGGACATTTATTGTTATTGACCCCCATCTTGTCAACCTTATTCGTGAAAATCCCAGGTACACCAAAATGACGCCCGAGGAGATCCTCAGAAAATTCGTGAGCAGGCGCATGATGGTGAAGGAGGCACGATACGTGGATCATGCGCTAAATGGTCCACTGCCCATCTACGAGCCGCAGCCTATTGCTCTCAAAGCAACTAGCAGCAAGAAGGCGCTAACAAGCAAGGTAGCACAAGTGGAGGCTGCCGAGCTCAATGAGGATGAGATGGCACTTATCATCATGCGCTTCAAGACCGCGCTAAAAGGACGCAAGGAGTGCCCCAACAAGAACAAAACAAGGGGAAAGCGCTCCTGCTTCAAATGCAGTAAGACTGGTAATTTCATAGCTTAATGCCCCGATAATGATAATGACCAGGGACAAGAAAAGCATGGGAAGAAAGAGAAGAAGAATTACAGGAAGGCAAAGGGCGAGGCGCATCTTGGAAAAGAATGGGATTCCGACTGCTCTTCATCCGACTCTGACGATAAAGGACTGGCTGCCTCAGCCTTCAACAAATCTTCGCTCTTCCCCAACGAACGCCATACTTGCCTTATGGCTAAATCTTCGCTCTTCCCCAACGAACGCCATACTTGCCTTATGGCTAAGGAGAAGAATGTACGTATTCAGGACACTCCCAAGTATACTTCTTCTAGTGATGAAGAGTCATCTGATGATGAAGTAGACTATACTGACTTGTTTAAAGGATTAGATAGAAATAAAGTAGACAAAATAAATGAATTAATTGATGCCCTTAATGAAAATGATAGATTACTAGAAAAGCAAGAAGATATCTTGTATGAGGAACATGATAAATTTGGTAGTGTTTAAAAATCTCTTGCTCTAGAAATTAAAAGAAATGAAATGATGTCCTCTGAGTTGTCTGCTTGCCATGAATCTGTCTCTAGTCCAAAGGAGTTAAATGATGAATTAAATGCCAAACTAGAGAAAGCAAATGCAACTAGTTCATGTATAGAACATGTAGTTATTTGCAATAGGTGTAAAGATGTTAATTTTGATGAACATGTTGTCACCATTGGTAAATTAAACAATGAGGTTGCAAGTCTTAATGCTCAACTTAAGACTTGCAAAGATGATTTTGATAAATTAAAATTTGCTAGGGATGCCTACACTGTTGGTAGACACCCCTCGATTAAGGATGGACTTGGTTTTCGAAAGGAAACCAAGAACTTAACAAGCCAAAGGACCTCCGATCTAAAGGGAAAGGGAAGGCTCCTATGGCGAGTAGCTCACATGACCAAAAGAAACATGCCTATCTTTATACTCATGTTAAGAAAGTTTCTCATTACAATCAAAGTTATGATCGTGTTGCTTATAATGATTCACTTACTATGTTTGCATCTAGTTCTGCTTTTGTTCATGGTAGAAGTAGGCCTAGGAGAAATTATGCTACTTCTCATACTTCAAGGAAAGTTTGCAATGGACCTACTACTGTTTATCATGCTTGCAATACTTCTTTTGTACTTTCATGTAAGAATGCAAAAGTAATTGCTAGGAAGTTGGGATCCAAATGCAAGGGAGACAAAACTTGCATATGGGTTCCAAAAACTATTGTGACTAACCTTGTAGGACCCAACAAGAGTTGGGTACCTAAAACCCAAGCTTAAATTGCCTTGCAGGTTTATGCATCCGGGGGCTCAAGCTGGATTATCGACAGCGGATGCACAAACCACATAACGGGGGAGAAGAAGATGTTCACCTCCTACGTTAAGAACAAGGATTCCCAGGATACGATCATGTTTCGAGATGGGAACCAAGGCAAGGTAAAAGGCTTGGGCAAGATAGCCATCACTAACGAGCACTCAATATCAAATGTATTTTTAGTAGAGTCGCTCGGGTATAACCTTCTGTCTGTAAGTCAATTGTGTCACATGGGTTACAATTATCTGTTTACTAAATGTTGATGTATCTGTCTTTAGTAGGAGTGATGGTTCATTAGCTTTTAAGGGTGTATTAGACGACAAACTCTACTTAGTTGATTTTTCGAAAGAGAATGACGATCTAGATGCATGCTTAATAGCTAAGACTAGTATGGGCTGGCTATGGCATCGCTGTCTAGCACATGTTGGGATGAAGAACCTTCATAAGCTTCTAAAGGGAGATCATGTGTTAGGACTAACCGATGTCTGTTTTGAGAAAGACAGACCTTGTGCAGCATGTTAGGTAGGGAAACAGGTGGGAAGCACTCATCATAGCAAGAATGTGATGACGACATCAAGACCACTAGAGCTTCTTCACATGGACCTCTTCGGACCCGTTGCCTACCTCAGCTTCGGAGGAAGTAAATATGGTCTTGTAATTGTTAATGATTTTCCCGCTTCACTTGGGTATTCTTTTTGCAGATTAATTCAGAAACCCAAGGGACCCTAAAGCGCTTCTCAAGGAGAGCTCAAAATGAATTTGAGCTAAAGGTGAAGAAGATAAGAAGCGACAATGGGTCCGAGTTCAAAAATCTACAAGTTGAAGAGTTTCTTGAGGAGGAAGGCATACAACATGAGTTTTCCGCTCCCTACACACCACAGTAAAATGGTGTAGTAGAGAGGAAGAACAGGATGCTAATCGACATGGCAAGAACGATGCTTGGAGAGTACAAGACGCTTGAGCGGTTTTGGTCGGAAGCTATGAACACAGCTTGCCATGCCATTAATCGGCTCTACCTGCACCGTCTCCTCAAGAAGACCTCCTATGAACACATTACCGGTAACAAACCCAATGTCTCTTACTTTTGTGTATTTGGGAGCAAATGCTACATTCTGGTGAAGAAAGGTAGACATTCTAAATTTGCTCCCAAGGCAGTAGAAGGGTTTTTACTAGGATATGACTCAAATACAAAGGCGTATAGGGTATTCAACAAATCATCAGGATTAGTTGAAGTCTCTAGCGACATTGTATTTGATGAGACTAATGGCTCTCTAAGAGAGGAAGTTGATCTTGATGATGTAGATGAAGAAGAAGTTCCAACGGCCGCAATGCGCACAATGGCGTTAGGTGATGTGCGACCACAGAAACTATAGGAACAAGATCAACCATCTTCCTCAACAATGGTGCATCCCCCAACTCAAGACGATGTACAGGTACCTCAAGAAGAGGGGCAGGATCAAGGGGGAGCACATGAAGAATAGGTTATGGAGGAAGAAGCACCATGGGCCCCCAACTCAAGTTCGAGCATCGATCCAAAGACATCATCCCGTCGATCAGATTCTGGGTGACATCAGCAAGGGAGTAACTACTCGCTCACGATTAGCTAATTTCTATGTGCATTATTCATTTGTCTCTTCTATTGAGGCCTTTTAGGGTAGAAGAGGCCTTGCAGGATCCAGACTGGGTGTTGGCCATGCAAGAAGAGCTCAACAACTTCAAAAGAATGAAGTCTGGAGCTTGGTGCCACGTCCAAAGCAAAACATTGTGCGAACCAAGTGGGTGTTCCGCAACAAGCAAGATGAGCACGGAGTGGTGACAAGAAACAAGGCTCGACTTGTGGCAAAAGGTTATGCCCAAGTCATAGGTTTGGATTTTGAGGAGACTTTTGCTCCTATTGCTTGGCTAAAGTCAATTCGGATATTATTAGCCTATGCTGCTCACCATTCTTTTAGGTTATTCCAAATGGATGTGAAGAGCGCTTTCCTCAATGGGCCAATCAAGGAGGAGGTATACGTGGAGCAACCCCCTGTCTTTGAGGATGACAGGTATCCCGACCACGTGTATAAGCTCTCTAAGGCGCTCTATGGACTTAAGCAAGCCCCAAGAGCATGGTATGAATGCCTTAGAGATTTCCTTATTTCTAACGCTTTCAAGGTTGGGAAAGCCGATCCCACTCTTTTCACAAAGACTTGCAATGGTGATCTTTTTGTGTGCCAAATTTATGTCGATGACATAATATTTGGTTCTACTAACCAAAAGTCTTGTGAGGAGTTTAGCAGGGTGATGATGCAAAAGTTCAAGATGTCGATGATGGGCGAGTTGACCTACTTCCTTGGATTCCAAGTGAAGCAACTCAAGGACGACACTTTCATCTCCCAAACGAAGTACACTCAAGATCTTCTCAAGAGGTTTGGGATGAAGGACCCCAAGCCCGCGAAGACACCGATGGGAACTGACGGGCATCTTGACCTCAACAAAGGAGGTAAGTTCGTTGATCAAAAGGCATACCGGTCAATGATAGGTTCATTACTTTACCTTTGTGCTAGTAGACCGGACATTATGCTTAGTGTATGCATGTGTGCTAGATTTCAATCTGACCCCAAGGAATGTCACCTTGTGGCCGTTAAGCGAATTCTTAGGTATTTAGTTTCTACGCCTTGTTCCGGGATCTGGTATCCAAAGGGGTCTACCTTTGACTTGATTGGATACTCAGACTCTGACTATGCCGGGTGCAAGGTTGATAGGAACAGCACATCAGGGACGTGCCAATTTCTAGGAAGGTCCCTGGTATCCTGGAGTTCCAAGAAACAAACATCTGTTGCCCTATCCACCGCTGAGGCCGAGTACGTTGCCGCAGGACAGTGTTGCGCGCAACTGCTTTGGATGAGGCAAACCCTCCCACTCCTATGTGACAATGAGAGTGCAATCCACTTGGCAGATAATCCTGTTGAACACAGTCGCACTAAGCACATAGACATCCGGCATCACTTCCTGAGAGACCACTAGCAAAAGGGAGATATCGATGTGTACCACATTTGCACCGAGAACCAGCTAGCCAATATCTTCACTAAGCCTTTAGATGAGAAAAGGTTTTGCAGCTAGCCGATATCTTCACTTCCCTTTCAATGTCCTAGATTCGCGTAACTTGGATTTATCTATAGCATACATGTGTTCTATGCCTTTGATCATGTTACTTTGAGCATTTAAATCAATTATTGTTGTTTGTGGTGCTCAAGTTGTACAAATCATCCACGGACCTCACAAGTCCGTATGCAAATGATGCATATATTTAGGGGGAGATGTGCTACAACTTGATCCCATTGAGACTAACTTGTTTGTTTGAGTACGCTTGATGTAGTCTCAAAAGTACATTGAAAGGGAAGTGAACTTGGACGACGAAAAGACTTCCACTGCACTCCGGTATTAGTGTATTTACCTCCAAGTTCATACTAATGCTCTCATTGCCTTTTTGCTCTTATTTGACATTTTGGTGAGGCAATGGGGTTGTAAGGGCCAAATGTTATCCCGTTTTGGTGCTTAATGCCAAAGGGAGAGAAATTAAGGCCAAAGGAAATAGATCAGCCAACCACTTGTAAATTTCAAAAATAGTAGAGTTAGAATTTGCATCTTGCCCAAAATCCTCTTATTGCAAAATTTGGTCTCTTATGGGGGAGAATTTTGATTATGGGAAAAGGGGAAGTTTTTGGCACTTGATCAATTTCACTCTTGGAATATCTCTATATTTGCTCAAACAAGCGTGTTTGACTTAGAGATAAGGAAAAGAATTTAATTTGCAAAAACAAACCAAGTGGTGGCAAAGAGCGATCCAAATATGCCAAATCCTAAGTAAAAAAGAATTTGGTCTTCATTTGCATTGATGTTGCACTTCTTATGTTGCTTTTTGATGTGTTGGCATAAATCACCAGAAAGGGGGATATTGAAAGGGAAATGTGCCCTTGGGCCATTTCTATAAGTGTTTTGGTGATTAGATGTCCAACACATATCTATTGAGTCCTTATGTGCTAAATGTGTGAGAAGTGAAAATCAAAGAACAAGGTATGTTTCTAGACTTAGTCAATTGTTTTTGAATACTAACGTGTTTATATAAGTACTAGAAACACTGCCAAGAAAAAGAGAAAGAAGTTGGAGGAAAGTTGGCTGTGTATAGCCAAAACCAGCTTGGGCCTGGCACACCGGATTGTCCGGTGCCCTAGGCAGCTCGACGGTGAACTGGCTGCTCTCGGAAATCGGCCGGATGACTTCGCTAAAAATCACCGGACTTTCCGGTGGTGCACCGGACTGTCCGGTGAGCCAACGGCGCTCGCGGCCAACGGTCGGCTGCGCAATCTACGGGCGACGTGTGGCCCGCTCCAACGGTCGGTTGGGCACACCGGACTGTCCGTGTGCACCGGAGAGTGTCCGGTGCGCCAACCGGTCCCAAGGACCAATGGTCGGCTGCGCCCGATATAGAAGGAGATCGCGCACCGGACTGCTACAGTAGCTGTCCGGTGGTGCACCGGACTGTCCAGTGCACCACTCGACAGAAGGCAGGAATTGCCTTCCATGTTGAACTCCAAAGGCTCCTAGCTGCCTTGGGGCTATAAAAGGGACCCCTAGACGCATGGAGCAGAACACCAAGCCTTCTCTAAGCATTGTAAGACTCCCAGACTCCGCCTCCACGCATTTGATCAATTGTTTTAGTGATTTGAGGTCCGTCTGAGTTGTGAACTCACTGTGCTTCATTTCAAGCTCAAGTCTTGGCTTGTGTGCGTGTGTGTGCTGCGGATTTGGATCTTGTGTGTGTTGCTCTTCCATCCTTACTCTTGTACTTCTTTGTGATTGTTGGAGAGAAAATCCTCCGGCCGGGTGGCGGAATGCACCCGCCCTAATCCTAAGATGAGGAGGGGCCTAAGCGTCTTGCCTGCTAGGTGGATTCGGGATGAACACAAGAACACGTGAGGGTTTATAGTGGTTCAGGACGTCGGAGCATAATACCCTACCTCCACTGTATGTAAGTTGTATTGAGTATGTGTGTGAGCCTATGTCTGAGAGTATGAGCTTGAGTCTATCCCTTGTAACGCTGTGTGCCTTCCCTTTTATAGTTTAAGGGAGGTACATATAAGGATGCTGAGCCCCGACATGTAGGCCCAGGAGCATAATGGTAGGAATACATTATGTGAATAGTAAATGCTGACAGCACACAAAGATCCTCCGCCTTAGTAACGCATGAGTAATCAACGGGAGTCATGCTGACCGTAGTCCATGCAGCATTGATAGTAGTAACCCTTTTCTTGGAAACACGCCACTAATGGTGAGTAACAGCACGACCCGTGTTTCGTGGACTGAGCACGCCACCTGTCAGTGGAATGGACAGGCGTACGTCTTATCCGTAATGAATGCGAAGGCACGCGTAGCCTAGAGGCATCATGCTAGGTTCCACCTGTTGGCTTATGCCGCGCGCAGTATGCCATGTTGCAGCATCGGGTCTCCGCCTGAGCGAGGAGTAGGAGTGTATGCGGATAGGTCCGGATCCCACCAGACCAGGTCTAGACACGTGTCGACACCGGACCCCCGCCTGGGCCCTGATTAAGGCCCGAGCGTGCTCTTGTCCTAGAACCCTGGGACCCTACTATGGGCGGTCCAGACCCCATATGGGGGGGGGGTCGGATCCCATTCCAAGGGTCCAGTCCATACACGTGGGGGTCTTGGACCAAACTTGGAGGTATGGACTCTATATCCGGGGGTCCGGCACCTTCCCATGGGGTCCGGACTCACTGTTGATGCCTTGGAGTATATCACTTTCTCTGGGCACGTGGCGGCCCCGGGCCTGCCCATGTGGTGGGGTCAGGCGCTATTGCTGGTCTAGAGTAGTCGCCCGAGGCTAGGGCGAGTCATGGCCTGGTCCCACATACAGCTCTTTTGTCACGCGGCTAAAGATAGCCGCATGGGCACTGCGTCTTTATACAATAGTGAGGGGTACCCTAGTTTCAGGGTACCGACAGTGGCCCCCGGGCCCGCCTCAGGGGAGGATGCGAGCCTGCAGGTGGGGCCAAAGCTTGTACTTTGCCTCAATATGACCTGATTGAAGATTGGCGCGCCGTTTTGGCACGTCTGCTGACGCACCCTCTGTCAATCACCTTCGGTCACGCCAACTGCCATATCTGTCCCCACGGCTGACTGACCCACAGGCCCCCACGCCTGGTGGTTTCGTCGGGCCATGCGCGGGGCGCCTCGTTATCGCTGCCTTGGGTTTTAAAAAATTACCTTCTGTCTTCTGCAGTGGCCCTAAGGAGGCGCACTACCGGCGCGTGTGGCGGTTCGCTCTTTCCGCACTCGAAATCTGGCACACAAACTGTATGACTTATGGACCTGGGCCCCTGTGTCATAGACTGGGCTGCCTGAGTCCTAGGTTCCTGTTGAGGGGGATTTCCTGCGGTGATTCTAGGGCGCGTGAAAGGGTTTCCCTGAATAGGGACTCAGGTTTCCTTGAAAAAGGATTCACCCCGCGTGCAACAGTTACCTTTTCGCATTCTCTTCCAATCGACTGCGCCTCTTTGCCTTCATGCTCCTCTACGCCCCTTTGCCTTCGTGCTCTTCTGCTCTATGCCCGCACCACCGCACACGCCATGACTTCGCTTGGTCATCCCGACCGCTTTCAGTCTGAGGAAGCGCTTAATCTGGTGCGTGGCCTGCTTGGGTGGAGCGTGCCAAGGCTCGCCGGAAGAATCCATGCTGGCGCTACCCCCCTTGGCGATCTCGCCGTCGGGGAGTTCGAGCTGTTCACCTCCTACATCTCTTGCGGGTTGGCGCTGCCGATCTCGCCCTTCTTCCTACTGCTGCTGGAGGAGTTCGGGCTTCAGCTCCAACACCTCACACCCCACTCCATCCTCTAGACAGCCATCTTCGTCCACCTCTGCGAGATGTTCGTAGGTGTGGCCCCCTGTACTTCCCTCTTCCGCTACTTCTTTGTGCTTGTCAAGTCCGGGAAGACTAGGGACCACATCGGTGCCTACTACTTCCAGACGAGGCTAGATCCGATCGTAGTCTACATCCCCACCCTTGGTGGAGCGAGGTGGGAGAACTGGCGTAGCGACTGGGTGATTGCCAGCGCCGAGGCCAACGACCGCCTCGAGCTGCCATCCAATGGGCCAGCCCTCGACCGCAAGCAGTGGAGGACCAAGCCGTCCCTATCGCCAGAGTTCCTGCCCATTGGACAGGATCAAGGTCTTGGCCACGGATGGCCTGACGTCAATGCACGTGGTCGGCGACCTCCTGAAGTGCCGGATCATGCCGCTGCAGAGGCGGCCATGCCTGTGCTGTTGGTTCACCGGCCCGAACGACATCGACAGGATCCAGCGTGGGCCGGGCACCAATTTGTCCTGGGACGAGCTGGCTGTCCTGGTGGGAGGTATTACCGGGGAGACTTTTGTCCCTAAGTCACTGATACGCCCCAGGCCACCCCAGCGCTCTGCGACGACCCAGGGTTGAGGACGGCGATCTTGGCCACGCTGTCGACCCTCGACGACAGTGGCGTGGCTGTTCGCTAGACCAGCGGTCGGGACCCCCTCCGCGAGATCCAGATCTCTTATGCACCGACTAGAGGTCTCTAGCCCGCTAGTGCGGCCCCCAGCGCCAACCCCGCCATGGCCCCCAGCCCCTTGGACAAGGGCAAAGGGGCTACAAGTAGTGCCTCCGCCCCAGGTAGCTCTGGGGGTCGAAGGAGCAGAGGCGACGCAGGCTGCGTCGCACTAATGGGTCACTTGTTTTGGACCCCCCAGAAGCGCTAGAGGACTGCTGGTGGGGCCAAGGAGGCTAGCTCCCAGGCCCACAGCGCGCAGAGGCACGTTAGCCCTCCGGTCCCGTCGCCACCACCACCCTCTAGGGGTGATCACCCCCAAGGGCACCAGTAGCAGCAACAACAGCAGCGGTCGCCCCGCTTCCAGGGTCACTGGAAAGTCCAGGGCCCCAAGTAAGTGTAGCCCCTTTTTCCATGAGTCAAATTATCATGCCGACAAGTCTTAACCCATCGTCTGTTCGCCAGGGATTCTTCCTCCACTGCTCCCAAGGCCACGTCTCCTCCGCCAGGTACCAGGCCTACCGATGGGTCTGGCTCTCAGCAGTAGGAATCTGGTGGGAGTGGTGCCGGCGGTCCACCTCCAGCTGCTGCCAAGACGGCGCCAGCGGCTTTCCATACCCCAACCGGGGGTCCGACGACAGCGGCGCCAGCATCAGGCGGTGTCGCAGTGGTAGAGGAGGTCCCAGCTGGGGGATCCAGGCCCACTCCTAACACCGGGGGTGACACCGGAGGCGCGTCTAGCTCCAACCCCCCGCCTGCACCGGAGGAGATGGAGGTGGTGTTCAGGCGACGACTCTGGTCTGGTGCCGAGGAAGAAGCTGCGCCAGTTCCCCTCCCCCGCATGTTGTCCCGCACCCACCAGGTCCTTAGTGACAGTGGGGTAGCAATCTTGCGGAAGTGGGAGGCGCTCGAGGATGAGCACTAGCGCCTCAGTGACTGGCGCACCCAACTGGAGGAGCACACCAAGACAGCGTCCCGTCAATTCATCTTTGAGCGGTCCCAACTCGAGCGGGACCACAAGGAGTACAAGAGGGACCTCCAGAAGGTGTGTGCCAGGGAGCTGGAGGCATCCCGAAGGGAGAAGAAGGTGGCCAGGAGGGAGGAGGCCGTGACCCAGAGGGAGGCCCTCACAATAGAATACCAAGCCAAGCTGAGCGCCCTAACCAGACTCTGGAAGCCTAGCGGGCCCAGCAGGTCAAGGCTGTGGAGAGGTTGCAAAAGTGGCAGCAGGAGCTCGAGGGCAAGCCCAGCGATGCCGCCCTCACCGAGGAGAATCTGAAGGCGAAGGAAAAGTCCCTGGACAGGCGGGAGACGGATCTCGCCTTCAGGGAAGAAATGCTCACCCGGTGAGGTGAGTTGCTGGCCGAGCACGAGCTCGAGGTGGAGGAGAAAGAGAGGAAGCTGGAGGAGTAGATCCGCCAGTTCAACGCGGCACAGGCGGCGCCGGGTCCCTAGGCGGTGGAGGCCACCAGGAAGGCCCTTGAAGATCTCTAAGCGGAGCACCGCGTCGGGGTCCAGCGCATTGCCGCGTGGGCCAGCGAGGCAAGCACGACACTAGTGTCGCTAGGGATGAGCCCCATCCTAGTGTCGGAGCTGCCAGCGTCAATCTCTGATGCCCTCCCGGTGCTAGACTCTGCCGCCGACCGCCTCCGACGCCTGGATCAGATCCTCGGCCCCGCCTGGAGGCAGAGGGCAGCAAGCTCTATCAGGTGGTGGTTGAATATGTCCTGACGTGCTTCCGGAGTCATGACCCCGCCATATCCTTGGCGCCGGTGATCGTTGGTCCGATAGCTGCCACAGAAGATACCGTCCGGGAGAGCGTACAAGTCGCCGTGGAGCTGGTGGCCGAGCGCTTCCAGTGGGATCCTACTGACGACGTGTAGCCAGATCTGCAGAGATAAGGTGAGGGTTCTGCTAGGAGGCGGCTGTAATAATTTTTGGTCTTGTAACATATTCTAAGAACCATTTAAGTAAAACTAGAACTTATCTTGTATGTTATTTGTCCTTGTTGTGTGTAGCGTTATCAACTTCTCCCTGGTACTTGTACTTGCCCCCCTGGGAGGTAGGCTCGGCGTGTTGAGGCTGGATACCAGTGTACCAAAGAGAAAATTGGTTGCCTAGTCCCTAGGAGGTAGTCTCTATAGTTTGAGACTACCTACCTCTGGACTAGGACCTAGACCTGCACACAGCTTCGGCTTTGAAGTGTTAGGAGCACACCCATAGGACCCATCGTCTGGTATCTGCCATCCTTTCATTCATGCAACAGGACCTGCAGGATTTAGCCTGGGAAGCCAAGCCGTATGTCTGGACCCACAGGATCATAGTTCCAAATACTAGAGTACCCGTCGCAGAGTGGTGGAGCGTGCAGGCTTAGGGTACGGAACCAGGCTAAGCAGCTACATAGCTCCGGACCACCCAGGAAACGAGCGCCCATTCTCTAGAACTGGTCCGCAGGTTGCCAGACCCCCTGTAGCAGTAGAGGGTCCTGAACTGCAAGCCTGGCTACTCAATTCGGATGTCATCATACCAGCAAGGGTGGGAACTGTATGGGTGGGTTAGATAAAAGAATGATGCTTGTAAACTGAAGTAGAATGAAACCATCACAAAAGAACATCTGGGTAAATCCTTTCCTTATAACTTGATATACATGGGTGCAGACCAATAGGCCGAGCTTACGAGGGCGGACCTCACCGGATTGACGTACACATATGCGCAACCTAGTTACAAAGGAAGAAAACTCAACCCTCTAGTTTTGCTTTTATGGATAGAACTTACGGAGATGCTCTATGTTCCAGGGATTGGGAAGAGGTACTCCTTCTGTTGTGGCGAGGCGGACACACCCGGGTTGGCATATTTCCGTCACCTTGAAGGGTCCTTCCCAACTGAGGGAGAGTTTGTGGAGCCCCTCTCGGTTCAGTACTCACCTTAGGACTAGGTCCCCGACCCCGAGCTCCCTACTATGCATGAACCGTTGGTGGTAGCGCCTGAGCGCTTGGTTGTACCGTGCATTTTGGATCGTCGCTTGCCATATGCGTTCGTCGATGAAGTCCACATCCTCACACCGTAGCTGTTCCTGCATAGACTCATAGAAAGACTGGACCCGTGGGGAGCCCATAACGATTTCTGGGGGAAGTCAGGCTTTGGCCCCGTAGACCAGGAAGAACAGGGTCTCCCCGGTAGCTCGGCTGGGTGTGGTCCGGTTCCCCCATAGTAAGGACGGAAGCTCGTTGACCCAATCTGCACCATGCTTTTTCAAGCAGTCATATGTGCGTGTCTTGAGTCCCCTGAGGATTTCTGCGTTTGCCCTCTCAGCTTGGCCGTTGCCCCTAGGATGAGCCACAGACGCAAAGCAGAGCTGGGTGCCGATGCCCTCACAATACTCATGGAAGAGCCGACTTTTGAACTGGGTCCCATTGTCCGTAATGAACTAATGATATGGCTTGGGACCCCAAATCTGTAGATAATCGACTTGAGGAAGGCAACAACAGCACCCTGGGTGATACTGACCATAGGGGTGGCCTCTGGCCACTTTGTGAACTTGTCGATGGCGACGAAGAGGAAACGGTACCCACTGACAGCCCTAGGGAATGGTCCAAGGATATCCACCCCCATACAGCGAATGGCCAGGAGGGTGGAATCATTTGCAGAGCCTGAGCTAGTGTGTGTATCTGCTTTGCATGGAACTGACATGCTTTGCAGGACTTTACCAACTCAGCTGCATCCTGGGGAGCGGTTGGCTAGTAGAAGTTGTGCCGGAAGGCATTACCGACTAGCGTGTGGGATGACGAATGACTTCCACACTCACCTCCATGGATGTTCATGAGCAACTCACGGCCCTCCTCCTGGGTGATGCACCGCATGAGAATGTCGTTGGCGCCACGGCGGTATAGATCCCCTTCTACCACCGTGTAGTGTTTGGCCAACCGCACTATGCGCTCTGCGGACACATTATCTCCAGGAAGGATATTTTCCTTTAGGTAGTCCTGGATCTCGGAGATCCATGCATCGGGACCACTCTGAGCCACTGGCTGTGGCGCTAAGAGGTTGGCAGGACCCCCTGTAGCACACATATTCCTTGGTGGGTTCTGCAGATGTAACGCCATCACGACCGCTAGCTTCGAGGTGCTAGTCTCGCCCCCTTCGCCCGGTTCGGCAGGCTGGGCGGTAGGTCTCAGCAGCCGTCTTTCGAAGACGCCCTCGGGCATGGGTGCCCAAGTTGATGCCCTCGTGGAGAGTTCATCTGCTGCTGAGTTGTTAGCCCGAGGAACATGTTGCAGTTCCTGGGCTGTGAAGTCCTTTTCTAGCTTCCTTACGTGGAGGAGGTAAGCTGCGAGCCTGGGCTCATTACAGCTACATTCTCTGTGGACCTGTTTGATAATCAGCTGGGAGTCCCCCTTCATGAGGAGCTGGCGGATCCCTAGGGATAGGGCCGCAGATAAGCCGAAGATCAGTGCCTCGTACTCTGCCATGTTGTTGGTGGCGTTGAACTCAAGGTGCACCATGTACTTCACTTGATCTTCGCTTGGGTCGACGAGGACCACCCCAGCACCGCCACACTGCTGGCAGGCGGATCCGTCGAAGAAGAGCATCCAGTGGGGCTTGGTGAAGACTAGAGCCCTGGGCTCCGCGTGTGTGGGGTTTGAATCGGGATCCGGACCCCTAGGGGCGCTTGAGGGAGGGGTCCACTCCATGATGAAGTCAGCCAGGACCTGGCTCTTGATAGCGTGGCAAGGCTGGAAGTCCAGTTGGAACTCAGCAAGCTCCGCGACCCACTTGGCGATGTTGCCTGTGGCATTAGAGTTGTGGAGGATGGCCTTTAATGGGAAAGAGGTCACCACCACAACCCTGTGTGCCTGAAAATAGTGGCACAACTTCCTGGACGCAACAAGCACAACATAGATAAGCTTGTGCGTCTCAAGGTACCTGGCCTTTGCCTCATGGAGGACTTCGCTGACGTAGTAGACCGGCTTCTGGATGGTTCGGACCCCTGTAGTTCGTCTCGAGCCCTCAAGCTCTATGGTGATCGGACCACCACCTTCCCCTAGGGGAACTTTCTGACTCCCCTGGGGATGTTGTGTCGTCCTTTCGACGACCAGCACCATGCTCACCGCCTCTGTAGCCGCTGTAATGTACAAGTACAGCGGCTCCCTTGGCTTCGGAGCTACCAGTATTGGTAGGGACACAAGGTGCTGCTTCAACTCTTTGAAGGCTCGCTCTACCTCCTCGGTCCAAGAGAATGGGCCGGACTTCCGTAAGAGCTTGAAGAAGGGTAGCGCCCTCTCGGCCAGCCTTGAGATGAAGCGGCTAAGGGCGGCCAGTGACCCCGTAAGCTTCTGGACGTCCTTGATCTGGGCACGAGGCCTCATTGCCTCAATTGCTTTGATCTTCTCTGGGTTTGCTTCAATGCCCCGGTGCGAAACCAGGAATCCCAGCAACTTCCCTGCGGAGACACCAAAGATGCACTTTTCTGGGTTCAGCTTCGTGCGTGTTGCCCGCAGCTTGTCAAAGACCAGGGTTAAGTCTTCCACTAGGGTCGACCCTCTCTTAGTCTTGACCATGATGTCATCGACGTATATCTCTATCCTGTCCCTAATCAGGTCACCAAAGGTCTTACTCATCGCCCGTACAAATGTCGGCAAGGCATTTTTCAGACCGTAAGGCATTACAACATAATAGTAAAGCCCATCAACTGTTACAAAAGCGGTATGCTTCCTATCTTCCCTAGCCATCTGGATCTGATGGAAACCAGAGTAAGCATCTAGAAAGGATAGGAGGTCGCACCCGGAGGTAGAATCCACAATTTGATCTATTTGTGGAAGTGGATATGGGTCCTTGGGATAGGCCTTATTAAGGCTGGTGTAGTCGATGCACATCCGAAGCTTCCCGTTCGCCTTTGGGACGATGACTGGATTGGCCAGCCATACTGGGTGAAAGACCTCTTCGATGAAGCCAGCGTGTAGCAGCTTCCGGACCTCCTCACGGATGAAATCCTGCCGCTCAACGGACTGTTTCCGAGGCTTCTGACTCACCTGCTTGGCATCAGGGTGGATCTTCAGATGATGCACAATCACCTCCCTGGGGATCCCAGGCATCTGCGACGGTTCCCATGCGAACACGTTGGCATTTGCCTGGAGGAAGGCGACGAGCGTGATTTCCTATTTTTCCTCCAGATTGCCTGGAGGTGGTCTGGGAGGAATCCATGCCAACCTGGATGGTTTTGACTGGACCACATTCAGCTCCGGATGGCTGCACCTTTGGCACCTTGGTAGGCGCCTTTGTACTGGAAGTTGAGGGGTCCCTCCCCTCGTCATCCGGGCAAGCAGTTTCTACCGCCAGGGCATGCAGCTTCTCGACAACTGCAAGTGCAACGGCGCGGTCGCCTCGCACGGTGAGGAACCCAGCAGGGGACGGTGAAAAGGAAATAGGGTCAAACCTTTTTCCAATATGAATTTTGGTGGTTGAATTGCCCAACACAAATTATTGGACTAACTAGTTTGCTCTAGATTATGATTTCTACAGGTGCCAAAGGTTCACAACAAACCAATACAAGTCAACAGAAAGGGTTCAAAATTAAGGAGCAAATTATACCGAAGGCAGCCCTGGTCTGGCGCACCGGACTGTCCGGTGCGCCACCGGACAGTGTCCGGTGCACCAGGGAGTATTAAATCAAACTTGCCAGTCTCGGGAATTTGGGAGGCCGCTCCGCTATAATTCACCGGACTGTCCGGTGTGCCAGCGGAGCAACGGCTACTTTGCGCCAACGGTCGTCTGCAACGAGCATTAAATGTGCGCATGCACGCGCAGAGGTCAGAGCAGCGCCAGAAGGTGCACCGGACAGTCTACAGGACCTGTCCGGTGCACCACCGGACTGTCCGGTGGCCCCACTTGTCAGAGCTCCAACGGTCGGAACCCAACGGCCTAGTGACGTAGCTGGCGCACCGGACAGTGTCCGGTGGCGCACTGGACTGTTCGGTGCGCCATACGACAGAAGTCCTCACCAACGGTTCTTTTGGTGGTTGGGGCTATAAATACCCCCCAACCACCACACTTCAATGCATCCAAGTTTTCAGCCTTCAAACCTCATACAAGAGCTATAACATTCAATACAAGACACAAACAAAGAGATCGAATCCTCTCCCAAGTCCGGAATCACTCCAAACATATTAGTGACTAGAGAGAGACTTTTGTGTTCTTTTGAGCTCTTGCGCTTGGATTGCTTTTCTTCTTCCTCATTCTTGTTTCCATAACACTTGTAATCAAAACAAGAGACACCAATTGTGTGGTGGTCCTTGTAGTGGACTTAGTGTCCCATTTGATTGAGAAGAGAAGCTCACTCGGTCTAAGTGATCGTTTGAGAGAGGGAAAGGGTTGAAAGAGACCCGGTCTTTGTGACCACCTCAACGGGGAGTAGGTTCGCAAGAACCAAACCTCGGTAAAACAAATCACCGTGCCATCTATTCTTATTTGCTTGTGATTTGTTTTTCGCCCTCTCTTTCGGACTCATTTATATTTCTAACGCTAACCCCGGCTTGTAGTTGTGCTTAAGTTTATAATTTTCAGATTCCGCCTATTCACCCCCCTCTAGGCGACTTTCAATTGGTATCGGAGCCCGGTGCTTCATTAGAGCCTAACCGCTCGAAGTGATGTCGGGAGATCACGCCAAGAAGGAGATGGTGACCGGCGAGAAGCCCGTTACAAGCCACGGGAAGGCTCCATCGGGAGAGTCCCGCAACAAGGGGTAGGAGAAGGAATCCCCTTCACACAAGTTGCATAGGAGTGGCGAAAAGAAAAAGAAGATGAGGAAGGTGGTCTACTATGAGACCGACTCTTCATCGCCATCCACCTCCGGCTCCGACGCGCCATCCGTAACTTCTAAGTGCCATGAGCGCAAGAAGTTTAGTAAGATTCCCCTACACTACCCTCGTATTTCTAAACGTACTCCATTACTTTCCGTTCCATTAGGCAAACCACTGGTTTTTGACGGTGAAGATTATAACATGTGGAGTGATAAAATGGGGCATCACCTAACCTCACTCCACACTAGTATTTGGAACGTTATTGAGTTTGGTGCACAGGTACCATCCGTAGGGGATGAGGACTATGATTCAGACGAAGTTGCCCAAATCCGGCACTTTAACTCACAAGCCACCACAATACTCCTCGCCTCTCTAAGTCGAGAGGAGTATAACAAGGTGCAAGGATCGAAGAGCGCCAAAGAGATTTGGGACGTGCTCATAACGGTGCATGAAGGAGACGAGGTGACCAAGATCACCAAGAGGGAGACGATCGAGGGGGAGCTTGATCGCTTCATGCTCAACCAAGGAGAAGACCCCCAAGTCATGTACAACTGGCTAAAAACCTTGGTAAATCAAGTGCGCAACCTCGGGAGCACCAAATGGGATGACCATGAGATGGTCAAGGTTATTCTTAGATCACTCGTATTTCTTAACCCTATTCAAGTTCAATTGATTCGTGGTGATCCAAGATATAAACTAATGTCTCCCGAGGAAGTGATAGGTAAATTTGTGAGCTTTGAATTAATGATCAAAGGCTCCAAGAAGATCATCGAGCAAGGCGCCTCCTCCTCCGTACCCGAAGCACAACCCATTGCATTCAAAGCAACGGAGGAGTAGAAAGAAGATTCTACTCCAAGTGAATCCCCATTGATGCCTCTAAGCTCGACAATGAGGAAATGGCGCTCATCATCAAGAGCTTCCGCCAAATCCTCAAGCAAAGGAGGGGGAAAGATTACAAGCCCCGCTCCAAGAAAGTGTGCTACAAGTGTGGTAAGCCCGGTCATTTTATTGCAAAATGTCCATTATCTAGTGATAGTGACAGGGGCGACGACAAGAAGGGAAAGAGGAGAGAAAAGAAGAGGTACTACAAGAAGAAGGGTGGCGATTCCCATGTTTGCCGGGAGTGGGACTCCGACGAGAGCTCCACCGACTCCTTCTCCGACGAGGACACCGCCAACATCGCTGTCAACAAAGGGCTCCTCTTCCCCAACGTCGGCCACAAGTGTCTTATGGCGAAGGACGGCAAAAAGAAGAAGGTAAAATCAAAGTCCTCCACTAAATATGCAACCTCTGGTGATGGGGATAATTCTAGTGATGAGGAGGATAACTTGCTTACCCTTTTTGCCAATCTTAACATGCAACAAAAAGAGAAGTTAAATGAATTGATTAGTGCCATTCATGAGAAGGATGATCTCTTGGATAGCCAAGAGGACTTCCTTATCAAAGAAAACAAAAAGCATGTTAAGACTAAAAATGCTTATGCTCAGGAGGTAGGGAAAAATGAAAAATTAACTAGTGAGCTAAGTATTTGCCATGACACTGTTCTCAACCTTAGAAATGAAAATGCCAATTTAATTGCTAAGGTTGGGAAGCTTGATGTTTGTGATGATTCGATTGTTAGTCTTAGAAATGGTAATGCCAATTTAATTGCAAAGATTGACAAATTGAATGCTTCTCTTGCTAGCCTTAAGAATGAGAATGAAAAATTAATTGCTAAGGCTAGAGAATTAGATGTTTGCAATGTTTCCATTTCCAATCTTAGAAATAAAAATGATATTTTACATGCTAAGATTGTTGAATTAAATACTTGCAAACCCTCTACATCTTCCGTTGAGCATGTTACTATTTGCACTAGATGTAAAGATATTAATGTTGATGCTATTCACGATCACCTAGCTTTAATTAAATAGCAAAATGATCACATAGCTCAACTAAGTGCCAAAATTAATGAGCATGACTTAGAAAATGAGAAATTTAAATTTGCTAGAAGCATGCTCTATAGTGGGACACGCCCTGGTATTAAGGATGACATTGGCTTCCAAAAGGGAGACAATGTCAAGCTTAATGCCCCTCCTAAAAGATTGTCTAACTTTGTTAAGGGCAAAGCTCCCATGGTTCAGGATAACGAGGGTTACACTTTCTACCCTACTGGCTATCCCGAACACAAAATTAGGAGAATTCACTCTAGGAAGTCTCACTCTGGCCCTAATCATGCTTTTATGTATAAGAGTGAGGCATCTAGTTCTAGGCAATCAACCCATGCTAAATTGCCTAAAAAGAAAACTCCTACTGCATCAAATGATCATAATGTTTCATTCAAAACTTTTCATGCTTCTTATGTGCTAACTAACAAATTCGGCAAGGTAGTTGCCAAATATGTTGGGGGCAAACACAAGGGATCAAAGACTTGTGTTTAGGTACCCAAAGTTCTTGTATCTATTGTCAAAGGACCCAAAACTGTTTGGGTACCTAAAATCAAGAACTAAATTTGTTTTGTAGGTTTATGCATCCGGGGGCTCAAGTTGGATCATCGACAGCGGGTGCACAGACCACATGACTGGGGAGAAAAGAATGTTCTCCTCCTATGAGAAAAACCAAGATCCCCAACGAGCTATAACATTCGGGGATGGAAATCAAGGTTTGATCAAAGGATTGGGTAAAATTGCTATATCACCTGACCACTCTATTTCCAATGTTTTTCTTGTAGATTCTTTAGGTTACAACTTGCTTTCTGTTTCTCAATTATGCAAAATGGGTTACAACTGTCTTTTTACGGATACGGGTGTTACTGTCTTTAGAAGAAGTGATGATTCAGTAGCTTTTGAGGGAGTATTAGAGGGTCAGCTATACTTAGTTGATTTCAATAGAGCTGAATTCGATACTTGCTTAATCGCTAAGACTAACATGGGTTGGCTCTGGCATTGCCGACTAGCCCATGTTGGGATGAAGAATCTTCACAAGCTTCTAAAGGGAGAGCACATTTTGGGACTAACAAATGTTCATTTTGAGAAAGACAAAATTTGTAGCGCATGCCAAGCAGGGAAGCAAGTTGGTGTTCATCATCCACACAAGAACATCATGACAACTGACAGGCCACTCGAGCTCCTACACATGGACCTATTCGGCCCGATTGCTTACATAAGCATCGGCGGGAGTAAGTACTGTCTAGTTATTGTGGATGATTATTCTCGCTTTACTTGGGTATTCTTTCTACAGGAAAAATCTCAAACCCAAGAGACTTTGAAAGGATTCTTGAGACGGGCTCAAAATGAGTTCGGCTTAAGGATCAAGAAGATAAGAAGCGACAATGAAACGGAGTTCAAGAACTCTCAAATTGAAGGCTTTCTTGAGGAGGAGGGCATCAAGCATGAGTTCTCTTCTCCCTACACGCCATGGCAAAATGGTGTAGTGGAGAGGAAGAATAGAACTCTATTGGACATGGCAAGAACCATGCTTGATGAATACTAGACTTCGGATCGGTTTTGAGCCGAGGCGGTCAACACGCTTGCTACGCCATCAACCGATTATATCTACACCAAATCCTCAAGAAGACATCATACGAACTCCTCACCGGTAAAAAGCTCAATGTTTCATATTTTAGAGTCTTTGGTAGCAAATGCTTTATTCTTGTTAAAAGAGGTAGAAAATCTAAATTTGCTCCTAAGGCTGTAGAAGGCTTTTTACTAGGATATGATTCAAACACAAGGGCATATAGAGTCTTCAACAAGTCCACTGGACTAGTTGAAGTTTCTTGTGACATTGTGTTTGATGAGACTAACGGCTCTCAAGTAGAGCAAGTTGATCTTGATGAATTAGATGATGAAGAGGCTCCGTGCGTCGCGCTAAGGAACATGTCCATTGGGGATGTGTGTCCTAAGGAACTTGAAGAACCTCCACAAGCACAAGATCAACCATCTTCCTCCATGCAAGCATCTCCACCAACTCAAGATGAGGACGAGGCTCAAGATGATGAAGGAGAAGATCAAGAAGATGAGCCACCTCAAGAAGACGACAATGATCAAGGGGGAGATACAAATGATCAAGACAAGGAGGATGAACAAGATCCAAGGCCACCACATCCAAGATTCCACCAAGCAATTCAACGAGATCACCCCGTGAACACCATCCTAGGAGATATTCATAAGGGGGTAACCACTCGATCTCGTGTTGCTCATTTTTGTGAACACTACTCTTTTGTTTCCTCTATTGAGCCACACAGGGTAGAGGAAGCACTTCAAGATTCGGATTGGGTGCTGGCGATGCAAGAGGAGCTCAACAACTTCACGAGGAATGAGGTATGGCATTTAGTTCCACGTCCTAACCAAAATGTTGTAGGAACCAAGTGGGTCTTCCGCAACAAACAAGATGAGCATGGTGTGGTGACAAGGAACAAAGCCCGACTTGTGGCCAAGGGATATTCATAAGTCGAAGGTTTGGATTTTGGTGAAACCTATGCACCCGTAGCTAGGCTTGAGTCCATTCGTATATTATTAGCCTATGCTACTTACCATGGCTTTAAGCTTTACCAAATGGACGTGAAGAGTGCCTTCCTCAATGGACCAATCAAGGAAGAGGTCTATGTTGAGCAACCACCCGGCTTTGAAGATAGTGAGTATCCTAATCACGTGTATAAACTCTCTAAGGCGCTTTATGGGCTCAAGCAAGCCCCAAGAGCATGGTATGAATGCCTAAGAGATTTTCTTATCACTAATGGATTCAAAGTCGGTAAAGCCGATCCTACTTTATTCACTAAAACCATTGAAAATGATTTGTTCGTATGCCAAATTTATGTTGATGATATCATATTTGGGTCTACTTACAAATCTATTTGTGAAGAATTTAGTAGGATCATGATTCAAAAATTCGAGATGTCTATGATGGGGGAGTTGAAGTATTTCTTAGGATTTCGAGTCAAGCAACTCCAAGAGGGCACCTTCATCAGCCAAACGTAGTACATTCAAGATATTCTTACCAAGTTTGGAATGAAGGATGCCAAGCCCATCAAGACACCCATGGGAACCAATGGGCATCTCGACCTCGACACGGGAGGTAAATCCGTAGATCAAAAGGTATACCGGTCGATGATAGGATCTTTACTCTATTTATGTGGATCTCGACCAGACATTATGCTTTCTGTATGCATGTGTGCAAGGTTCCAAGCCGACCCTAAGGAAGTTCACCTTAGGCCGTGAAGAGAATCTTGAGATATTTAGTTCAAACACCTAAGTTTGGTCTTTGGTACCCCAAGGGATCCTCTTTTGACTTATTAGGATATTCTGATGCTGATTGGGCAGGGTGTAAGATTGATAGGAAGAGCACATCAGGGACTTGTCAGTTTCTGGGAAGATCCCTGGTGTCTTGGGCTTCAAAGAAACAAAACTCAGTAGCTCTTTCTACCGCCGAAGCCGAGTACATTGCCGTAGGCCATTGTTGCACGCAATTGCTTTGGATGAGACAAACCCTTAGGGACTATGGCTACAAGTTTAGCAAAGTCCCTCTCCTATGTGACAATGAGAGTGCTATCCGCATGGCGGATAATCCCGTTGAACACAGCCGCACTAAGCACATAGCCATTCGATATCACTTTCTGAGAGATCACCAACAAAAGGGGGATATTGAGATAGCCTATATAAACACCAAAGATCAATTGGCCGATATCTTTACCAAGCCTTTAGATGAGCAATCCTTTACCAAACTTAGGAATGAGCTAAATATTCTTGATTCTAGGAATTTTGATTGATCCTTTGCACACATAGCTCATTTACATACCTTTGATCATATCTCTTTTTATGTCTATGACTAATGTGTTTTCAAGTATCATCTTATGCTTAGTCATAGATATTGAAAGGGAAATAGAGTATTCGGCAAAGAAGGCGCTTCCACTCAACTCCAATTGTTTTTGCCGGTACTCCGCATCGTTCTCCACTTTGGTATAATCTTCACTCATATGTTTTGTGTTTGCCAAAGGGGGAGAAAGTTTGAAAAAGGGCTTATATCTAACTCACAAGTATCCGTTTTTGGCGATTCATGCCAAAGGGGAGAAAAATATGAGCCCAAAGCAAAAGGACTGCACCACCACCGAATTTTAAAAATGAAGTTTTTCAATTTGATATCTTATTGTGTTCAAAAAGGGGAGAAAGTAGTATCTTCAAAACTTGCAAACCCTCTTGAACACTAAGAGGAGAATTTTATTTAGGGGGAGTTTTGTTTTAGTCAAAGGAAAAGCATTTGAGACACGGGAGAAAAATTTCAAATCTTGAAAATGCTTTCTTCAATCTTATTCATATACCTTTGACTATTTGCAAAAGGTTTTTGAAAAAGAATTTTTCAAAGGATTTGCAAAAACAAAACTCGTGGTGCAAAGGTGGTCCAAAATTTTAAATAAGAAGAAAACCATCCATGCACATCTATTGAAATAAGTATATTGGTTTCAATTCCAAGCAACCTTTGCACTTACATTATGCAAGCTAGTTCAAATCTGCACTTTTATATTTGCTTTGGTTTGTGTTGGCATCAGTCACCAAAAAGGGGGAGATTGAAAGGGAAATAGGGTCAAACCATTTTCCAATATGAATTTTTGTGGTTGAATTGCCCAACACAAATTATTGGACTAACTAGTTTGCTATAGATTATGATTTCTACAGGTGCCAAAAGTTCACAACAAACCAATACAAGTCAAAAGAAAGGATTCAAAATTAAGGAGCAAATTATACCGAAGGCAGCCCTGGTCTGGCGCACCGGACTGCCCCATGCGCCACCGGACAGTGTCCGGTGCACCAGGGAGAATTAAATCAAACTTGCCAGTCTCGGGAATTTGGGAGGCTGCTCCGCTATAATTCACCGGACTGTCCGGTGTAACACCGGACTATCCGGTGTGCCAGAGGAGCAACAGCTACTTCGCGCCAACGGTCGTCTGCAACGAGCATTAAATGCGCGCCTGCGCGCGCAGAGGTCAGAGCAGCGCCAGAAGACGCATCGGGCAGTCTACAGGACCTGTCCGGTGCACCACTGGACTGTCTGGTGGCCCCACTTGTCAGAGCTCCAACGGTCGGAACCCAACGAACTAGTGACGTGGCTGGCGCACCGAACAGTGTCCGGTGGCGCACCGGACTGTCCGGTGCGCCATACGACAGAAGCCCTCACCAACGGTTCTTTTGGTGGTTGGGGCTATAAATACCCCCCAACCACCACACTTCAATGCATCCAAGTTTTCAGCCTTCAAACCTCATACAAGAGCTATAGCATTCAATACAAGATGCAAACAAAGAGATCAAATCCTCTCCTAAGTCCGGAATCACTCCAAACATATTAGTGACTAGAGAGAGAGAGACTTTTGTGTTCTTTTGAGCTCTTGCGCTTGGATTGCTTTTCTTCTTCCTCATTCTTGTTTCCATAACACTTGTAATCAAAACAAGAGACACCAATTGTGTGGTGGTCCTTGTAGTGGACTTAGTGTCCCATTTGATTGAGAAGAGAAGCTCACTCAGTCTAAGTGACCGTTTGAGAGAGGGAAAGGGTTGAAAGAGACCCGGTCTTTGTGACCACCTCAACGGGGAGTAGGTTTGCAAGAACCGAACCTCGGTAAAACAAATCACCGTGCCATCTATTCTTATTTGCTTGTGATTTGTTTTTCGCCCTCTCTTTCAGACTCATTTATATTTCTAATGCTAACCTCGGCTTGTAGTTGTGCTTAAGTTTATAATTTTCAGATTCCGCCTATTCACCCCCCCTCTAGGTGACTTTCAGACAGCATCTTGAGGACCAAGTACCCGTAATGGGCAATGTCCATGAACCGGTACAGGGCCTGTCTGCTAATGATGGCATTGAAAGGGAGGTTAACCTCCGCAACGTCGAACTGAACGTTCTCAGTACGGAAGTTCTCCTCGGTCCCGAATGTAACCGGGAGTGTGATGCTCCCAAGGGGATACACCGGTTGAGGGCCCACTCCAGAGAATGGACGAGAGGGTCCCAGTCGGGATCCTGGGATATGCAGCTGCTTGAACGCAGCGTGACTAATGATGTTGAGCCCAGCCCCACCGTCAATCAGGACATGATGCAGCCTCATGTTGGCGATGACAGGGGCGGTGATGAGCGGCAGTATGCCAGGCCCTGCCATGTTTTTGGGGCAGTCAAATGCCTCGAAGGTGATAGTGGTGCTCCTCCATCGTTGATGTGGAGCATCCTTCGGGACCCCTAGGGTCGCCGAAAGGACCTCTCGGCGCAGGGACTTCACGTTCCTACGGGAGGTGAGCTCCCAGCTCCCACCGTACATCACGTACAGCTTCTTGCGGCGGTCGTTATCATCACTAGAGTTAGAGTCTCTAGTGAAGACATCCTTGAGGACCCCCTCAGGAGACTGATACCCGAGGTCCCGTTCTCCCGTGGCCGCATCTCCTTCGTCGACCTTCTCTTTGCCAGGCCAGCGACGAGGCGGTGAGCCATCCTTGGAGGCCTGCTCACACCGCTCGCTGACGCGCTTCGCGAGCTTGAGGATCTCGCAGCATTCCGAGGCGCTGTGGCGACTGTTGGGGTGGACAGGGCATGACCCACTGTTGCTTCCCCATTGCCGTGGGCGCTTGTCGCGCTCGTTCCGGCCTCCAGCGGCGGCTACGGTGACCGTAGCAGCAGACTGCGGCCTACCATGACTGCGGTTCTTCTTCTTCTTCTTGTTGCCGCCCTGGGTGGCGGCACCTAAGCCACCCGTCTGGGTAACTCCGGTCTGCGGTGCCGAGTGCCATGCACGGCCCTCAGCAGCTCTGGCACACTTGTCGGCTAGAGCAAAGAGCGTGGTGATGGTTTCCACGTCATGTGTCGCCAACTTTTCCAACATCTTCTCATCACGTACCCCCTGTCAGAAAGCAGTGATAATAGAGGCATCGGAGACGTGAGGTATGGTCCCGCGTACCTTGGTAAAGCGGGAGATGAAAGCCCGGAGAGTCTCTCCGGGTTCTTGCCTTATGGCATGGAGATGAGCCTCCACACCATGCTACTGATAAGCACTGGCAAAGTTCGCTGTGAACCGTGCACAGAGCACTTCCTAGGAGTAGACGGACCCCAGGGTCAGGTTCATGAGCCAGGTCTGGGCCAGCCCGGTCAAGGCTACATGGAAGTAGCTTGCCATTACAGCAGTGTTTCCACCAGCTGCCGTAATGGCGATGACGTAGACCTGCAAGAATTCCGACGGGTTTGACGTACCATCGTACTTCTCCGGCAAGTGTGGCCGAAACTTGGGTGGCCAAGTCGCCGCGCAGAGGTGATCCGCTAGTGTGGCACAGCCCACGCCGACCAATGGGACACCCGTGTGGATTCGGGCACCCCTTGGAGTTTGTGGCGCAAGTGGGGTGAAGTCTTGGTCGAGGTTGCGACCCTCGATGTTTTGTCGGCGCTCACGCGCCCTCTCCAGAGAGACGTGAGCATCCTAGCCCGCACGCCTATGGTTGAGCTCTGCCCGTAGGTCGTCGGCCCTCTCCAGAGAGATTCGAGCATCATCGCCCGCACGCTGGCGGTTGAGCTCTGCCCACAGGTCGTCAGTCCGTGCACCCCTAACCGAGGGTGAGCGCACAAATGCTGATGCCTCGCGCTGACACCGGAATGATCGAGGCCTGGGCCTGGCCGAGCCAGAATGTGCCATGTCGAGGAGACGGTCGACATCCTCACACCACTGCCTCATGGGCCCCGGCGAGGCCGTGGAACTTGGGGGGTTGCGTAGCAACTCCCTGGCCGCAGACAACGCCCTAGGAGTAGCCCTCGACAGAGCCCTGGATGTCTGCGCAGGCGTGTGCTGCTGCGCAGCGCGCACAGCAGCAGCACCTGGTGCAGGGCGGTTGGAGCCCCGTGGCATGGAAGATGCAGCCTCCTTCTCCATCAGGAAATCCTCGAAAGACAAACCGCGGTGCTCGACGATCTGAACCATCGTGTCGAGCAAGAAAACAGGGGAAAAAACCTAAAGCCAAGGACCCCTACCTGGCGCGCCAAATGTCGGAGAGAAAATCCTCCGGCCGGGTGGCGGAATGCACCCGCCCTAATCCTAAGACGAGGAGGGGGCCTAAGCGTTTTGCCTGCTAGGTGGATTCGGGATGAACACAAGAACACGTGAGGGTTTATAGTGATTCAGGACGCCGGAGCGTAATACCCTACCTCCACTGTATGTAAGTTGTATTGAGTATGTGTGTGAGCCTGTGTCTAAGAGTATGAGCTTGAGTCTGTCCCTTGTAACGTTGTGTGCCTTCCCTTTTATAGTTTAAGGGAGGTACATACAAGGATGTTGAGCCCCGACATGTAGGCCCACGAGCATAATGGTAGGAATACATTATGTGAATAATAAATGCTGACAGCACACAAAGATCCTCCGCCTTAGTAATGCATGAGTAATCAACGGGAGTCATGATGACCGCAGTCCATGCAACATTGATAGTCAGTAACCCTTTTCTTGGAAACACGCCAGTAATGGTGAGTAACAGCACGGCCCACGTATCGTGGACCGAGCACGCCACCTATCAGTGGAATAGACAGGTGCACGTCTTGTCCGTAATGAATGCGAAGGCGCGCGTAGCCCAGAGGCGTCATGCTAGGTTCCGCCTATTGGCTTATGCCACGCGTAGTATGCCACGTGGCAGCATCGGGTCTCCGCTTAAGCGGGGAGCAGGAGTATATGCGGATAGGTCTTGATCCCACCAGACCAGGTCTGGACACGTGTCGGCACCGGACCCCCGCCTGGGCCCTGATTAAGGCCCGGGCGTGATCTTGTCCTAGAACCCTGGGACCCTACTATGGGCAGTCCGGACCCCATATGGGGGGGTCCGGATCCCATTCCAGGGGTCCGATCCGTACACGTGGGGGTCTTAGACCAAACTTGGAGGTCCAGACTGTATATCCGGGGGTCCAGCACCTTCCCATGAGGGTTCGGACTCACTGTTGATGCCTTGGAGTATATCACTTTCTTTGGGCACGTGGAGGCCCCAGACCTGCCCATGTGGCGTGGGTTAGGTGCTGTTGCTGGTCAAGAGTAGTCGCTCGAGGTTGGGGCAAGTCATGGCCTGGTCCCACATACAACTCTTTTGCCACGCGGCTAAAGATAGTCGCGTGGGTACTGTGTCTTTATACAGTAGTGAGGGTACCCTACTTTCAGGGTACCGACAGTGATCAATATTGTAAGGGCGAGAGGCTCCAACTTGTGGAGATTCCTCGCAAACGGGAAGACTACTCAAAAAGAAAATACTGTGGTATTCAAGTCGATCATTGGATCACTTGAAAGGGGTTGAGTGCAATCCTCGTCCATTGGGACGCCACAACGTGGAAGTAGGCAAGTGTTACTTGGCCAAATCACGGGATAAAAATCGCGTGTCTCTTGTATTGCTTTTAAGGATGGCAACAGATAAACTATCCGCGGATAGTGTCTCTGGACATCCATATCCGCGATTTATATCCAATATCCGAACCCGTACCCATTATCCGCTATGAATAAAAAATAGTATCCACATCTGTTACCCGCAGGTAATGGATATCCATGGATATATCTGTTTGCCCACTACACATACATCATATTTAAATCTAGCAAATTCAAATATGATGATTATATTTGTACAGCAAATTTAAATATGATAAAAACACGATTGGGGATTTGAGGAGGCTAAACGGTCAAGAGATGGGCGGGCCACGACGGGACTTGGTCTGGCTGTGGTCTGTGAAGTGGTTCCAAACTCCATGGACCCCACATGTCAGGTTACTTTAACGGATATTCGGGTATTCGGGTATGGATACTGATTTTCCGTACCCGTTTTAAAAATATCCATGGATATCAAATGCTACCTGTATCCGTATGCACAGGTTCAGGCTCATACCCAAAACCATACCCAACAGGTTTTTTATCCGTGGGTACACGGATAAATCACATCCATTGCCATCCCTAATTGCTTTTCTCCATTATTGCTTTGTTCACAAGAAGACCGCTTCATAGCAACTTGATTAACTCACACTAACATTTCTATAATAAAGTTTGTGGCTATTTAGTGTTTGATTTTATAGGATCACCTATTCACCCCCCCTCTAACTGCTCTCACTTCAGAAAACTCGCTACATTTTATAGGAAGCTCCAGTGCAGGGATCCCTCGCATGACCGCCGTCGCAGTAAAATCAACCCAAGGACCTCCCTACACTGACCACTCCTCTACTACCCTTGCCCCTTTCAGGTAAGGTAGTCCTCCATTAGCTTTCCTAGTTAGTTAGCCAAGGGGTCCCATTCCTCCCTTGTGGTAGCACTGTTTTCCCGGGTAGTCGCTCCATGTTCCAATTAACATAATGATCTTGACATGAACGTAAATAAAATAACAGGATAATTGGAACATGGATGTAATGAAATATTATCCAAAAACCATATAAAGCAATAGCAAAACTACCCAAATGATTCAGGGGTAAACAAGGTAAAAGATAAGCGGACTAGGGCAACCTATTGGGTCCCATCAAAATTAAACCTATGCATGAATAAATGATATTAAAGAACATTATTGGGTGATAAAAGTGGTCAAGGGCACAACTTGCCTGGGACTTGATATTCTAGATACCAACATGCTCTTCAGGTGACTCGTAACCTCGCGTTAGTCGTAGCAATACAAACAAACAGTGTATAGGCAAAATTATCATCACACCAAACATAAGCATAAACTGAATAATAATATTTTACGTGTCGTAATGAGATCGTAGGTTCAAGAACCACTAAAATCAGAGTTATGGTTAAGGAGTTATGATTTATGAAAGATAAATGTGATTAAACTATATTATAAATTGATTAGTATACACCTTATGAGAGAATATTCTATGAATACTTAATTCAAGTTTAATCATAATTATAACTTAACTAGATATCATATTTTAATCAAACTATAATTATAGATAGGTTAACTTCGATTAGAGGAGTTAATCTATTAAACATAGGCAAGACAAATTTCTAATAACAAAAGTATGGGGTGTGATAAATGTTAGTGTCATACTGTAACGCCCTAAATTTGGGGGTAGAATTTTTTCTTCTTTTTACTCACCAAATTCAGGCGTTACTCTCTTTTCTCTTCCCGTTTTGCTCCTTCTTCCCAATTTCAAACCAGGATAGTGACAAGTGTCCGTGTCATGTATAAACAAAACCTAAGTGTCATGGGTGTTGCATCATGTCGAAGCGCATTTCTTTGTCTGATGTCGCGTGTTCGTCTTGTCCCGTTTCGGATTTCGGTTCGTGATTGGATTCCGTTTAGTGGTCGTGCATGTCGTGGGTTTCGATCCGCGATGTGGCCCTAGCCCAGCCCGGTCCGGCCCGCGTGCCCCTGGTGCCCCCTGCCCTCCCCATGCGCGCGCCCCTCCCTCCCCCTGATCCATTTGTCTCATTTGATTTCCTCCCGTGCAGTAACCTCCCTCTCCCTCTTCCACCTCTCTCTCTCTCTCCCCGTGGTGCCCTAGGGTTTGGAGACGGTGATCGCCGGAGTTTGGATCCCCGAGGTGAGTTTCCCCTCCCCTTCTCTCTCTCTCCCCCTCCCCTTCTTCTTCCCCGTGCGGCCTTGTCACACCCGGCTTTAAGGGACAAAGCCAGGTGCATCTCATACATGCGCCAAGAAGACAACATATATAATAACAGAGTGCATAGAGATAAATGTCACAATAATCAGAGTATTTATTACATAGCGGAAGACTTACAAAATAAAAGATAAATATAACACGAACTAAGGATCGTCGGCGCCAATGTCAACTGAGAAACGCCACCTAGATTAGATCATACTCCTCGATACTTGACTCCACTTGAAACCACCTGTTCTTCTCCTGTGGGGGGGGTGTGAGACAGCAAGAGTGAGCTCACATACGCTCATAGCTCAACAAGTCGTGGGGAATAATGTGGCATGAACTCACCAAAGGTGGGAGTTCATGTAGTGTAAGGCTGATCAATGAAATAAAGGCTGAGGCTGAGCATTGCTTTTACAAGTTGGTCAAAATTTTATTTAGCAATTACTAAGTGTAAGTAAATACCAAACCTTAATAATAATAAAGAACAGTAATAGTAAAATAATCCCAAATGCGATGCAAATGTCAAATTGAATTTAAGTTCCATAATTAATCATGTGAGGGTCCGAGCCGCTCATGACCGTGAGCACGGCTAGTATACTAGTTTTACACTCTGTAGAGGTTGCGCATCTTTACCCACAAGTCATGTTACCCATCTGCCAAGAGACGGCCAATCCCATACACCTCTACCGAGGAGGCGAGGCAGGGTAACACTACGAGGCCTTTACAAAGTTCCACTAGCTTCAGACTACCCGCTACAGTTTATAGGAAGCTCCAGTGCAGGGTTCTTGCCGACCGCCATCGCAGCAAAATCAAACAAGGACCTCCCTACACTGACCACTCCCCTACTGCCCTTGCCCCTTTCGGGTAAGGTAGCCCTCCCCTAGCTTTCCTAGTTAATCAGCCAAGGGCGTCCCATTAAACCCTTGTGGTAGCACTGTTTTCCCGGGTGGTCGCTCCATGTTCCCATTAACATAATGATCTTAACATGAACAAGTAATAATAAAACAGATAACAATAAATAGTATAACAATGAGTGATGAATATCTCTATACCCAAATCCACATAAAGCAATAGCATGTACTACCCAAAACTTTAGTAGTAAAACCAGTGGTGAAGCAAGGTATAAAGATAGTCAAATCTAGGGTATCCTATTGGGTCCCAGCAAAATTATCCTATGCAGACCATTATGAATAATAAGAACATGAATGGGTAAAAGAAGTGATCAAGGGCACAACTTGCCTGGCACTTGAGATTCCAGGTACCAACTTGCTTTTCAGATGACACGTGTCCTCGCGCTAGTCGTAGCAATACAAACAAACATAGTATGGATGAAATTAACATCACACCAAACATAAGAATAAACTGAATGATAATGATCTACACGTTGCTACGAGATCGTGGGAACGAGAACCACTAAGATCGGAGTTAGGGTTATTAAGTTATGATTTTCTGAAGTTATTTGATGCCTAGAATAGAGTTATTCATGTGAATAATTTTAAATCTAGTTTCATGGTTAGATAAAGGTACTAGGTGATAAACAATATTTAAACAAAATAAATGCCATAGGAATGAATCAATTTGGACTTATATATTTTAAGTTATGAATTTTCAGAGATTCTATGTGTTTTGTACAGAAATAATTAAGTGGTCAAGTTTAATATAATTTTCATACTAAACAGAGTCATTAAGTGATAAACAATATTAATACAAAATTATAGAAATTGGAACGGGTCAATTCGGAGTTCATAGGAATTTTCTATGATTTATACAAGTTCTAGTATTTATTTTTGCATTAAAAATAAATTCCTATTTTATTTTCCCTGATTTTCTAATCTTCTGGACTGGGCGCAATATTTACAGAAAACACAGGGTGCTCGGGATAAGATTTTCTAAGAGACCAATCGCCCTGCGCAGGTACTGCGGGTTGATTTGCCTTTTCCCCGAGGGCCCTTTTGTAAAAACACCAAGGTTGTGTAACCCGGATGCGCCCTGGCCGCTTGATCAAAGATCAAGAGCCCAGATTAGAAAATGAAGAGGTATGCATCCAGAGCCCTAGGATTTGATATCAATGCTCTGGATTTAAAACGACAGGGTCACCCCTCGCCCCTCCATTCAACGATGGACGGCCACGATGAGCCATGGCTAAAGCGCCATCCTACATCTGCACAACCACGATCTAACGGCCATAAATCCTTCCTACCCAAAACTGCCTAGGAGTGGTCCGATCGCCAACAAACGGTGATGATAAAATTCAAGCGAAACGTTATTTGATGACCTAATCCTAGGCGTTCATCTAGCATCCAACGGTTACTGCTCATCTTCCTCTATTGAGCTGACCACGGCGGCGCAATCCCCAGGGATGGTGGCGCGGTACTCCGGCGAGCCGCGCGATCCCCGCCCGGTGACCGATTCGCGACACGAAGAACTGCTACACGAAGCAGAGGATAAGGCAAACACAGGGGAGGCAACTCACCAACGCACAAAGTCAAGACGGTAGTCGGCCATGGCACAGTGCTGCCTGGAGCTGCCCGCCGAGCTCCGGTGAGCAATCCCATACATTTGGTGCACCCGCAGACGAAATCACCAGCATCAGCATGACCCTACCAAGCTCCCCAACCAAATCCGACATCCTAAACTCCAGTGAACCCAGCCCATGGTGATGGCGGCATTAGCGGCATCGGAGTTCTCCCTTCTCTCTCTCGATTTGTGGCGGCGCTAGGTTCTTTTTTTTTTGGGGACGAGGTTGGGCTCACGAGCATCCGCGCCGACCATATATGAGCTTCCCATGGTGTCCGCATCCCACGGAGGTTGTTAAGAAGTCCACCACCGAGAATCGCGCGCACGACGAGCTTGCCGTCGTTGCGGGATGCGGATGACCAGGTCACGGAGAGAGAAGCCGACGGGTGGGGTCCCACAAGTCAGGCGCGTTAATCCAACGGTGGCCTGCGTGGTTGATGGAGGTAGGCCGGCCCTGGTCACATTGGGCCCAACACGAGGAGTGCTTTTCTCTTTTTTTTTCTGTTTTGTTTTACTCTTTTTATTTTTCAAATTTCAAATTTGAATATGGATCTTGTTATGAATTTCACCATTGGCCAAATGTTCAACTTCGTTTCTCCCGTGTAAGATTAGTATTTGTTTTTATATATTTATTTTTATCCACAAAATATTTTATTTCTCCTCCTTTCCAATTTCTAGAATTTCTTTTTACATCTTAAGTTCCACTCTGGCCTTTAGTATATCTCTTTTCACATTATTATATTTATTTATATTGTCACAAAGTGCACACAAGAGTGAAAAACCAGCATGATGCAAAATTTTGTGGTATGTCTTTTATTAATTATTTGTTTTTAAATGTGGTGTTCACATGCTTAATTGCACAATGGCAAAACACATAAGAGAATGCTCTCCTTTAATATAGCTTACAGTTTTGGGTGTTACAAATCCTACCCCCCTTAAAAAGAATCTCGTCCTCGAGATTTAGGAAGGACTAGGGAAGAGATGTGGAAAATCTATGCGAAGCTCTTCTCCTCTCTCCCAAGTAGCTTCATCTACTCCATGGTGACTCCATTGTACTTTGCACATCTTTATAACTTATTTCTTGTAACTCAAGTCAAAGTATCCAAAATCTGGATAGGATACTTCGTGTAAGTCAAATCACCCTAAACACTGAGCTCTTCCATTGGTAACTGTTCCTCAGGGACACGGAGACACTTCTTAAGTTGAGATACATGAAATACATTATGCACATCCGATCGATTATCAGGTAGTTCGAGTTGATAGGCCATCTCTCCAACTCGCCTAAAACTCAGAATGGTCCAATAAAGCGAGGGGACAATTTGCCCTTGACTTTGAATCTCCCCATTCCACAAAGTGGTGACATCTTGAGGTAAACATGATCACTTTCCTCAATTCCAGTGGTCTTCTTCTATTATCAGCGTAGCTCTTTTGCCTGGTCCGAGCTACCTTCAAATTCTCTCGAATTATACGGACTTGTTCTTCTGTCTCTTAAATAAGTTCAGGCCCAAAGATCTGTCTTCCTCCAGTCTGATCCAATGTAGAGGAATCCTGCCTTCCTGCCATATAAAGTCTCAAACGGTGACATCTTCAGACTGGCCTGGTAACTATTATTATATGAGAACTCAGCATAAGGTAGACTCTTATCCCAACTTCCTCCATGCTGAAGGGCACATGCTCTCAACATATCTTCCAATACTTGATTGGTCCTTTCAGTCTGTCCATCAGTCTGAGGATGGCAGGCCAAACTAAAATTTAACTTTCGTATCCATATTCTCATGAAAACTTTTCCAAGATCTAGAGGTAAACTGTGATTCTTTATCCAAAATGATCTTCTTCGGTACACCGTGTAGAGACACAATCCGAGCCATACATAACTTTGTCAATTGAGACACCTTATAAGTAGTCTTGACCGGAATGAAATGAGTCATTTTGGTCAGTCTATCCACAATAACCCATATATAGTCATACCCTTTCTAGGCGTGAGGCAATCCCGTAATGAAATCCATATCAATCTCTTCTTACTTCCACTCGGGTATCTTTAGTGGATGCAGTAGTCCAGCTGGCCTCTGATGTTCAGCCTTAACTCTTTGACATACATCGCACATAGCCACATGTGCAGCCACATCTCTCTTCAGTCCATACCACCAGAACTTCTGCTTCAAATCCTGATACATCTTGGTACTACCAGGATGAATAGAATAATCCAAGTCATGGGCTTCCTTCAAAATAGTCTCACGAAAACTATCAATCTCAGGAACACATATCTGATCCTTGAACCATACCATGCCTTGCTCATCTTTCGTGAATTCCAGACCTCGACCTTCAGTAATTAGATCCTCAATCTCTTGTATTTTAGCATCACCAATCTGTCCTTTGCGGATTTTTTTTACTCCAAGGTAGGTTCCACATCAATAGTAACTCCTTCAGTGTGAGCAACTATCCCCAGGTTAAGTCTCCTGAAATCCTCAACAATCTCATCGAGTAGCTGGGCAACAACAGCTAAATGAACATGCTCCTTTCGACTCAAGGCATCTATAACCAAATTTGCCTTGCCCGGGTGATAGTGAATTTCCAAATCATAATCCTTAATAAGCTCCAACCAACGACGTTGCCTAAGGTTGAGATCCTTTTAAGTGAATATATACTTCAAACTCTTATGATCTGTGCATACTTGACACTTGTTTCCCATAATATAATGTCTCCAAATCCTAAGCGCATGCACAACGGCTGCTAGTTCTAAGTCATGAGTGGGGTAGTTCAACTCTTGTTTCCGCAACTAATGAGACGCATAGGCAATCACATGTCCTTCTTGCATGAGCACACATCCCAAGCCTTGGCCACATGCATCGCAATAGATGTCAAATCCCTTCTGTAGATCTGGCATAACCAACATTGGTGGTGACATCAATCTCTTCTTCAATTGATCAAAGCTGTCTTGGCACTTCTCGTCCCACTTGAATTCTCTTTCCTTCACCAAAAGCGAGGTCATAAGCTTAGCAATCTTAGAAAATCCTTCAATAAATCTCCAATAATATCCTGCAAGTCCCAAGAAACTTCGGTCCTCCGTAACCGTAGTGGGTATGCTCCACACCACTATCTCCTTGACTTTAGCAGGATCCACTGATATCCCTCCATTAGAAATGATATGTCCAAGAAATGGCACCTCGCCAATCCAAAACTCGCATTTACTGTACTTGGCGGAGAGTTGATTATCTCGTAGCTCCTTGTAGCACCAATCTCAGATGTTCCTCATGATCATTATCGCTCTTGGAATAAAGAATATCGTCGATGAAAACCACGATGAATCTGTCCAAATCATGAACACCTTATTCTTCAGATCCATAAAATAGGTTGGTGCATTAGTTAGTCCAAATGACATAACGGTGAACTCATATAAACCATATCGAGTCGAGAAATCCGTCTTGGGAATATCCGATGGCCTAATCTTCATTTGGTGATAACCCGATCGGAGATCAATCTTCGAGAATACCCTTGCATCTCTCATCCGATTAAATAAATCTTCAATGCGGGGTAATGGATACTTGTTCTTCACAGTGACATTGTTAAGGGACCTATAATCCACACACATCCCTTGCGATCCATCTTTCTTCTATACAAATAGAACCGGTGCTCCACAAGGTGAAGAATCCGAACGAATGTACCCAACCTCTTGTAATTCCATTAATTGCTTCTTAAGTTCTTTTAACTCTTCTATAGACATCCTGTATGACCGTTTGGGAGTAGTAGTAGTCCCAGGTAAGAGATCAATAACAAACTCAATTTCCCTATCTGGTGGCATCCCTAATAACTCCTCTGGAAAGACATCCGGAAAATCCCTAACTGCACGGATATTGTCACCCACCAACTTCTCATCTACTAAGAATGTCGCTAGTCTGATGGTGGTAGTTACTGCAACTTCAACTTCAAATCTTTGTCCTTTGGAACTGTTGAGTTCTACGGTTCCCTTAGCACAGTGTATATACTGCCTTTGCCTTTCTTAACCATGACATACCAAGGATCAAATCTATACTGCTCTCTTCTAACAGTATAGGGGTAGCACATCTGGGTTAGGAATACAGGGTAAGAAAGGAAGAATTGTAGACAAGGCGAGTAATTACGAGGAATGTTACTACGATTGATTTATTAGCTAAGTGGATTAGTGTGTTATCCACTAAAGCTAATGCATTACCTTATGGTGGTACATGCTAAGATGTTCATAGTTCAATCAATCAAAGAAGCAAATCAGGCATTTAGCATCAGCACAATCAAACAACATTTTTTTTAAATAGAGAAAATAGTTTTAATTTTGTCTTAGGTTCCCTATCTCTTAGAAAGATCATAGTCATAGGATTCCAAGGTGTGAAATCTGTCTTGTCTTAGAACAGAAAAGATAAGAGAGTATGACAACAAAAGATGAGACAGGATCAAGGTAAGATAAGTATAGAATGAATCAGAGTAAGGTAAGTAGGTAAGGGTTGTCCATTTCTATCTAGGTTTTGTCCTACAGTCAACATTTCCTCTGATACCACTTCTGTCACACCCGGCTTTAAGGGACAAAGCCAGGTGCATCTCATACATGCGCCAAGAAGACAACATATATAATAACAGAGTGCATAGAGATAAATGTCACAATAATCAGAGTATTTATTACATAGCGGAAGACTTACAAAATAAAAGATAAATATAACACGAACTAAGGATCGTCGGCGCCAATGTCAACTGAGAAACGCCACCTAGATTAGATCATACTCCTCGATACTTGACTCCACTTGAAACCACCTGTTCTTCTCCTGTGGGGGGGTGTGAGACAGCAAGAGTGAGCTCACATACGCTCATAGCTCAACAAGTCGTGGGGAATAATGTGGCATGAACTCACCAAAGGTGGGAGTTCATGTAGTGTAAGGCTGATCAATAAAATAAAGGCTGAGGCTGAGCATTGCTTTTACAAGTTGGTCAAAATTTTATTTAGCAATTACTAAGTGTAAGTAAATACCAAACCTTAATAATAATAAAGAACAGTAATAGTAAAATAATCCCAAATGCGATGCAAATGTCAAATTGAATTTAAGTTCCATAATTAATCATGTGAGGGTCCGAGCCGCTCATGACCGTGAGCACGGCTAGTATACTAGTTTTACACTCTGCAGAGGTTGCGCATCTTTACCCACAAGTCATGTTACCCATCTGCCAAGAGACGGCCAATCCCATACACCTCTACCGAGGAGGTGAGGCAGGGTAACACTACGAGGCCTTTACAAAGTTCCACTAGCTTCAGACTACCCGCTACAGTTTATAGGAAGCTCCAGTGCAGGGTTCTTGCCGACCGCCATCGCAGCAAAATCAAACAAGGACCTCCCTACACTGACCACTCCCCTACTGCCCTTGCCCCTTTCGGGTAAGGTAGCCCTCCCCTAGCTTTCCTAGTTAATCAGCCAAGGGCGTCCCATTAAACCCTTGTGGTAGCACTGTTTTCCCGGGTGGTCGCTCCATGTTCCCATTAACATAATGATCTTAACATGAACAAGGAATAATAAAACAGATAACAATAAATAGTATAACAATGAGTGATGAATATCTCTATACCCAAATCCACATAAAGCAATAGCATGTACTACCCAAAACTTTAGTAGTAAAACCAGTGGTGAAGCAAGGTATAAAGATAGTCAAATCTAGGGTATCCTATTGGGTCCCAGCAAAATTATCCTATGCAGACCATTATGAATAATAAGAACATGAATGGGTAAAAGAAGTGATCAAGGGCACAACTTGCCTGGCACTTGAGATTCCAAGTACCAACTTGCTTTTCAGATGACACGTGTCCTCGCGCTAGTCGTAGCAATACAAACAAACATAGTATTGATGAAATTAACATCACACCAAACATAAAAATAAACTGAATGATAATGATCTACACGTTGCTACGAGATCGTGGGAACGAGAACCACTAAGATCGGAGTTAGGGTTATTAAGTTATGATTTTCTGAAGTTATTTGATGCCTAGAATAGAGTTATTCATGTGAATAATTTTAAATCTAGTTTCATGGTTAGATAAAGGTACTAGGTGATAAACAATATTTAAACAAAATAAATGCCATAGGAATGAATCAATTTGGACTTATATATTTTAAGTTATGAATTTTCAGAGATTCTATGTGTTTTGTACAGAAATAATTAAGTGGTCAAGTTTAATATAATTTTCATACTAAACAGAGTCATTAAGTGATAAACAATATTAATACAAAATTATAGAAATTGGAACGGGTCAATTCGGAGTTCATAGGAATTTTCTATGATTTATACAAGTTCTAGTATTTATTTTTGCATTAAAAATAAATTCCTATTTTATTTTCCCTGATTTTCTAATCTTCTGGACTGGGCGCAATATTTACAGAAAACACAGGGTGCTCGGGATAAGATTTTCTAAGAGACCAATCGCCCTGCGCAGGTACTGCGGGTTGATTTGCCTTTTCCCCGAGGGCCCTTTTGTAAAAACACCAAGGCTGTGTAACCCGGATGCGCCCTGGCCGCTTGATCAAAGATCAAGAGCCCAGATTAGAAAATGAAGAGGTATGCATCCAGAGCCCTAGGATTTGATATCAATGCTCTGGATTTAAAACGGCAGGGTCACCCCTCGCCCCTCCATTCAACGATGGACGGCCACGATGAGCCATGGCTAAAGCGCCATCCTACATCTGCACAACCACGATCTAACGGCCATAAATCCTTCCTACCCAAAACTGCCTAGGAGTGGTCCGATCGCCAACAAACGGTGATGATAAAATTCAAGCGAAACGTTATTTGATGACCTAATCCTGGGCGTTCATCTAGCATCCAACGGTTACTGCTCATCTTCCTCTATTGAGCTGACCACGGCGGCGCAATCCCCAGGGATGGTGGCGCGGTACTCCGGCGAGCCGCGCGATCCCCGCCCGGTGACCGATTCGCGACACGAAGAACTGCTACACGAAGCAGAGGATAAGGCAAACACAGGGGAGGCAACTCACCAACGCACAAAGTCAAGACGGTAGTCGGCCATGGCACAGTGCTGCCTGGAGCTGCCCGCCGAGCTCCGGTGAGCAATCCCATACATTTGGTGCACCCGCAGACGAAATCACCAGCATCAGCATGACCCTACCAAGCTCCCCAACCAAATCCGACATCCTAAACTCCAGTGAACCCAGCCCATGGTGATGGCGGCATTAGCGGCATCGGAGTTCTCCCTTCTCTCTCTCGATCTGTGGCGGCGCTAGGTTCTTTTTTTTTGGGGACGAGGTTGGGCTCACGAGCATCCGCGCCGACCATATATGAGCTTCCCATGGTGTCCGCATCCCACGGAGGTTGTTAAGAAGTCCACCACCGAGAATCGCGCGCACGACGAGCTTGCCGTCGTTGCGGGATGCGGATGACCAGGTCACGGAGAGAGAAGCCGACGGGTGGGGTCCCACAAGTCAGGCGCGTTAATCCAACGGTGGCCTGCGTGGTTGATGGAGGTAGGCCGGCCCTGGTCACATTGGGCCCAACACGAGGAGTGCTTTTCTCTTTTTTTCTGTTTTGTTTTACTCTTTTTATTTTTCAAATTTCAAATTTGAATATGGATCTTGTTATGAATTTCACCATTGGCCAAATGTTCAACTTCATTTCTCCCGTGTAAGATTAGTATTTGTTTTTATATATTTATTTTTATCCACAAAATATTTTATTTCTCCTCCTTTCCAATTTCTAGAATTTCTTTTTACATCTTAAGTTCCACTCTGGCCTTTAGTATATCTCTTTTCACATTATTATATTTATTTATATTGTCACAAAGTGCACACAAGAGTGAAAAACCAGCATGATGCAAAATTTTGTGGTATGTCTTTTATTAATTATTTGTTTTTAAATGTGGTGTTCACATGCTTAATTGCACAATGGCAAAACACATAAGAGAATGCTCTCCTTTAATATAGCTTACAGTTTTGGGTGTTACAGGCCTCCCTACCCGCGCTCCGCGCCGCCCTCGGCCCCGCGCCCGGCCTCGCCCCTCCCCGGCGATCCCCTGCGTGCGCGCCCTCCCGCACCCTGGTCAGCCCTCCCCCGCACGCTCGTGCCCCCACCGGCGAGCCCCTCCCCGCGCGCTCGTGCCCCCGGCGTCCCCTCCCCAGTCGCGCGCTCGCCCTCGGCGAGCCCCTCCTCGGTCGCGCCCGCCCCCGGCGAGCCCCTCCTCGGCCCCGCGCCCCTGCCCGCGCTCGTGCCCCGGCGACTCGCGTCCCACGCGCCTGCACGGTTCGCGTGCCCTCGGCACACGCAGCGTGCTCTCCCGCGTGCGACCGTAGTCGTGCTACGTTTAACCCTCGTTTTAATCCTTTTTAATTGTTGTTTAGTCGATGCACTGCGTCGCGCGCTTCGCCGCGTGACAATTCATTCTAATTTCATCTTTATTAATGTGCTGCATCGCGTGCTTCGTCGCGCGACGGTCCTTTTAAATTTATATTTATTAATGTGTTGCGTCGCGCGCTCCGTCGCACGACGATTCTTTTAATCTATATTTATTACAGTGCTGCGTCGCACACTTCGTCGCGCGACGATTCGTTTTAAATGCAGTTCTGTTAACGTAAGCCGTCGTGCGTTTCGTCGCGCAACGCTTAACGTTTATCTATAATTAATACAAGAATCCCGTTGCGCGCTCTGTTGTGCAGCGAGTCATTTATTTCTTAGTTCAATTTAAAGGATGTGTCGTACGTCTCGCCGTACGACCACTCCCTTTCATTCATCTTTATCTATTTATAATGATTAAACAAGGAACATGACCTTATTTTATGCTAAACGCAGTGTCCAAATTAATGTCCTTCTGTTAAGTGAGTAGTTTAATTTATAATTGTGTAACGTGATCGCTTCTCGACCGTAGTCTCGACTGTCTTTTCCTCTTTCTCTCTTAACCGTAATTGCGAGCCCCGTGTGGAACGTCTGTTTATTTATTGCATTCTATTGTATGGTGTACTGTTCCTTTATATTAAATGTGTGGATGTATGTATGTTTGCGCTCGTATAGAGAACGATTTGGTTGAAGAGCCCGAAGAACTCATAGGAGAAGCCCCTGAGCAGCAGCTGGTTGGTGGAGGCAAGTGTCCCTTGACCTATCTTTGTCCTATCCATTATATAATTCACTTCCCGCATTTACACAGTTATACCTAAGGATTGACTAGCTTTTGTTATCCATGTCCTTATTTACCTATTTGGGTTGGATTATTATTGGTTAGCTTTATGCTATTTCTTAACATTAATCAATGAACATGATGAGAATTATCTATATTACACTGTTTTCCCTCTTATTTATGATATTATACTTGTGGCATTTAAGGGGGCTCGAGCGGTTTCTCGAGTGCCTCTCCGTAAGGACCTGTTCGTTAGATGACCGCCCAAGAAAACAGTGCAACCATGAGGGTGGAGTGGGACGCCCTTAGCTGAATAATTAGAGGAATCGGGGTGTAGTTCGCTTAGCTGTCGTGCCGTCAATGGGGCTCGGTGTATGCGGCTCGCTCGGCCAAGGTTGATTTGTCCCTTGGGAAGGAGTGCGGTACATTTAGGAAACCTAACGGGCGGCTACAGCCCCGAGGAATCTTTGTAAAGGCTACGTAGTGATACCCTGCTAGGTCACCTTGGTAGTGATCAATGGAGAGTCATGACCTCCGGGCAGAAAGGGAAATCACGGCTTGTGGGTAAAGTGCGCAACCTCTACAGAGTGTATGAAAACTGATATATCAGCCATGCTTGCGGTTATGAGCGGTCAAGGGAGCTCCAGTGATTAGTGGTACTTGATCAGAGATGTTCGGATTACAGGTGGCAATGAGAATGATGGTTTTGGTATTGATTATGGTAATGGTAAGTGGTATTCTTTTCGTTTGGAAAGGGTACGTTTGGGTTAATAACGTGGGTTAATTCAAAAACTTGGCTTTCTCTACTAGTAATAATAATCTGACCAACTAAAAGAAACTGCTTGACTTACCCCCACATAAAGCTAGTCCACTACAGCCAAACAGGACACTTGCTGAGTATGTTGATGTGTACTCACCCTTGCTCTACACACCAAACCCCCCCAGGTTGTCTGCATTGCAACCACTGCTCAGGAGAAGATGAAGCCGTGGAAGGAGACTTCTAGGAATTCCAAGACTACGACAAGTTCTAGGCATGGGTTAGCGGCAACCCCCAGTCGGCTGCATGTGAAGGCCACATGTATCCACGTTTCTTTTCCGCACTTTGATTATTGTGAAGACTATGTGGATGTCTCAGACATATGATATAATCGACTATTATGCCCCTTTTATGTTATTATTTGAGCACTGTGTGATGATGTCCAGTTATGTAACTGCTGTGTACGTGAATTGCTGATCCTGGCACGTACATGGTTCACATTCAGTTTGCCTTCTAAAACCGGGTGTGACATAGGTGGTATCAAAGCCGTGCTGACTGTAGGACCGCTAACCTAGAGTAGAATGGTCGTTCTAAGGATTATAGACCCCTATTCTTGCCTTGACTTTGGTATCCCTTCAAAAGTTGGCCATATCTACCAAACCTATGTTCTACTATATATTATACCTTGCTGAAAATTGTGTTTTATTCTAATCCTTCATTTATTTATGGTTAATTACTTGCTGGTCATATTAGTTCTGTTCTCACTCTTATGCTTATGGTGTCTTTTGTAGATGGCTCGTCTTAGACACACTGCACGGAAGTCTGTCATCCCCTTCTTACCCTCTCGTCTCGCTGAGCATCCGCTTCACCGTCTAGTGACTGGTCAGTCCAGCCATTTGGAGAGGCTGCACCACCGCCTGCACGAGGAGCAGGAGCATCGACGACAAGAGCAGGAGCAGCAGGGCTCTTCTTTCTCGCTCCAGCAGGAGATAGTCTGTGAGGAGCTGCTCCCCCGTGCTTCCACTGGAGGCGCCCCCTGCACCACCACTGAGCGCCCCAGCCCCTGGAGTAGCTGCTGGAGGAGACCTAGACGATGGAGGTGGCGACGACAGCTCGAGCCACGACACCGACCTTTCCGCCGACCAGGAGTTGGAAGGATGGGTTGCTCGACCCATCATTCGCGACGCTGCTCGCGGGTGTCACTTCCACGATGCGCTCGACACCCTGCTACATCGGGCACTTGATCGACGTACTTGGTCCATCGAGTATCGCTGTGCGGTCTTCTAGCACCGTCGCGGGGTCTACCCGGACCACTGGGAGGCGACCTGCTTGGTGCGCCGTCCGGAGAATAGTCTCCGGGGTGCTGAGATCTGCTCAGAGCACTACTCTATCTCTGAGCGGGACTCAGCTGAGGCAGCCATGCAAGATGCCGCACGGCGTGCGCTTTCGCACTACTGTTCAGTGCTTGGTGGGGTAGCTGATGGTCTCAACCTGAAGTATTACCCCCGCTGTCCATCTGGCAGCACAGGAGGCGTGATTGTCTCACCTGTTGGTGAGGACAATCCTAGGTTGAGCAGCATAGTCAACCTAGCCGCCGTGCTAAACACGGAGCTAGACCATGCATTAGACGAGCTGAGTAGGGCTCGTGCTGAGATCGCCCAGCTGCGGGCTGAGCGCGTGGAGCGTCGTCACCTGGATGATGGCTCCCCCGCTCCCGTCGGGACTCAGCACCCGTACCGCTCACCTCGGCGTGGACACCAGTCTTATGGCAACCCCGACTGCAAGCCCAGGATAGATTTAGAACCATAAGTCATCAGCGTCGGATCTTGTAATTAATACGAAAATATATACATAGAAGCTATAGTCTTAGTGTTAGTCTTGCTTTTAGTTAGTCTTGGTTAGACAGGGTAGTTTGCTTATCCTGTGCATTTATGTTTGTCATGATGAACTATGTTGGATTTGGATCTTTGTAATGACTGTCACTAGAGTGTGGGTATCCCCTGCATTTTGGTTTACCTGTTATATGTTAATGAGGTTAGCTATCTAGTTGGGAAACCTTTTATTCTACTTTCCTCTTTATCTGAGAAGCTGTGTTGGAGATCAGTGAAGATGTTCATCTGTTCAGTGTTGTGGAGAATTCTATACCCTTTTCTTATGCTGCAAGATTTGCTAGATCAGTTCCGATGCATGGTTGCATTCTGCAGATGTCAGAAAACAGGCGTAGAGGAGGAAGGCGTGCTCAGCAGGAGCATGCAGCGCCGCAGGATGAGGCACCCCAGCAACAGCAACTGCCACCCCCGCCCCCGATGTCCATCGAGCAGATGTTCATGATGCAGACTCAGGCAGTTCAAGCCATCGATCAGACTCTAGCCGCCATTCAGCAGTAGTAGCAGCAGCAGCAGCCACCACCCCAGCCTCAGATGCCTTAGATGCCTGAGGAATCAAGAGCTTCATTGGAATGGCTGGATATTATCAGTGATTCATTGAAGGGTTCTCGAAGTTTGTGAAACCAATGACAGCTTTGCTAGGCAACAAAGTTGAGTTCAAGTGGACCCAGAAATGTCAAGAGGCCTTCGAAGCGCTGAAAGAGAAGTTGACTACAGCGCCTGTTTTAGTCTTGCCTGATGTGCACAAGCCTTTCTCAGTGTATTGCGATGCTTGTTACACTGGTTTGGGATGCGTGTTGATGCAAGAGGGAAGAGTTGTGGCTTACTCGTCCCGACAGCTGAAGGTTCATGAGCAGAATTACCCAATCCATGACCTAGAGTTGGCAGCAGTGGTTCACGCACTGAAGACATGGAGGCACTATCTGTATGGGCAGAAATGTGATGTTTACATAGACCACAAGAGTCTGAAGTACATATTCACTCAGTCAGAGTTGAACTTGAGGCAGCGAAGATGGTTAGAGTTGATCAAGGACTATGAACTAGAGATTCATTACCATCCAGGCAAAGCGAACGTAGTGGCAGACGCTTTGAGCAGGAAGAGTCAGGTCAATCTGATGGTCGCTCATCCGATGCCTTATGAGTTGGCCAAAGAGTTTGACAGGTTGAGCCTCAGATTTCTGAATAATACGCGAGGAGTAACAGTTGAGCTGGAACCCACCTTGGAGCAGGAAATCAAAGAAGTGCAGAAGAATGATGAGAAGATCAGTGAAATCCGGCGGCTGATTCTAGACGGCAGAGGCAAAGATTTTCGGGAAGATGCAGAAGGTGTGATATGGTTCAAGGACCGCTTGTGTGTTCCCAATGTCCAGTCTATTCGGGAGTTGATCCTCAAGGAAGCTCATGAGACAGCCTACTCGATACACCCTGGAAGTGAGAAGATGTATCAAGATCTGAAGAAGACATTCTGGTGGTACGGAATGAAGAGGGAAATCGTAGAGCATGTGGCGATGTGTGATAGTTGTCGACGGATCAAGGCAGAGCATCAGAGGCCCGCTGGATTGTTGCAACCGTTGCAAATTCCTCAGTGGAAATGGGATGAAATCGGTATGGATTTCATAGTCGGATTGCCTCGCACTCGAGCCAGCTACGATTCCATTTAGGCAGTGGTGGACCGCTTAACCAAGTCAGCCCACTTCATACCTGTCAAGACCAACTACAACAGTGCAGTATTGGCGGAGTTGTACATGTCTCGGATCGTTTGCCTTCATGGTGTGCTAAAGAAGATAGTGTCAGACAGAGGAACGTAGTTCACCTCTCATTTCTGGCAGCAGTTGCATGAAGCCTTGGGCACACATCTGAATTTCAGTTCAGCTTATCATCCGCAGACAGATGGTCAGACCGAAAGAACTAATCAAATCCTTGAAGACATGTTGAGAGCTTGTGCGTTGCAAGATCAGTCCGGATGGGACAAGAGGTTGCCTTATGCAGAGTTCTCCTATAACAACAGTTACCAAGCCAGCTTGAAGATGTCACCGTTTCAGGCGCTTTATGGAAGGAGTTGTCGAACTCCGTTGCAATGGGATCAGCCTGGAGAAAAGCAAGTGTTCGGGCCAGACATTTTGCTTGAAGCTGAAGAAAACATCAAGATGGTTCGGGAGAATTTGAAGATAGCACAATCAAGGCAGCGAAGTTATGCAGACACAAGAAGAAGAGAGCTAAGTTTCGAAATCGGAGATTGTGTCTATCTGAAAGTGTCACCGATCAGAGGAGTCAGAAGATTCGGAGTCAAAGGCAAGCTAGCGCCCCGCTATGTTGGTCCGTATCAAATTCTCGCAAGGCGTGGAGAAGTGGCCTATCAACTCAGTTTGCCAGAAGGCTTGTCCGCAGTGCATGATGTCTTTCATGTGTCTCAGTTGAAGAAGTGTTTGTGTGTGCCAGAAGAGCAGTTGCCAGTGGAAGGTCTGGAGGTCCAGGAGGACTTGACCTACATAGAGAAGCCAGCGCAGATTCTTGAGACTGCAGACAGAGTCACCCGAAGGAAGACCATCAGAATGTGCAAAGTCAAATGGAGTCACCATTCTGAGGAAGAAGCAACCTGGGAGCGTGAAGATGATCTGATGGCCAAATACCCTGAGCTCTTTGCTAGCCAACCTTGAATTTCGAGGCGAGATTCTTTTAAGGGGGATAGGTTTGTAACGCCCTGAATTTGGGGGTAGAATTTTTTCTTCTTTTTACTCACTAAATTCAGGCGTTACTCTCTTTTCTCTTCCCGTTTCTCTCCTTCTTCCCAATTTCAAACCACGATAGTGACAGGTGTCTGTGTCATGTATAAACAAAACCTAAGTGTCATGGGTGTTGCATCATGCAGAAGCGCATTTCTTTGTCTTATGTCGCGTGTTCGTCTCATCCCATTTTGGATTTCGGTTCGCGATTGGATTCCGTTTAGTGGTCATGCGTGTCGTGGGTTTCGATCCGCAATGTGGCCCCAGCCCGGCCCGGTTCGGCCCGCGCGCCCCTGGCGCCCCCTGCCCTCCCCATGCACGCGCCCCTCCCTCCCCCTGATCTATTTGTCTCATTTGATTTCCTCCCGCGCAGTAACCTCCCTCTCCCTCTTCCACCTCTCTCTCTCTATCCCCATGGTGCCCTAGGGTTTGGAGACGGTGATCGCCAGAGTTTGGATCCCCGAGGTGAGTTTCCCCTCCCCTTCTCTCTCTCTCTCTCTCTCTTCCCCCTCCCCTTCTTCTTCCCCGCGCGTCCTCCCTGCCCGCACTGTGCGCCGCCCTCGGCCACGCGCCCGGCCTCGCCCCTCCCCAGCGAGCCCCTGCGCGCGCGCCCTTCCACGCCCCGGCGAGCCCCTCCCCGCGCGCTCGCGCCCTTGGCGTCCCCTCCCCAGCCGCGCGCCCTCCCTCGGCGAGCCCCTCCCTGGCCGCGTCCCCTCCCTCGCCCCACGTCGCGTCCTGGCCGCGCTCGTGCCTCGGCGACTCGCGTCCCGCGCGCCTGCACGGTTCGCGTGCCCTCAGCACGCGCAGCGTGCTCTCGCGCGTGCGACCGTAATCGCGCTGCGTTTAACCCTCGTTTTAATCCTTTTTAATTGTTTTTTAGTCGAAGCGCTCCGTCGCGTGCTTCGTCGCGCGACGGTCCTTTTAAATTTATATTTATTAATGTGTTGCGTCGCGCGCTCCGTCGCGCGACGATTCTTTTAATCTATATTTATTACAGTGCTGCGTCGCGAGCTTCGTCGTACGACGATTCGTTTTAAATACAGTTCTGTTGACGTAAGCCGTCATGCGTTTCGTCGCGCAATGCTTAACGTTTATCTATAATTAATGCAAGAATCCCGTTGCACGCTCTGTCGCGCAGCGAGTCATTTATTTCTTAATTCAATTTAAAGGCTGTGTCATACGTCTCGCCGTACGACCACTCCCTTTCATTCATATTTATCTATTTATAATGATTAACAAGGAACATGACCTTACGTTATGCTAAACGCAGTGTCCAAATTAATGCCCTTCTGTTAAGCGAGTAGTTTAATTTATAATTGTGTAACGTGATCGCTTCTCGACCGTAGACTCGACTGTCTTTTCCTCTTCTCTCTAAACCATAATTGCGAGCCCCGTGTGGAACGTCTGTTTATTTATTGCATTCTATTGTATGGTGTACTGTTCCTTTATATTAAATGTGTGGATGTATGTATGTTTGCGCTCATATAGAGAATGATCTGGTTGAAGAGCCTGAAGAACTCGCAGGAGAAGCCCCTGAGCAGCAGCTGGTTGGTGGAGGCAAGTGTCCCTTGACCTATCTTTGTCCTATCCATTATATAATTCACTTCCCACATTTACACAGTTATACCTAAGGATTGACTAGCTTTTGTTATCCATGTCCTTATTTACCTATTTGGGTTGGATTATTATTGGTTAGCTTTATGCTATTGCTTAACATTAATCAATGAACATGATGAGAATTATCTATGATACACTGTTTTCCCTCTTATTTATGATATTATACTTGTGGCATTTAAGGGGGCTCGAGCGGTTTCTCGAGTGCCTCTCCGTAAGGACCTGTTCGTTGGATGACCGCCCGGGAAAACAGTGCAACCATGAGGGTGGAGTGGGACGCCCTTAGCTGAATAATTAGAGGAACCGGGGTGTAGTTCGCTTAGTCGTCGTGCCGTCAATGGGGCTCAGTGTATGCGGCTCGCTCGGCCAAGGTTGATTTGTCCCTTGGGGAGGAGTGCGGTACATTTAGGAAACCTAATGGGCGGCTACAGCCCCAGGGAATCTTTGTAAAGGCTATGTAGTGATACCCTGCTGGGTCACCTTGGTAGTGATCAATGAAGAGTCATGACCTCCGGGCAGAAAGGGAAATCACGGCTTATGGGTAAAGTGCGCAACCTCTACAGAGTGTATGAAAACTGATATATCAGCCGTGCTCGCGGTTATGAGCGGCCAAGGGAGCTCCAGTGATTAGTGGTACTTGATCAGAGATGTTCGGATTACAGGTGGCAATGAGAGTGATGGTTTTGGTATTGATTATGGTAATGGTAAGTGGTATTCTTTCCGTTTGGAAAGGGTACATTTGGGTTAATAACGTGGGTTAATTCTAAAACTTGGCTTTCTCTACTAGTAATAATAATCTGACCAACTAAAAGCAACTGCTTGACTTACCCCCACATAAAGCTAGTCCACTACAGCCAAATAGGACACTTGCTGAGTATGTTGATGTGTACTCACCCTTGCTCTACACACCAACCCCCCCCCCCAGGTTGTCCGTATTACAACCACTGCTCAGGAGAAGATGAAGCCGTGGAAGGAGACTTCTAGGAATTCCAAGACTACGACAAGTTCTAGGCCTGGGTTAGCGGCAACCCCTAGTTGGCTGCCTGTGAAGGCCGCGTGTATCTACGTTTCTTTTCCGCACTTTGATTATTGTAAAGACTATGTGGATGTCTTAGGCATATGATATAATCGACTATTATGCCCCTTTTATGTTATTATTTGAGCATTGTGTGATGATGTCCAGTTATGTAACTACTGTGTACGTGAATTGTTGATCCTGGCACGTACATGGTTCGCATTCGGTTTGCCTTCTAAAACCGGGTGTGACACATACTGTACAGATGATATTATTATGAATCTAACGCAATTTGAACGATCAAATTAGACTTAAAATAGAGAAGATACAAATTTTCAAAGTATTTCAGAAATTATTTGTGTCAAAAGTATTTTCTATATTTATTCCATGGGTTTCACCCTGCTGTTGGACGACGACCACAATTCTAGGGTAAACCAGGGTTTAATCTGAGAAAAACCGAACCAAAGTGTAATGACGCTAACATGTATGCGGTTGGTGGGTTAATTCCTTAGAACATCAAGGGTTTTTTATAAGTATGCTCGATGCGCTACAGGTGAAGAGATACAGAGGGTTTCAGGCCGTTGGATCTACATCTAGTGGTCTAGATTAGATCCAGCCCACCCATGAATAGGTACGCTATAATGGCCACAGGATAAAAGATCGACGGTCCCGATTAAATCCCACTGAAGCAGTATTCTCTATCCTAATCGGAGCCACTCAATCAAGCATGAACGACTTGGATTTTATTAAAGTGCGATATGTCCCACACCACCAGATCCGGTTACAACGGCTCAGATCATCCCTACCGAAGAGGTATCTCGGTTCAATCATGACCGCCCATTCATTATCTAAGGGCCAGAGCCACCCCTCCCCATTCTACCCTCACCCCAGCGATCCGGACGGCGGCGCCCACGTCTAGGAAGGTGGCGCCCTCACCGGAGAACATCGTCCCGATGATTCTAGCCCCAAATCGAACAGACAAGGTTTGCTATGCATCTAATGGAGGATTGCGAAGTACGGGGAAGCATCCATACCATGGTTTGGGGCGTCGGTGGTACAATCCGCGGCAAGCAGCGGATCGGCGGCATCGTCCTTACTCCGACAACGAATTGCGCTCATCCCGAGCGACCCGCGGCACCTGACGGGGCCGGCCAAGATCCTCGTGGTTTTCTGAAGCCTCCATGTATCACGATGATGCCCCAGGACCCTTCATCGATGCCAGAGCGACGATGAGGACGCAGACCAACAATGGCGGCCACTTCCTCTAACGCACTGCCCGGTATGGCGCACACGCCGCCCGGCTTGGTTCCTAACATGGCTCTGGGTCGAGGGAAGGTCGCGGCAAGCAGTATTTATGGCCGGGGTGGAGGGGCAACAGGAGAATCGGAGGATCCCAACAACCCACCGAAGTCGCGGTCTCCGTTAGCTTTGGTGTTCGTTCCGACAGGAAGAAGCTAGTCCGACAAAGGGGGCCCACATGTAGGTGACCGAAGGCGGATGCGGCATAACCTGTGAAGCTATCCAGCGGGACCCGGTCGACAGCGACGCATGGAGCTAGGCTGAGCGGCGCTGGGGAAATTCATTCATGGGCCGAATGGAGGGAAGCCGACCTAGCTGAGGTTTCTGTCTTTTTTCTTTTTATTTATTTTTTTATTTTCTTTTTGTTTGCTTTTCAGTTTTCAAATTCCAATTAGATTTTAAATTCAAACAAAGTTCTAATTTGCACACCAAAAATATATTTCAACATGAATGCAAGGCTCATGTATTAAGTTTATTCATTTATTTATTACCTTATTTATTTAGGCAATATTTTCAATATGCAACACAAAATATTCATTTTACGAAAGTATTTCGAATGTTTAGTCCATTAGAGGTTCATTCCAAAGCTTCATTATTTATTACTTATTATATTTTATGAGGAAATACCTTCTAGTATATAATTACTTTTACGAGAAAATACTCTTATTGAGATCTCAGGATTAGACAAATGTATATATATATATTTCTAAATTTATTTGTTATTTGACCAATATAATTCCATTAATTGAATATGCACAAATAAAAGAAAATCAAATGATCTCCAAAGGTTCCATAATCCCAAAACACTTTTATGTAAATACATGTGTTTATTTTTTTTTATTTTTTTACCTTATACAAATTTTAGGGCTTTACACTTCTGGCTTACCTGCAATCTGGAAAAAAACGAAGCCTCTTATGCTAGAGAAGCCTTGATCTGGTGACTAATTAATCACGTGGTCAATGTAGCTTGGTGAGAGCACCTAGAGGGGGGTGAATAGGTGATCCTGTAAAATTCAACACTAAATAGCACACACTTGGTTATGAAATGTTAGTAAGATTAAAACCAAATTGCTATTGCAAGAGTTCTTCACTTGATTGTTCCTTTCGAATGAGTATTGAACTTTGGAACAATAGCACAAGTGATTAAGTGAGAACTTTAGAAGAGAAGCCAATCACAAAGAAAAGTGACACTAGAGACATGGTGATTTTATCCCATGGTTTGGCCAAATAAAACACTTGCCTACTTCCACGTTGTGGCGTCCCAATGGATGAGGGTTGCACTCAATCCCTTTCAAGTGATCCAATGATCCACTTGAATACCAAAGTTTTCTTCCTTATAGATGTTTCCGTTTGGGAGGAATCTCCACAAGTTGGAGCCTCTCACCCTTACAATGTTGATCATAACAAAAAGCATAAGAGTAAGGGAGGGAAAGAAACACACGCAAGAGCTAGAGTCACAGCAATCCCACACACACAAGTTAAGAAGAGAGCACACAAGAATAGCGCAACAAGTCTACAGCTCACAAAGTGCTTAATTCTAAGTCACGATGATCAAAATGTGTGTTTGTGGAGTCTAGGCGTCTTAGGATGTTCAATGGAGGCTTTGTATATTTGCTCCATGCGCCTAGGGGTCCCTTTTATAGCCCCAAGGTAGCTAGGAGTCGTTGGAACTCCATTTGGTAGGCAATTCTTGCCTTCTGCCGGTTGGCGCACCGGACATGAACAGTGCCCGATTCCTTTCCTTTTCTAGTGAAGCCGACTATTGAGCCTTTGGTCCCCTTGGCGCACCGGACACTGTCTGGTGCACACCGGACAGTCCGATGCGGCCTGGTGACCGTTGGCTCGGCCACGTGTCACCCGCTGATCGCGTAGCCGATTGTTGGCGCGGGCGCTGATGGCTCACCGGATAGGCCAGTGCACACCGAACAGTCCGGTGATTTTTAGCCACAGCGCCCTCTTCTTTTCTCGAGAGCGACGAGTTCGTCGCTAGGCCAGCCTGGGCACCGGACAGTCCGGTGCACCTCAGGCTGGTGCAAGTTTGACTAAACTTAGCCAAACTTCTCCATTCCAATTTCATTTGATTTGACTAGCATCCTAGCACTTAGATAAATATGTTAGTACCAAAAACTATTCACTAAGGCTAGAGTCATACCTTGATTATTTGATTTTCATCTCTTTAGCACTTAGCACATATGAACCAAAATATTATGCGTTGGGCATCTAATCACCAAAACATTTATAGAAATGGCCCAAGGGCTCATTTTCCTTTCAATCTCCCCCTTTTTGGTGATTTATACCAACACATTAAAAGCAACTCAAAATGCAACAACATTTTCAAGGAGAAGCTAAAGAGTGCAAATTGAAGACTAATTTAACTCACATGGGCTTTGGTATATTTGGATCACTTTTGCCACCAATTGGTTTATTTTCACAAAACAAATTCTTTTTTCTATCTCTATATCAAAAAACATTTGTTTCGGCAAATCAAGAGATCTTTTCAGAGTAAATTTTGATCAAATGCCAAAAACTCCCCCTTTTCCCATAATCAAACTTCTCCCCATAAGAGAACAATTTTTACAATAAGAGGGTTTTGATCAAATACAAAGCTTCTAACTCTACAGATTTTTGAAATTTCACAAGTGGTTGGTTGATCCATTTTCTTTGGCCTTAATTTCTCCCCCTTCAGCATTAAGCAACAAAACAGGAGAACCTTTTGGCCTTCAACCCCATTGCCTCATCGAAATATCAAATAAGCGCAAAATGTGACGGAACCTCCCAAGTTATTAGGCCCACCTACAGTTGTCCTTGTCCAACGGACTTCAGACAACCCTGCAGGTGCACCTGAATTACTTGACAAGTTCGGTATCTGAATTCCTTACCTTTCCCAAGAGCGTTTACCCGTCACGCAGACATTACAATTCATCGGGGATACGAAAGTGCGGAAGCAATTACAATAACTTACTTTTATTGAAAAGTAAGACAGAGTTATATAGTTACAGACCAGAACATAATATATGAGTGCCGAGTATTATTATTACAAAACATGGGAGGCAAAAACTCCTCCCGAATAAGCAGTAAAAAGTTTTTAATGGAGGATCCTTTCCTCCCGAAGCTTTACTCCTGGTTTTCCTCCTTGGGCACCACCTTTGAACAAAAGCAGCAAAAGTTTGCCGCTTCTTCACCTAAAACCACATGGGACAAAGCCTTGAGTACGAAGTGTACTTTCGCAAGACTTACCTGACAAAGTAAAAGACTCTCAAGGATATGCTGGCTTTTAAGGGAGTCAAGGTAAGGCTTATCAATAATCACTAACGTTGTTTGCAGAAATGCTTACTAATAGTGGATTCTTAAAAATCCAATTTTAATTGTAAGGTTAAGTAAGATTACTTGCATCTAGAGTTCTTTCTACCCTAGTTCAATCACTTAACCTACACTAGCCAATTTCTTGACAACCTTTCATCTTTACTGGAGTTCTACGTATAGGGCAGTGACCAAGTTTTCATATCCGCGAAGTTACGGCGATCCGAATCGATTATACTCAGCTGAGGATCTCCAATCACACGACATATGTAGCACTTAACCCTTGCATATGTCAACTCGCCACCGGGGTTCTTAAGACCAGATCAGGTTCACGCCAACCGAGAGCACAGATACACCACCGTCCAGCCTCTTGCCACGGAGGGTACACGCTACTCTCGCCATCTCTCCACTCCCATTGTGTGTTATCTTATTCTAGTATTAGTCTGCCCTAGGCAAAGCTTACCCATGACGAGGCATGTGACCAGTTAAAGGGTCCTCGGTCAGCAAGCCTACATCGGCATGGTCCTTAATCGACTCAGACGGGGACACTACACCGAGACTCTCTTCTCGTGCAAGTCACCCGCCCGATCTCAGCTTTATCATTTGAAACCCAAAGTTTGGTACCTGGCAGAGGTACATCTTTTCCGATGTTAAACCCATCATGGCCATGATGGATTCACCATCAAGTTTTGTTTTTGAAAACATCCCACCCAATTTGCAACATCATCTTTTGGGAAAATAAAACATTTTGTTTTTCTAAAGCAAAGCTAAGCATAAGAAAAACCTTTTGTAAAATAGGGATTTAAGAGGTAATCAAATCCAAGGAAGGAAATGCAGGAATTGGTTTAGCACACAACTCCTATCACCTAATGCATCAAGCAAGTGAGAAAGATTTTTTAAAAAACAACAAGGAGGTGGCAAATGCACCGGGGCTTGCCTTGTGTTACTGGTGATTCAGGCTTTGTTCCACAGATATCGAAATAAAAACAACTGCCTGCCTGATGTTCCTCAGGTGGTGGTGGTGAAGTCTTCGCTTCTTCGACTTCTACTTCTTCTTCGTTTTCTAAATATAACCATACATAATAATGAATGCCCATGTAATGCTCATGAGAGTGCAAATATAATAAAAGATTATTATCTAAAGTCTTGAATACAACTTTCCTTCACGGATCTCCGAGAACTTAGGGTTTCCGGAGTCAATAGTGAAGTTCACAGGGCAGGGGGCTAGGGTTTTGGGTTCTAAGTATCAAACATGGTCCAAATCATACCAAATTTTACCCAAGGCTTCTAAATATTATTTGGAGTTTATCCTAAAAATTTAGTAAATTTTGGATTTATTATTTATTTACTAAAAACCCAGAAGCAAGGTTTTTTGACTATTTTAAATACTCTATAATTTCCTATTTGGGCTAAAAATCATGAAACCATTTTTATTAAATTCTATAGGAAATTAGAAGCCTAGCAAAATTGGTCTGGTATTTTTAGGATTTTTTCTATAATTTCTTATAGATTTCCAAAGTCTAATAGAAAAAGAAAAAGGAAAAGGATGAACAGTTCTGGGCTGAATCCAGCCCGAACCGGCCCAGCTAGGGCAGAAGCGCGCCTACGCGCGCGCCCGCGCTGTAGGTTTTGCAGAAAGGCCCTGACCGTTTGAATAATCTGAAGCGGGGTCGCAATACTGTTTCTATGAGTCGCTGACACTTGCAGTAAGACCCCTGAACTTCTAATTCTTCAAAGCGATACGTCCACGACGTCGCACGGCGAGGGTCCGAGCACCGGCGAGTCTAGACTGGCCGGATCACACAAAGACCGGCGCTCTCCATCGACTGGCACCTAATTCAAACCTCAATCGAAGTTTCCCCTAAATTAATTTCACTAATGGCGCACTAAAACGCCCTGACCACGGTGACCGTATGGACAACGGATGAACACGGGTGTTCACGGCGACCCAGGGCGGTCTAGTTCAATCAGAGGGGTCGTGAAGCTTGAGGAGGACTTAGGGATGCTAGAACAAACGATCAAAGCGCTTGAACTAACCCGGAGCAAGCTGGCCATGGCGAGGTCTTTTCTGCGGTGTTCTTGACCAATTTGGGGGAAATCCCAAATTGGAGTTCTCTGGTGACTAATTGGAGGCACGGGTGGGTGCGTTGAGCGCTTGACTACATGGCGGAGCCGAGGGCACGCTCAATTTATAGGCTCTGGGGCGGTGGCGCTTAATTCGGCTACGGCGTGCTGGCGGCCGGAGATAGGGAAGAACACGGGTAGCTATGTCCATGGCGCTCATCGGTGCAACGACGCAAGGAAAATACTCCTAAGGGGGCCACGAATACAACCACACAATAACAAGCTACGGCGTGGCACAACCGAGGTCACCGGAGCTTCCACGGCGAGGCTGGCGGTCCGGCCACGTCGCAAAGGCAACAGTCACGATGATAACCTTCAAGCTGCAATCAAATCCATTTCCCCGGGAGATCTTTTACCTTCCCATGGATATCCTCTGCGTGCCAAGCACGAACCATGGCGGCTAGCACAAATCCGGATGCACGCATCGCCGGTGGCGAGGTTCTCTGAACCTGATCCGATTAGGTTACTGTACCATGGGAAATACCTGACAGAGCACCTGACAGACCGTTTTGTAGGGCTTAGATCTTAGGTTTTTACATGACAACCTATTGATCGGCCAGTAGCAAAGTTGTTGTCCGATGATCCAGCTATAATTTTGTTATAGCAACCATAGCCAAACACTTACTGGATCATCCTCGAAAAGATTCCCAAAGTTCATCTGATGTCACTAAATACCAAAATTCAGGTTTAGGCTGACTGACAGCCCAACTTTGGGCCAAGTTTTCTCTCAATTTGGCATAACAACAATGCTTAACCCCTTAAGCAAAATTGTTCTCCTAACATAGCTTTACAAACTTGATGTGTTGACCTAGGGCAAAATCTTCACAACCTGGGAAATATGGGGCTTCAAAGTTGAGCCAATGTCACTGATTTCAAACTTATCTATATGATCCAAAAGTGGTTTTTTTGCAAATAGGCCCAAAACTTAGGGTTTTATTTGCAAATCCCTACATAAGTGAACCATATGACTTAATGTGTCTTACTTTTATGGTTTTTTCACTTTAGTCCAAAAGTGCACTAATTTTGCACTTAGCCCCCTAGGGTTTTACTCTAGGGTTTTCCAGGGTTCTTTTTAGGGTTTTTGGGGATTCTAGGGTTTGAATACCATGTATGTCTATTCATGGTGACATTATATGGTTATTTCAATTGAGTTTCGAAATTTTCTCCTATTTAAGCTTTGTTTGCTCTATTAAGCCCAGTCTAGGGTTAAGTACCCTACTCTAGGGCTTTATCCACAAATGTCATATCAATACAACTTGTTTGAACTTTTGCCTAGTGAATGCATTCTAGGTGGGACAAACACATGAGATGCTAATGCTTATGATGTTATGCTCAAATTTTAGTAACAGTAACACCAGGGGTGTTACACAAAAGGCAATGAGAGCACAACAAAGAACTTAGGACAAGATACATTTATACCGGAATGCAGTGGAAGCTCTTTCTTTGTCCAAGTTACCTTTTCCCTTTCAATATCCTTTGAGACTAGTTCAAGAGTACTCAACAAACAAGTTAGTCTCAAGGGAGTCAAGTTGTAGCACATCTCCTCCTAGACATGTGCATCATTTGCATAGGGACTTGTGAGGTCTAGGGATGACTTGTACAACTTGAGCACCAAAAATAGGCAATTAAAGACATGAGTGCTTAAAGTAACACGATCAAAGGCATAGAACACATGTATGCTATAGATCAATCCAAGTTACGTAAATTTTAGCTCACTACGCAACCTACAAAACCTTTTCTCATCTAAAGGCTTGGTGAAGATATCGGCTAGCTGGTTATCGGTGCTAATGTGATAAATATCGAAATCTCCCCTTTGCTGGTGGTCTCTCAAGAAGTGAAGCTGGATGTCTATGTGCTTAGTGCGGCTGTGTTCAACAGGATTATCCACCAAGCGGATTGCACTGTCATTGTCACATAGGAGTGGGACTTTGCTCAGATCATAGCCAAAGTCCCAAAGGGTTTGCCTCATCCAAAGTAGTTGTGCGCAACACTGTCCTGCGGCAACATACTCGACCTTAGCGGTGGATAGGGCAACAGAAGTTTGTTTCTTAGAGCTCCAGGACCTAGGGATCTTCCCAGAAACTGACAAGTTCTTGATGTACTCTTCCTATCAACCTTGCACCCGGCATAGTCAGAATCTGAGTATCCGATTAAGTCAAAGGTAGACCCTTTGGATACCAGATCCCGAAGCAAGGTGTAGAAACTAAATATCTAAGAATTCGCTTAACGGCCACAAGGTTACACTCCTTAGGAGTCGGATTGAAATCTAGCACACATGCATACACTTAGCATAATATCCGGTATACTAGCACAAAGATAAAAGCAAAGATGTCCGTCCGTTCCCATAGGTGTCTTTGTGGGCCTTGCATCCAAACCTCTTGAGCAAATCTTGAGTGTACTTTGTTTGAGATATGAAGGTACCTTCCTTGAGTTGCTTCACTTGAAACCCAAGGAAGTTGTTCAACTCTCCCATCATTGACATCTCGAACTTTTGCATCATTACCCTGCTAAACTCCTCACAAGACTTTTGATTAGTAGAACCAAATATAATGTCATCAACATACATTTGGCATACAAATAGATCAGCATTACAAGTCTTAGTAAAGAGAGTAGGATCAACTTTTCCAACCTTGAAAGCATTAGTAATAAGGAAATCTCTAAGGCATTCATACCATGCTCTTAGGGCTTGCTTAAGTCCATAGAGCGCCTTAGAGAGCTTGTAGACGTGGTCAGGATACCTGTCATCGTCAAAGCCAGGGGGTTGTTCCACGTATACCTCCTCCTTGATTGGTCCATTGAGAAAAGCACTCTTCACGTCCATTTGGAAAAGTGTGTTCATCTTGCTTGTTGTGGAACACCCACTTGGTTCCCACAACATTTTGCTTTGGACGTGGCACCAGGCTCCATACTTCATTTCTTTTAAAGTCGTTGAGCTCTTCCTGCATGGCCAACACCTAGTTCGAATCCTGCAAGGCCTCTTCTACCCTGAAAGGCTCAATAGAAGAAACAAACGAGTAATGCTCACAAAAATTAGCTAAACGTGAGTGAGTTGTTACTCCCTTGCTGATATCACCCTGAATCTGATCCACTGGATGATTCCATTTAATTGTTGTCCGGACTTGAGTTGAAGGAAGTCATGATGCTTCTTCCTCCTTATCATGTTCTTCATATGCTCCCCCTTGATCCTGCCCCTCTTCTTGAGGTACATGTTCACCGTCTTGGGTTGGGGGATGCGCCAACATAGAGGAAGAAGGTTGATCTTGTTCTTGTTCTTGTGGTTCCTGTGGTCGCACATCACATATCGCCATTGTTCGCATTGCGGCCGTCATAACCTCATCCTCATCTATATCATCAAGATCAACTTGCTCTCTTGGAGAGCCATTAGTCTCATCAAATACAACGTCACTAGAGACTTCAACTAATCCTGATGATTTGTTGAAGACTAAACGCTTTTGTATTTGAGTCATACCCTAGCAAAAACCCTTCTACAGCTTTGGGAGCAAACTTCGAATTTCTACCTTACTTCACCAATATGTAACATTTGCTCCCAAATACACGAAAATATGAAACATTGAGTTTGTTACCGGTTAGGAGTTCGTAGGACATCTTCTTGAGGAGGCGATGCAGATAGAGCCGGTTTATGGCATGGCAGGCTATATTCATAGCTTCCGACCAAAACTGCTCAGGCGTCTTGTATTCTCTAAGCATAGTCCTCGCCATGTCAATTAGCGTCCTATTCTTCCTTTCTACTACACCATTTTGTTGTGGTGTGTAGGGAGCGGAGAACTCGTGCTTGATGCCTTCCTCCTCAAGATAATCTTCAACTTGAAGGTTCTTGAATTCTGATCCATTGTCGCTCCTTATCTTTTTTCACCTTTAGCTCAAATTCATTTTGAGCTCTCCTTAAGAAGCATTTTAGGGCAGTGCTCAAATCTTAAACACGGCGCAGGGAGTTTACAACTCAAGAAGTGCTCAAATCTCAAACACGATGATCCGATTGCATGGTTGCGGAGTCTAGGCGTCTTAAGATGTTCAATGGAGGCTTGGTGTAGTGCTCCATGCGTCTAGGGGTCCCTTTTATAGCCCCAAGGCAGCTAGGAGCTGTTAGAATTCTATTTGGAAGGCAATTCTTGCCTTCTGCCGGTTGGCGCACCGGACAGTCCGGTGCACCACCGGACATGAACGGTGCATGATTCCTTTCCTTTTCTGGCGAAGCCGACCGTTGAGCCTTCGCCCCCCTTGGCGCACCAGACACTGTCCGGTGTACACCGGACAGTCCGGTGCCACCTAGTGACCGCTGGCTCGGTCCACGTGGCGCTTGCTGATCGCGCTGTCGACCATTGGCGCGGGTGCTGTTGGCTCACCGGACAGTCTGGTGCACCACCGGACAGTCTAGTGCACCACTGGACAGTCCGGTGATTTTTAGCCACGGCGCCCTCACCGATTCCTAAGAGCAGCGAATTCACTGCTGAACCAGCCTGTGCACCGGACACTGTGCGGTGCACACCGGACAGTCCGATGCACCGAAGGCTGATGCAGGCTTGGCTAGACTCAGCCAAACTTCTCCACTCCATTCTCATTTGCTTTCATACTATTCCTAGCAATTAGGGAATTATGTTAGTATCAAAAACAATTCACCAAGGCTAGAGTCATACCTTGATTCTTGATTTGCACTTCTTTAGCACTTAACACATATTAACCAAAACAATATGTGTTGGGCATCTAATCACCAAAACATTTATAGAAATGGCACAAGGGCACATTTCCCTTTCAGTATCTTGTCCCAAGCTCGTACTTGTGTCCTCATTGCCTTTTGCGCTTATTTGACATTTTGGTGAGGCAATGGGGTGAAAGGGCCAAAAAGGTCTCATGTTTTGGTGCTTAATGCCAAAGGGGGAGAAATTAAGGCTAAAGCAAATGGATCAGCCAACCACTTGTGAATTTCAAAAAATTGTAGAGTTAGAATCTTTGTGTTTGATCAAAACCCTCTTATTGCAAAATTGTTCTCTTATGGGGGAGAAGTTTCGTTATGGGGAAAAGGGGGAGTTTGTGACATTTGATCAAATTTACTCTTGAAAGATCTCTTGATTTGCCAAAATAAGTGTTTTGATATAGAGATAGGAAAAAGAATTTATTTTGTGAAAATAAACCAAGTGGTGGCAAAAGTGATCCAAATATGCCAAATCCTATGTGAGATAAATTAGTCTTCAATTTGCACTCTTTAGCTTCTCTCTGGAAATGTTGTTGCATTTTGAGCTGCTTTTAATGAGTTGGCATAAATCACCAAAAAGGGGGAGATTGAAAGGAAAATGTGCCCTTGGGTCATTTCTATAAATGTTTTGGTGATTATATGCCCAACACATTGTTTTGGGCGATATGTGTTGAGTATTAATGAGATGCAAATCAAGAATCGAGGTACTCTAGCCTTAGTGAATTGTTTATGGTACTAACGTATTCCTCTAAGTGCTAGGAACCTTGTCAAATCAAATGAGATTGGATTGGAGAAACTTGGCTAAGTCCAGCCTGTGGTGCACCGGATAGTGTTTGGTGCCCAGGCTGGCTCAGCAATGAACTCGCTGCTCTCGAGAAATCACCAAGGGCGCTGCAGTTAAAATTCACCGAACTGTCCGGTGAGGCAACAGCGCCCTCGCCAACGGTCGGCAGCGCGATCAATGGGTGACACGTGGCTAGAGCCAACGGTCACTAGGCCGCACCGGACTGTCCGGTGTGCACCAGACAGTGTCCGGTGTGCCAAGGGGACCGAGGGCCCAACGGTCGGCTTCGCAAAGGAAGGGAAGAAATTGTGCACTGTTCATGTGCGGTGGTGCACTGTTCATGTCTGGTGCGCCAACTGACAGAAGGCAAGAATTGCCTACCAAATGGAGATCCAACGACTCCTAGCTGTCATAGGGCTATAAAAGGGACCCATAGGCGCATGGAGCAGAACACCAAGCCTCCATTGAACATCCTAAGACGCCTAGACAACGCAAGCACACATCCGGATCACTATGATTAAGATTTGAGCACTTGTTGAGTTGTAGACTCGCTGCGCTGTGTTTTGTGTGCTCGTGTTTTGACTTGTGTGCGAGTCATTGCTGTGACTCTAGCTCTTGCGTGTGTTTCTTTCCCTCCCTTACTCTTGTGGTTTTCATTGAGATCAATATTGTAAGGGTGAGAGACTCCAACTTGTGGAGATTCCTCATAAGGGAAACATCAACTATAAGGAAGAAATCTGTGGTATTCAAGTGGATCATTGGATCGCTTGAAAGAGGTTGAGTGCAACCCTCGTCCATTAGGACGCCACAACATGGAAGTAGGCAAGTGTTCTACATGGCTGAACCACAGGATAAAAATCGTTGTGTCATTAGTTGCTATTCCTGTGTGTTGGGGACTTGTTCTCAAATGCTTCGAATTAAGAACAAGGCAACATAATTTGTTAAATATTAATGCCCTTCATCCGCTGAAGCATTATTTCCCCAAGGATTTAATGAACTTCGGACGAAGACCATGAGTGAAATATCACGAAGGTCATACCTTCGTGATTAAACTTATAAAATAATATAAAATAATATATAAAACATGAGACATTAAAGATAGATGTATCAGAAATAAGTAATTACCATTCACATATTTTATTATATGAACATAAAAATGTCAGAACATGGAGTTTAAGCACATTTATACCTTCTCCTTGATAGATAATAATTCCTGGGCAATGCATTTGCAATTACAGGAATGCGTGAACAGTAAAGGAATACTGTTCACTATTTATAGACACAGGACACAGCCTATAAGGAATTACAATCATGCCCCTTATAAAAGTTTACAACAATGACTCAGACTCTTATGGGCTAAAAGGTCATTCTATCTTTAAGTCGGTTCGATCCTTCGTCTTCGGGCATGCTATAACACCGAAGCTTCATGAGTGGTAGCTTCGGTCATCATGTATAAGCAGCTTTAGCCGAAGCTGTTTCTTTCTGCAGGACCTTCGGCGACGAAGCATGGTCCCAACAGTAGCCCCTTCGCGGTGCTAGATCGTTTTTCGTAACGAGCTTGATCCATGAAAAAAGTCTCTTAGGCTTTGGGAAGCCGAAGGTCCGAAAAAACACCTTCCCTGAGCTCGTTACCGAGAAACGATACAGTTTTCGAGCGCGGAGCGATCCTACCATGCAGGTTCACCCTCTTGGTTTTTGCGGCCCACCGTGCAGTGGGTGCGAGTGACTGTTTGCCCGGTGAAAAAATCCTGACGATTCACCTTCTTACCTACAGCACTATATAAACAGACAGGTAGGTGTGAAGTTACCACGGCATTCATTGCTATTGCACTGTTTTGCTGCCAAAAATTTAACCATAGCCGAAGATTGAATTTTGCATTCAAAACGAAGCTCCAGTTTGGTTTGTGCTTCGTCACGAGGATAGCTTCGGAAAAAAAAGGTTATTAATTTCCAAAGAATTTTTTCAAGTAAATTTAAAATCAAATGGCCAGGATACGCTCCACTGCTAGGGTTGAGCGTGATGGAGACGAGACCGAAGCCATTGAAACTGTTCCGATTTCTGAAGCGATGAGGCGTTCTGGGCTGGTTCCATCAGAAGACACACCTGCTGCCGAAGCAACGCAAGCTGATGTTGAAGAAGTTGGTTCCGAAGATGAGTACAACTGCGGGATGCCAAGCAAACCTAGTCATTTGGACTTTGGAAAGTCCACCATCTCTGAAGCTGATCTTCCAAAAATGGTGAAGCTGGGCTACTTTAGTGAAACAAAAAAGGAGCTGGTTCGTTTTGGCGGGAAGGGGATTACTCCGAAGCCGGAAAAGAATGAAGTGGTTGTGTTCAAAAGCTTCTTTAAGGCAGGATTGAGATTTCCTTTGAATGGGATGATTGCTGATGTGTTGAAGAAGTTTGGGGTTTACCTTCATCAGCTGACCCCTAACGCTATTGTTAGATTAAGTGTTTATATTTGGGCCCTTCGTAGCCAGGGAGTGGAACCGTTCGGTGAAGGTTTCTGTCGGGTCCATGAACTACACTATCAGACTAAAGCCAGAGGAGATGGTCTTCATGAGAATTTTGGATGTTACAACTTTGCTTATCGCAAAACTTCAAAGTTTCCAGTGATAAGCTACCGAAGCAAATGGCCAGCTAGATGGAAATCTGAGTGGTTTTATGTTAAAGTTGATAAAGATGAAGATAAATTGGTCCAGAGTCCACTAGAGCTAACCTTCGGAGAAACGAGGCCCCGATGCAACATGATAAGTGGAAGCCCGAGCCAAATTGCCTTGGCTGAATTTCGCGTGATTTCAGATCATATTGGCACTAGAGACTTGGTGCAAGAATTTCTGGCTTTTAAAGTGTTTCCAACAATGAGGGATTGGGAGATGCCGAAGCTGGAGGGAGAAAAGAAAAAGGGAGAATTTGTTCGATTGCCGTATTACTACAAGTTTAAAAAACACTTTAAAAAACCCTGCCAAGAGTGGCTGGACACAATCGAGATTATGTGCAACGATATCCTCGGAAATTACTCTAAGAAAGAAGATCAGTTGATGACTGCAGCCTTCGGCACTCGTCCGAAGCGAAGATTGAATCGTGTGCTAGATGCTCTGAATTTTGATTACCCTAATTACGAGCAACTGGGTGGAGATGCCGAAGGCCCGAAGATAAAGAGGATTGCCAGCGCCCTGGACAAAGAAAGCACCAAATTGGCCAAAAAGGAAAAAGAAATTTCTGAAAAACTGAGCCCTAGACCGAGGGTAGCTGTTTCAAGGAAAAGAAAAGATACATCTCCAAAACCTGCATCTCCAAAACCAAAGACGTCAGCCCAGGAGGAGGAAGCTCCTGCGACACCTTCTGCTGCCGAAGTGGAAGAGATTCTGAAGGTAATGACTGAACCTTTGCCTGTCAAGCTAAGCCCACTGGCGCCAGAACTGACGAAGTTTTTTCAGAAGGGCAAAGAAGCTTCGGCAGCAGAAAGTCCCGCAAAGCCGAAAAAATGAAGAATTATCCAAGTGGCTGATGTCATTCATCAGACACCGCCACCGACCATGGCGTCAAAAATTATCACTGCCGATCCCACAGCCATCGGAGCAGAAACCGCTGGAGCCGAAACCGGAGGAGCCGAAACCACCGGAGCCGAAACCACCGGAGCCGAAGCCACCGGAGCCGAAGCCACCGAAGCCGAAGCCACCGGGGCCGAAACCGGGACCAACGAAGATCCTAACCTGGAAACTACACTTGAAGATATTGACAATATGCTTCTGAGAATGGCTGAAGAAGAAACTGTTGTGGTTACAGCGAACACGGCAACAGAAAAAGGGAAAGAGCAGATTGAAGATATTTTGGAAAAAGAAGATTTTAATTTTCAAGATATACTTGGACAAGAGTTGTCAGACACTGAAAAAGAAGAGCTGAAGAAATATGCTATATCCTGTGGATACAAACTAGGGTCTTTGCTATTTGGTGGAGTCAATGAAGGGAAGCTGAGATGCCTTTGGAACCGAACCGAGGCCAAGGTTGTTAGGACCTTCTCCAAAAGCGTTGGCCTGCCGAAGATTGAAGCGGACCTCTGCAGATACCAGCGATAGCATATCGCCGGTAGCTTGCTCTATGCTAATTTCAAGGTAAAAAAGTCTCGATTTTTTATTATTATATATTTTTTATTTTGAATTAAGTTGTTTTCTGACGAAGGTTGTTTTGGCAGAGTATACTTCTAAGTAAAGTGCTGAGAATGCAACAAGATCTTGAGGATGAAAAGAACGAAGCTACTATCAAAGATCTAGAAAACAAAGTCAAAAATTACGAAGCTGCTCTAAAGAAAAAAGACTCTGTTGTTCAAGATCTTAAAATCAAAGTTAAAGATCACGAAGCTGCCTTGGAAAAGAAGGACTTCATCATTCATTCTATGGAAGGTTCATTGGCTGAAGCCCAAGCCGAAAATAACAGGTTAAACAATGAATTACTCAAAAAGTTTGAAAAATCTGAGTAGGAAAATAAGAACCTCGAAACAAGTCTCAAGACTGAAATCGAGAAGAATTCAAATTTGCAAAAATCATTGAAGGAGCTTCAGGAGAAATGCTTAAATTTCGGCAGCCGATGCGTGCAGCGGCTGAAGGATGTGTTTCACTCAATTGGAGCCAGCTCTGATACATTTACACCGTCAGCTGAGAACCTGCCCAGCACCCTAGAATACATTGAAGGCGAGGTTGATGCACTTGACGAAGTTATTGCTGGGCATGCTGACTTTTGCGCCCTGCTAGCTTCTCGAGGCACAGCCACCGCTTTTCTGAAGGCTGCCTGTACGCACGGAAAAATTGTAAATAGGCCAAACTTCAGCTTGTCACCAGCAGATTTGGTTGACATCCCAAGCCTAGCCCGAAGCATTGGAAACAGATATTTGGGTAAATGGAGGGCGAAAAATGGCTGGTGACGAAGCCCGGAGCCATCTTAAACCGGTGAGAAACTTATACTTGTTACTTTCACCTTCTCCTTGAAATTTGCACCTTTCTTATTCTGCTTTAATATATGCAGGATGATGAAGCTGAAGAATGACGGGCTGAAGCTTAATAGTTGTTGTAAAAGACTTTCCTGCAAAAAATTCTGAAGAGATCTAATATAATTGTGGAAAAAACTTATGTAAATTTGTGCATACCTTGTAATATATATTTTCTCCTTTATCCGTGTACAATCTGCTTTGCTGTGAACGAAACTTTACTTTTGAGCCGAAGGCGAAAAACACCTTCCCTTCTTTTCGTACACAACGAAGCATGAAAATTTCCTCTTTCTCCGAAGTTTTTCCTCATAGCTGAAGCATCTGCCTTTTCTGTATGATACGATGATGATGATCCTATATATGTCTAAATGAATGTTTATGAATGCAAATGTCATGATGTAATGCATTGTGCGAATGATTATTTGAATGTACATCCAAAAAACCATAATCATAGCCCTCATTCCATTGAGGATGACTCAAATCTTTTTGTCGTTTATTTTTTGGCTTCACCGTTTACTTTTCGGTGTATCAGCGCTGACTTTTCGCTGTAAGCCTCCCTTAGGAGCTTCTTCGCCTTTTACTTTCGGCGGAATTAGTGTTTATTTTTCGCTGTAAGCCTCCCTTAGGAGCTTCTTCGCCTTTTACTTTCGGCGGAATCAGCGTTTATTTTTCGCTGTAAGCTCTGCATTCCCTTGGGAACGACTTTTGAGCTTCTCCTTCTTTTCTTTTTCCATTGCACTCGATGGTGCGTTGTCAGCTTTTACATTTACATTTTTTGGGGGATATCACTCTTATAGAATTGAAATAAGGAAAAGAAAAATTACATGTTGTGGCCCCATTAAAAACCTTTCTCCCCCTTTGGAAAGGAAAAGGGTGCCATAAGGAAAAACTAAAACAACAATAAAAAATAAAAAATAAAAAGATTACATCAAGTTACACATAATACCGCCGAAGCTCATCCGCATTCCACGATCTAGGAATGTCGCTGCCGTCCATATCCTTTAATCTGTAGGAACCGGGTCTTGATGAAGAAACTACCAGAAAGGGGCCTTCCCATTTTAGTTGTAGTTTGCCCACTGTGTCTGGGTTGGCCACTCTTCGAAGCACCAAATGTCATGGCTTAATGTTCTTCAACCGAACCTTTCTATCACGCCATTTTATTGTTTCGGCTTGGTATTTATTGATGTTTTCCACAGCCTGAAGCCTGATCCCTTCTATAGCATCTTTGTCCACAGAACAATCAGCTTCGTCTATCGCCGAAGCCACTGTTCTTATTGGTCCTGCCTTAGCCTCTTCTGGGGTTATTGCTTCATCACCAAACAGCAATTTGAATGGTGTAAAACCTGTTGACCTTGATACTGTTGTGTTGTGGCTCCACACCACTTTAATTAATTCTTCTGGCTACTTTCCCTTGGCTGATTGAATATTAACTTCATTATTCCTGTCATTATGATGCCATTAGCCCTTTCAACTAGTCCATTTGATTCCGGATGTCGAACTGACGCAAAATGGATCTTTGTGCCAATTTGTTCACAAAATTCTTTGAAAGCTTCGGAATCAAACTGCGTTCCATTGTCCATAGTGATAGCCTTCGTCACTCCGAAGCGACAAACAATGTTTTGCCAGAAAAAACTTTTGAACAGTAACCGAAGTTATTGTGTCTAAAGGCTTTGCCTCAATCCATTTAGAAAAATATTCCACTGCCACTACAACATATCTTAAATTCCCTTGTGCTGGTGGTAGCGGACCTAACAAATCAAGGCCCCACCTTTGCAACGGCCAAGTGGGTTGTATTAACTGAGTTAGAGACGAAGGTTGTTTTTTTATCTCTTGCACATTTCTGACAACCTTCGTACTTTTGGACTAGTTCTACTGCATCTGAAGCTGCTTTTGGCCAATAAAATCCTTGGCGAAAAACTTTTCCCAGCAAAGGCCTAGATCCAATGTGAGATCCACACAAGCCTGCATGTATTTCCTTCATCAATTCTATACCTTCAGCTCTGGATAGACATTTGAGTAACGGAGAGCAGACACCATGCTTATATAGCTCCCCTTCTATTATTACATATGGACGAGCTCTTGCCTCTATTCTCTTGTTATAAGCTTCGTCATCTGAAAGGAAATTACCCTTAAGGTAAGAGATGATCTCAGTTCTCCAGTCTTCACTATAAACAGGAGATATGTTGAGGACCGCTCTTTCAAGAAGTTCAACCGAAGATGCTTTTATTGTTTCAAAAAATACTTCCGAAGGTAAGGGCAGCCCCTGTGCTGCTGACTTGGCTAGCAAATCAGCATGCTCATTTTCTCCTCGAGGGATATTTTTTACAGAAAACCCTTCAAAGAAAGCTTCAATCCTTCGGATAGTATCTAAATACTTCTCAAGCTTCGGGTCTCTTGCCTTACAACTCTTGTCAATATGACCAGAGATAACCTGGGAATCAGTTTTAAGAACCGCCCTTCTGATTCCCATTGCCTTTAACTTCCGAAGACCCAAAAGTAAAGCTTTGAACTCAGCAATGTTATTTGTGTAGCTAAAATCAAGTCTTGCTGCGTAGCAAGTTTTAACTTTGGAGGGTGCGACCAACACAGCGGTTGCTCCTGCTCCGAAGGTTCCCCAAGAACCATCGCAGAATACTGTCCATGCTTCGGCATCTTTATTTGCCTCTTCTACTTGAGCCCCTGGCGTCTAGTCAGCAATAAAGTCAGCTAACGCCTGGGACTGAATCGAAGATCTGTGTACATAATCAATGCAAAATTCATTAAGTTCCGCAGCCCACTTTCCAATCCTTCCAGTAGCTTCTCTATTTCTCATAATGTCCTTCAATGGTTGTGAAGAAGGGACAATTATGTTGTATGCTTGGAAATAATGCCGAAGCTTTCTAAAAGCCATCAAAACAGCATATAGCACCTTCTCCAATTCTGTGTAATTTTTCTTTGATAAACTAAGGACTTCAGATACAAAGTATATTGGAGCTTGCTTCTTGATTTGCCCTTCAAGCTTCTCTTGGACAAGTGCCGCACTTACCGCTGAGTGCGAGGCTGCCACATATAACAACAGAGGAGCCCCTAGCGTTGGTGGAGTTAGCGTTGTTAGATTTATCAAATATTGCTTCAGCTCTTCGAAGGCTCTCTGCTGGACCGGTCCCCATTGGAAAACTTCGGCTGACTTCAGCACTTCGAAAAATGGTAAATTTCTCTCTGCTGATCTAGATATGAATCTGTTGAGAGATGCCAGTCTTCCTGTCAATCTTTGAGCCCCCTTCTTTGTACTGGGTGGTTCCATTCGAAGGATAGCTTCAATTTTATTTGGATTAGCCTTAATCCCTTTTGTTGAAACTAGGCAGCCAAGAAATTTTCCTTTCTTCACCCCGAAGACACATTTTTCTGGATTCAACTTTAACCCGGCCTGTCTAAAATTAGCGAAGGTTTCCTGCAGGTCAGTAATGTGATTCTCTTGCTTCGTGCTTTTTACAATGATATCATCAACATAAGTTAGCATATTTCTGCCTATCTGAGATTGAAGAACCTTCATTGTCATTCTGCTGAAGCTTCCTCCAGCATTCTTGAGCCCCTTAGGCATCCGAAGGTAACAATATGTTCCACTAGGGGTTATGAAACTGGTCTTCGGCTCATCCTCCTTCTTCATCCAAATTTGATGATAGCCTGAATAACAATCCAGCAGACTCATAAGCTCTGATGAAGCTGCTGCATCAACTAAGGAATCTATCCTTGGCAATGGAAACTCGTCCTTCGGACAGGCCTTGTTGAGATCAGTGAAATCGATACACATCCTCCATTTACCATTGGCCTTTTTTACCATAACAGCATTAGCCAGCCATTCTGGGTATTTTACCTCTCTGATAACTCCGGCACTGAGAAGTCTTTTCACTTCATTCCGAGCACCTTCGGCCTTGTCATCAGACATCTTCCGAAGCCTCTATTTTCTAGGTCTGAAGGATGGATCAACATTAAGCGAATGTTCAATAACATCCCTGTTAACTCCGCAAAGATCATTAGCCGACCATGCAAAGACATCTTTGTTGTTGAACAAGAATCTTATCAAGGTTTTCTCTTGTTCCTCAGACAATTGAGATCCAAGCAGCACCTTCTGCTCTGCGATATCTTCGCATAAAAGCATGGGTTTCGGCTAATCAGCCGAAGCAGCCTTCTCCCTTCTGTGCTTGTACTGCTCACAAGCTTCGGCTTCATCTATGTTGTGGATTGCCTTTGAATCAGTCCAATTCCCCTTGGCCTTTCTGGTGGCTTCCTGACTCCCATGAATAGCAATAGGTCCCTGATCCGAAGGTATCTTCATGCAGAGATATGCTGGATGAAGAATTGCTTCGAAAGCATTGAGTGTTCCGCGACCAATGATAGCATTGTAAGGATACTCCATGTCAACAATGTCAAACACAATTTGCTCAGTCCTTGTGTTGTTGACGAATCTGAAGGTTACTGGCATGGTGATCTTTCCAAGTGCTACAATCTGCTGCCCTCCGAAGCCACAAAGAGGGTGCGTAGCATCATGAATCTTATCTTCGGGCTCTTGCATTTGTCTGAAGGCCTTAGCAAATATGATATCTGTTGCACTGCCTGTATCAACCAAAACATTATGGACCAGAAATCCTTTGATCACACAAGAGATAACCATAGCATCATTGTGTGGGTAGTCCTTGAGCTGAAGATCCTCTTGAGAAAAGGTAATTGGGATGTGAGACCATCTTGATTTGATGAAGGGTCCTTGTACCCCTACATGTTGTACTCTTCTCTGTGCCTCCTTCTTCTGTTTCTTGTTGGCCGGCTCTGAGCATGAACCGCCTGTTATCGGGAGAACCATCTTCGGGGCCGAAGCAATTCCAGCTTGATTCTTTATCAAAGCCATCAGCTCAAAAAAGTGGAAGTGAGTTGACCAGAGGTGGGCACCAATGTTGGGGACTTGTTCTCAAATGCTTCGAATTAAGAACAAGGCAACATAATTTGTTAAATATTAATGCCCTTCGTCCGCTGAAGCATTATTTCCCTAAGGATTTAATGAACTTCGGACGAAGACCATGAGTGAAATATCACGAAGGTCATACCTTCGTGATTAAACTTATAAAATAATATAAAATAATATATAAAACATGAGACACTAAAGATAGATGTATCAGAAATAAGTAATTACCATTCACATATTTTATTATATGAACATAAAAATGTCAGAACATGGAGTTTAAGCACATTTATACCTTCTCCTTGACAGATAATAGTTCCCGGGCAATGCGTTTGCAATTATAGGAATGCGTGAACAGTAAAGGAATACTGTTCACTATTTATAGACATAGGACACAGCCTGTAAGGAATTACAATCATGCCCCTTATAAAAGTTTACAACAATGACTCAGACTCTTATGGGCTAAAAGGTCATTCTATCTTTAAGTCGGTTCGATCCTTCGTCTTCGGGCATGCTATAACACCGAAGCTTCATGAGTGGTAGCTTCGGTCATCATGTATAAGCAGCTTTAGCCGAAGTTGTTTCTTTCTGCAGGACCTTTGGCGACGAAGCATGGTCCCAACACTGTGTGATCTTCTACTCACTTGATAATTGCTCTAAGTTTAATACTTACTTTGTAAAGAGCAATTAAGTGAAGAAGTCATCTCTTTCTCTCTAGACATAGCACCTTGGTTTTGATTTCACTAACATTTCATAATCCAAGTTTGTGCTATTTAGTGTTGATTTTTACAGGATCACCTATTCACCCCCTCTAGGTGCTCACACCAAGAAATTCAATGAGATCACCCCATCAATTCCATACTTGGTGACATTCAAAAGGGGTAACCACTCGATCTCGAGTTGCTCATTTTTGTGAACATTACTCTTTTGTGTCTTCTATTGAGCCATACACGATAGAGGATGCACTTAGAGATACAGATTGGGTGATGGTAATGCAAGAGGAGCTCAACAACTTCACAAGGAATGAGGTATGGCATTTAGTTCCATGTCCTAACCAAGATGTTCTAGGTACCAAGTAGGTATTCCGCAACAAACAAGATGAGCATGGTGTGGTGACTACGAACAAAGGCCGACTTGTTGCGAAAGGGTTGTAGGAAACGGGTGACGCCTAAGAGGGGGCTGAATTAGGACTTCTAAAACTTTCACTAAACTAGGCCACACATAAATCCCTAGAGAAAAACCTATGCAAATAATCAAACTAGAATGTGCAAACTAGGTTTAGTCTAAGTGTTGCTATCTCTACCACAATGGCTAAGTTTCAATCTACACTATATAAGTATGAATACAAGATTGAACTTAAATGCTTAATATAAATGCGGAAACTTAAAGAGCAAAGTAGAGATGCAAACTCTCGTGGATGACGCCGGTATTTTTACCGAGGTATCCGGAATCGCGCAAGGTCCCGACTAATCCTCGTTGGTGCCCATACGCAAAGGGCAAGCCCACGCAAGGGCCAAGCACCTCGGTCGAGTAACTCCGTAGAGAGTCGCGGGCCTTCTCCACATGCAAGTGGTGCTCCGCTTCCGGCTCCTATCGGACGCTCCCCGCAGTCTCCACTATCGAGCTTCCGGCCAAAACGTCGTGGGCCTCGTTCCCTCTAGTACACGGTGGCGGTCGTGACACAAACGCGGTTGTCACAGTCTCGCAAGACTCTCCCCCACTCGGTACAATTACAACGGCTCGCGCAAGAGCCAAGGGGTTGTGTGGTTTTACAGAACTCACTCAACTAACTAGGGTTTACCTAGAGCAAGCGCTAAAGTGGTCTAACTAACCTAAGCACTTCGCAAAGCACCTACGCTAATCACCGAGTGATTCTATTAAGCACTTGGGTGTAAGAGTGAAAGGGAAATAGGGTTAACCTTTTCCACAGTTAATTTTGGTGGTTGAATGCCCAACACAAACAAATGGACTAACTAGTTTGCTCTAGAATACATGTTCTACAGGTGCATAAAGGTTCAACAAAAACCAATAAATATTCAAGTTAGGGGTTCAATTCAAAGGAGCAAATAAAACCGAGTGTGCTGTGGTCTGGCGCACCGGACTGTCTGGTGTGCCCATCGACAGCAGCCTTCCCCAACGGCTTGTTTGGTGGTTGAGGGCTATAAATACCCACCCCCAACCACCACCACTCAAAGCATCCAAGTTTCCAGCACTACACATTCAATACAAGAGCTAGTGCATTCACTCCAAGACACATTTCCAAAAGATCAAAGCCTCTCCAAGTCTATAATTCATTCCAACCACCTAGTGACTTGAGAGAGAGTGTGTTCGTGTTTCTTTGCGCTCTTGTTGCTTGGATCGCTTTCTTCCTTCCTCATTCTTGTTCCCAAGTGTTTTGTAAGCAAGGCAAGAGACACCAATTGTGTGGTGGTCCTTGCGGGGGATCTAAGTGACCCGTGAGAATTAAGGAGAAAGCTCACTCGGTCTAAGTGACCGTTTGAGAGAGGGAAAGGGTTGAAAGAGACCTGGTCTTTGTGACCACCTCAACGGGGACTAGGTTCTTTAGAACCGAACCTCGGTAAAACAAATCACCGTGTTCACTCGCTTTATTTCTTGGTTGATATGTTTTGCCCCTCTCTCCTGAACTCGGATTTAATTCTAACACTAACCTCGGCTTGTAGTTTGTGTTTTAAGTTATAAATTTCAGATTACACCTATTCACCCCCCCCCCCTCTAGGTGAGTTTCAATTGGTATAAGAGGTCGGTGCTTCATTAAAGTCTAACAACTCGAAGTGATGTCGGGAGACCACGCCAAGAGGGAGATCATGACCGGCGACAAGCCCGCAAGCCCAGGGAGAACCCACTCAAAGGAGTCCAGCCACAAGCATAAGGAGGAATCCTCTTCCTCCAACAAGACCCATCAGAGAGGCGACAAGAAGAAGAAGATGAAGAAAGTGGTCTACTACGAGACCGAGTCTTCATCGCCCTCCACATTTGGCTCTAACTCATCGTCCGTCGCTTCTAAGCGCCATGAGCGCAAGAAGTATAGTAAGATGCCCTTACGCTATCCTCGCATTTCTAAGCGCACTCCATTACTCTCCGTTCCCCTAGGCAAACCACCATATTTTGATGGTGAGGATTATTGTATGTGGAGTGATAAAATGAGGCATCACCTAACCTCACTCCACAAAAGTATATGAGAGATTGTTGAGTTTGGTGCACAGGTACCCAAGGTAGGGGACAAGGACTATGATTCGGACGAGGCCGACCAAATTAGGCACTTTAACTACCAAGCCACAACTATACTCCTCGCCTCCTTGTGTCGAGAGGAGTATAATAAGGTGCAAGGGTTAAAAACCGCCAAGGAAATTTGGGACGTCCTCAAGACGGCGCACGAAGGGGATGAGGTGACCAAGATCACCAAAAGAGAGAAGATCAAGGGGGAGCTCGGTCGATTCGTCCTCAACCAAGGGGAAGAGCCGCAAGCCATGTACAACCGGCTCAAGACGATGGTCAATCAAGTGCGCAACCTCGGCAGCACAAAATGGGATGACTATGAAATGGTCAAGGTTATTCTTAGATCCCTCGTATTTCGTAATCCTACTCAAGTTCAATTAATATGTGGGGATCCTAGATATAAGCTAATGTCTCCCGAGGAGGTGATTGGCAAGTTTGTGAGCTTTGAACTTATGATCAAAGACTCCAAACATATTGTCAACTTGGAGCAAGGCACCACCTTCACACCTGATGTGCAACCCATCGCATTCAAGGCGACGGAAGAAGAAAAGGAGTCTACACCAAGTAGGCTTCCAATCGACGCCTCCAAGCTCGACAACGAGGAAATGGCGCTCATCATCAAGAGCTTCCGCCAAATCCTCAAGCAAAGGAGGGGGAAGGACTACAAACCCTGCTCAAAGAGGGTGTGTTACAAATGTGGTAAGCCCGGTAATTTTATTGCTAAATGTCCAATGTCTAGTGACAGTGACAGGGGCAATGACAAGAAGGGGAAGAAGGAGAAGAAGAGATACTACAAGAAGAAGGGCGGCGATGCCCACGTGTGTCGGGAATGGGACTCCGATGAGAGCTCCACCGACTCCTCCGATGAGGACGCCGCCAACATCACCGTCAACAAGGGACTCCTCTTCCCCAACGTCAGCCATAAGTGCTTCATGGCAAAGGATAGCAAAAAGAAGAAGGTACAATCTAGAACCACCCCCAAGTATAGTACATCTAGTGATGAGGGTGGTTGTAGTGATGATGAAGATGATTTGCTCACTCTTTTTGCCAACCTTAACATGCAACAAAAGGAAAAATTAAATGAATTGATAGGAGCCATTATGAGAAGGATGAACTTTTGGATAGCCAAGAGGAATTTCTTATTAAAGAAAACAAGAAGCATGTTAAAGAAAAAATTCTTATGCTCAAGAAGTAGAGAAAAATGAAAACTTGACTAAGGAGCTTAGCATTTGCCATGATTCAATTGTCAGTCTTAGAAATGAAAATGCTAGTTTAAATGCTAAGATTGATAAATTGAATGATACAATTTCGAGTCTTAGAACTAAAAATGATAATTTAATTTCTAAGATTAAAGATTTAAATGTTTGCAATGATTCTATTTCCTGTCTTAGAGATGAGAATGCCATATTACATGATAAGATAGAAGAATTAAATGTTTGCAAACCTTCTACATCTACCGTTGAGCATGTTTCTATTTGCACTAGATGTAGAGATGTTAATGTAGAAGCTATTGATGATCACATTGCCATGATTAAGAAACAAAATGATCATATAGCTAAATTAGATGCTAAAATTGCCGAGCATGAGCTCGAAAATGAAAATTTTAAATTTGCTCGTAGTATGCTTTATAATGGGAGACACCCTGGCATTAAGGATAGCATTGGTTTCCAACAGGGAAGCAATGTCAAGCTTAATACCCCTAAAAGATTGTCTAATTTTGTTAAGGGCAAAGATCCCATGGTTCAGGATAATGAGGGCTATATTTTATATCCTGCTAATTATCCTGAGCACAAAATTAGGAGAATTCATGCTAGAAAACCTCATAATGTTTCTCACCATGCTTTTATGTATAAAAATGAGGCTTCTAGCTCTAGGCATTCTACTCATGTTAAAATGCCTAAAAAGAAAATTCCTGCTGCATCAAATGAGCATAATGTTTCATTTAAAACTTTTGATGCATCTTATGTTTTAACTAACAAATTAGGCAAAATAGTTGCCAAATATGTTGGGGGCAAACACAAGGGTTCAAAGACTTGTGTTTGGGTACCTAAGGTGCTTGTTTCTAACGTGAAAGGACCCAAGACTGTTTGGTTACCTAAGAACAACGCCTAAATTATTTTGCAGGTTTATGCATCCGGGGGCTCAAGCTGGATAATTGATAGCGGATGCACAAACCACATGATAGGGGAGAAAAGAATGTTCTCCTCCTACGAGAAAAACGAAGATCCCCAACGAGCTATCACATTCGGGGATGGAAATCTAGGTTTGGTCAAAGGACTTGGTAAAATTGCTATATCTCCTGACCACTCTATTTCCAATGTTTTTCTTGTAGATTCTTTAGATTATAACTTGCTTTCAGTTTCTCAATTATGCAAAATGGGTTACAACTGTCTTTTTAGTAATATTAGTGTTACTGTCTTTAGAAGAAGTGATAATTCAATAGCATTTAAGGGAGTGTTAGAGGGTCAGCTATATTTAGTTGATTTTAATGATAACAAAGCTAAACTCGACACTTGCTTAATTGCTAAGACTAATATGGGCTGGCTCTGGCATCGTCGACTTGCCCATATTGGGACGAAGAATCTTCACAAGCTTCTAAAGGGAGAGCACATTTTAGGACTAACAAATGTTTATTTTGAGAAAGACAGGGTTTGTAGCACATGCCAAGCAGGAAAGCAAGTTGGCACCCATCATCCACACAAAAACATCATGACGACGGACAGGCCGCTCGAGCTACTCCACATGGATTTATTCGGCCCGATCGCTTATATAAGCATCGGCGGGAGTAAGTACTGTCTAGTAATTATGGATGATTATTCTCGCTTCACTTGGGTGTTCTTTTTGCAAGAAAAATCACAAACCCAAGAGACCTTAAAGGGATTCTTGAGACAGGCTCAAAATGAGTTCGGCTTCAGGATCAAAAAGATAAGAAGCGACAATGGGATGGAGTTCAAGAATTCTCAAATTGAAGGCTTCTTTGAGGATGAGGGCATTAAGCATGAGTTCTCTTCTCCCTACACACCTCAACAAAATGGTGTAGTGGAGAGGAAGAATAGAACTCTACTGGACATGGCGAGAACCATGCTTGATGAGTACAAGACTCCGGACCGGTTTTGGGCTGAGGCAATTAACACCGCCTGCTACTCCATCAACCGGTTATATCTTCACTGAATCCTCAAGAAGACATCATATGAACTCCTTACCGGTAAAAAGCCCAATGTTTCATATTTTAGAGTCTTTGGGAGTAAATGCTTTATTCTTGTTAAAAGAGCTAGAAAATCTAAATTTGCTCCAAAAGCTGTAGAAGGCTTTTTACTTGGTTATGACTCAAACACAAGGGCATATAGAGTCTTTAACAAGTCCACTGGACTAGTTGAAGTTTCTTGTGACATTATGTTTGATGAGACTAATGGCTCCCAAGTGTTTGAAGTGTTTAGCAGGATCATGGTACAAAAATTCGAGATGTCAATGATGGGGGAGTTGAGATATTTCTTAGGATTTCAAATCAAGGAACTCCAGGATAGCACCTTCATCAGCCAAACCAAGTACATTCAAGACATTCTTAAGAAGTTTGAAATGAAGGATGTCAAACCCATCAACACACCCATGGGAACAAATGGGCATCTCGACCTCGACACGGGAGGTAAAACCGTAGATCAAAAGGTATATCGATCGATGATAGGATCTTTACTCTATTTATGTGCATCTCGACCGGATATTATGCTTTCTGTATGCATGTGTGCAAGGTTCTAGGCCGATCCTAAGGAAGTTCACCTTAGGGTCGTGAAGAGAATCATGAGATATTTAGTTTACACTCCTAAGTTTGGCCTTTGGTACCCCAGGGGATCCACCTTTGATTTAATAGGTTATTCCAATGCTGATTGGGCAGGGTGTATAATTGATAGGAAGAGCACATCAGGGACTTGTCAGTTTCTAGGGAGATCCCTAGTGTCTTGGGCTTCAAAGAAACAAAACTCAGTAGCTCTTTCTACCATCGAAGCCGAGTATATTGCCGCAGGTCATTGTTGTGCGCAATTACTTTGGATGAGGCAAACCCACGGGGACTATGGCTACAAATTGAGCAAAGTCCCTCTCCTATGTGATAATGAGAGTGCTATCCGCATGGCAGATAATCCCGTTGAACACAGCCGCACTAAGCACATAGACATTCGGTATCACTTTCTGAGGGATCACCAACAAAGGGGGATATCGAATTAGCTTATGTTAACACCAAAGATCAATTAGCTGATATCTTTACCAAGCCTCAAGATGAAAAAACCTTTAGCAAACTTAGGAATGATCTAAATATTCTTGATTCTCAGAATTTTGATTGAAACGTTGCACACATAGCTCATTTTTATACCTTTGATCATATCTCTTTCATTTGGCACATATACATATTTCTTATTCTTCTTGTGCCAATGCTAAGACTAATGTGTTTCCATAAGTATCTCTTGTATTAAGTCTTAGATTGAAAGGGAAATGGAGTATTCGGCAGAGACAACGCTTCCACTCCACTCCAATGGTATTATTTACCCTTTGCCGGTATTCCGCCATCTCTCCGATTGGTATAATCTTTCACTCATATTTATTTTATCAATGGGGGAGAAAACATAAAAAGGGCTCCAAAGTTCTCCATTTTGGCGATTAATGCAAAAGGGGGAGAAAATATTAAGCCCAAAGCAAAAGGACTGCACCACCACCATTTCAAAATTTTCAAAATAAAAGATTTATTTGGTAATCACAAATGTTTGTTTTTCAATTAGTATTCAAGGCAATTTCAAATTGGTATCTATGCTTATGAAAATAAGATTTCAAAATTGATATCTATTCAAAAGCCTCTTCAAAGCTAAGGGGAGAATTTCATTCAGGGGGAGCTTTTAATTAGTCAAAGGAAAAGCATTTGAAACAGGGGGAGAAATTTTAATCTTGAAAATGCTTCTCACAATCTTATTTATATACCTTTGACTATTTGCAAAAGAATTTTAAAAAGACTTTGAAAAGATTTGCAAAAACAAAACAAGTGGTGCAAATGTGGTCCAAAATGTTAAATAAAAGAAAGCAATCCATTCACTCTTATTCATTTGTAATAAGACTTTCATATTTGTTTAAATTCCAAGTAACCTATGCACTTACCATATGCAAACTAGTTCATTTATGCACTTTATATATTTGCTTTGGTTTGTGTTGGCATCAATCGCCAAAAAGAAGAGATTGAAAGAGAAATAGGGTTAACCTTTTCCACATTTAATTTTGGTGGTTGAATTCCCAACACAAACAAATGGACTAACTAGTTTGCTCTAGAATACATGTTCTACAGGTGCATAAAGGTTCAACAAAAACCAATAAATATTCAAGTTAGGGGTTCAATTCAAAGGAGCAAATAAAACTGAGTGTGTTGTGGTCTAGCGCACCGGACTGTCTGGTGTGCCACCGGACAGTGTCCGGTGCACCAGGACCGTACAGGTCTAAACCAGCCGCTCTCGGGTTTCTTTAGGCGCACTCCGCTATAATTCACCGGACTGTCCGGTGTGCCACTGGACTGTCCGGTGCACCAGCGGAGCAACGGCTATCCAGCGCAACGGTCGACTCTGCAAAGGCTACAGTGAGCTACAATGCGCGGCAGAAGTCAGAGCACAAGTCAGAGGCGCACCGGACAGTGAACAGGACCTGTCCGGTGTGGCACCGGACTGTCCGGTGCCACCAGAAGTCAACTGCGCCAACGGTCGACTGCTCCCGAATCCTAACGGTTGGGTGACGTGGCGGTGCATCGGGCAGTCTACAGGACCTGTCCGGTGGCGCACCGGACTGTCCGGTGCGTCCATGGACAGCAGCCTTCCCCAACGGCCTGTTTGGTGGTTGAGGGCTATAAATACCCCCCAACCACCACCACTCCAAGCATCCAAGTTTCCAGCACTTCACATTCAATACAAGAGCTAGTGCATTCACTCCAAGACACATTTCCAAAAGATTAAAGCCTCTCCAAGTCTAGAATTCATTCCAACCACCTAGTGACTTGAGACAGTGTGTTCGTGTTTCTTTGCGCTTTTGTTGCTTGGATCGCTTTCTTCCTTCCTCATTCTTGTTCCCAAGTGTTTTGTAAGCAAGGCAAGAGACACCAATTGTGTGGTGTTCCTTGCGGGGTCTAAGTGACCCATGAGAATTAAGGAGAAAGCTCACTCGGTCTAAGTGACCGTTTGAGAGAGGGAAAGGGTTGAAAGAGACTCGATCTTTGTGACCAGCTCAATAGGGACTAGGTTCTTTAGAACTGAACCTCGGTAAAACAAATCACCGTGTTCACTCGCTTTATTTCTTGGTTGATTTGTTTTCCCCCTCTCTCCCGGACTCGGATTTAATTTTAATACTAACCCCGACTTGTAGTTTGTGTTTTAAGTTATATATTTCAGATTACGCCTATTCACCCCCCTCTAGGCAACTTTCAAAGAGCAGTTGGGAATGTCTATTGTATGCCTTGGTATGTCTCTTGGGCTCCCACACTTGGAAATGGCTGGTTGAGGGTGTATTTATAGCCCTCAATACAAAAGTAGCCATTGGTGGAAAGCAGTTGCTTTCTGTGGTGCACCGGACAGTCCGGTGGGTCACCGGACAGTCTGGTGCCCCTATCCGGTGCACCTAGCCATTGGGTTTATCAGAGCAGGTGACCGTTGGCACGTAGGCTTTTCACACCAGACAGTCTGGTGGTGTTCCCTCCGGGTGCCACCTAGAACTAGTCGTTGGGCTTTGATTCCCTAGTGCACCGGACAGTCCGGTGCTCCTCGCACAGACAGTCTGCAGGCAACACATCTTCATTTCTTGGACTTTTCTTTGATCTTCTTAATGTCTTCTTTTGAGGTGTTGCTTTCCTCAATTTCTTGGTCCAAGTAATCTTTAGCAGCCTGTGAACTACAAACACAAACACGTGCAAACACATTAGTTCACATGTTGTGTTGATCATCAAACAATAAAACTCATTTAGCCAAATGGCCTGGGGTCCATTTTCCTTACAATCTCCCCTTTTTGGTGATTGATGACAACACAACCAAAGCAAGCAAATATAATAAACATTTGAATGAAAATATGCAATCTACTTGCTAGGATGCACGTTTTGTCCCCACAGTGTGATATTATGGACTTAAGCCTCCCCCTAACTCCATAATTCTCTTACTTCCTATTTTAGACCAAAGAACCAAAACCACTTGAAGAAATAAAATTTTAAATTGGCGATGTTTGGTGTTTGATACAGTTTTCATTGCTTTGGTCCCTAAACTTCTCCCCCTTTGGCATCAACCACCGAAAAGGCAGACATTAAAAGTAGGTAGGAAGTAAAAACGACTTGCCCTCATAAAGAAAATGTCAATTGATACCAATTGAAAGTCAACGACGGACCAATTGAAGACCAATGGCAGGCTTGTGAGACATGAGAGTTCTTGGAGATTTTGCAGTGGAAGTTTGTTGTCTTTCTCCGGGGACTTCATTTTCCTTACAATGAAACTATTACAAGGAATAAACTTGAAAAAGCGTTAGTCTCAAAGTCTTAGATTATAGAGTAACCTCCCCTGGATGTGTGGATGCAGGTTTTGAATACTTGTAGGAGACATGCATTCTGATTTTAATATCAAGAGGGGCAGATTATCCATAATCCGAGCTTTGGCACATATAAGTTAAATGATACTACTTGCGGAGTATAAGATTTTAAGGCATTAGTGTCATTTACTTAGGAATGTTTAATAAGCTATGTGACATGCTTAACTAACATTTTAAACCATGTAGGTTTGCTTAAGTGTATGAATTGAAAGCGAGCAATCCTACCACGTGATTTACCTAGTATGCATGTATTTAAACAAAAGTAAATATCAAATGTAATACTAGGCATGAAAAGGTAAACTAGAGACAAGAGAAATAGATACGCATATCTAAAAACATGAAATACAATAAATCTAATTACCTTAGTCATGGGTGGGGAAATTTGGGTCCAAGATACTCACTAACTCACTTAGCAGTAAACTTGATCCAAAATGTTGTATCCCATGATATACATCCTAACTTTGCCAAGTCTCTAAATTCCCCGTAGTCCTTTGGACTACTCACTTCCCTCTCGGGATCCAAACCTTCTTGGTGCTTTTCATCGTTGAAATTATTTCCTTTGGCACCCAGATGTGTTTGGCCCCCTTTCCTTTATTGGCTTGCTTGTTGGCCTTGATTGCTATCACATTTCCATTCTTTTTCTTTTTGATCAAATATGGTGTAGCAGCCTTTTTATCCACCTTTTTGATGTAGGTGTTAGAGATTTTGCTTGATGGCTTGAGCTTTTGCTTTTGCTTATCCCCGGTCATCACCTTGCATTGGAAAGACTTGTGGCCTTCCTTGTGGCATAGCCTACAAATCACAGTTTCTCCCTCCATAGGCTCGTTCACTCCCGCAGTGGTGTTATTCTGTGGAGGTTGTATTTGTTTGGCTTTGCCTTTCTTGTTGTACGAAGCCTTGCCAAGGCGAGCCACTTCTTGCCTTAATTGCCCATTTTCCTTTGCAAGCTCATTCTAACATGTTTCTACAACAATATTCTTAACAAGAACTTGGTTGCAGGGGTTAGAATCAATAATTAAATCAAAGCAAGAAGTAGAAGCATCTTTTTTAATAATTTCAGGTATTTCAACTAAAGATGCTGCTGGGGTGCTACCGATGTTTTCTAGCTTAGTAGTTAGCTCATTATTGTGTATGCTAAGAATTTCTTTTTTCTCTAGCAAATTTTCAATAGCTTCTTGGGAGCTAGCTAACTTAGTCTTAAGTTTTTCATTCTTTTTAATAAGGCCATCATCGGTAGTAGTGGATGGAACAATAGACTCTAATGGCTCAATTTTAGTTGATAGCTCACTATTTAAGTTTGCAAAAGTTTCAATTTTTTCTAGCAAACCTTTATAATCATTTTTGAGAGCTAATCAACTTATTTTTCAATGTTTTAAGTTGAGCTTTTTGCTTAGTGTAAACATCTTGGAAAAATTTGACGGCTTCCGCAAGCTCATCTACAGAGGGCTTTCCCACACCTTCATCATCACTACTACTTTCATCACTAGAGGATGGAATGCTCATTTTATCTCTTGCCATAAGGCATTTGTGTGATGACCGTGATGAGGACCGGTGGCTGCGCATCCTTGGAGGTTCATCTTCGCTTGAAGAATCATCCCAAGTTTTGACACTTGTTGTGACAGAACCTCCCAAGTAATTAGGCCCACCTACAGTTGTCCTTGTCCAACGGACCTCAGACAACCCTGTAGGTGCCCCTGAACTACTTGACAAGCTCGGTATCTTTCCTTACCATTCCAGGAACGTCTCACCCGTCTTGCAGACATTACAGAACATCGGAGATATAGATATGCGGAAGTGATTACATGAACTTACATTTATTAAAAAGTAAGATCGAGTTGTTTATTACAGACCAGGAATATAAACGAGTGCAGAGTAATATTATTACACATACCAAGGGAGGCAAAAACTCCTCCCGACAGTTATCACAAAAAGTCTTAATGGAGGATCCCTTCCTCCCGCCCTTCACTCTTGCTTATCTTCATTAGGAACTACCTTGGTACAGAAGCAACAAAGGGTTGTCGCTTCCTCACCTAAAAACAACGGAGGGATAAACCCTGAGTATGGAATTACTCAGCAAGTCTTACCCGACTAAGGAAAAGACTCTCAAGGGTATGCTGGATAAATAGGACTCAAGGAGAGGCTTTAGCAGAAATCAACTTAGATACTGTTGCAGAAATAGCTTACTAAAGTGAGTCCTTACTTTCAATATTTTAATGCCGAATTAAGTATTAATAGACTCTGTTTGCCTCTAGTCTAATTTCATCATTTCACCAGTACAACCTCATTTTTTATCCATAATGTTCACATCCTGACTTTAGGTTGCAGGGAAGTGACCAAGTCTTCATAACCGCGAAGGTACGGCGATCCGAATCGATTATACTCAGCTGAGGATCTCCAATCACACGACATATGTAGCACTTAACCCTTGCATATTTCAACCCGCCACCGGGGTTCTTAAGACCAGATCAGGTTCACGCAAACCGAGAGCACAGATACACCACCGTCCAGCCTCTTACCACGGTGGGTACACGCTACTCCCGCCACCGCTCCACGCCCATTTCGTGTTATCTTATTCTGGCCTTAGTCTGCCCGAGGCAAGGCTTACCCATGACGAGGCATGTGACCAGTTAAAGGGTCCTCGATCAGCACGCCTACATACGCATTAAATCCTTAATCAACTTGGGTAGAACATCACCTGTTCCTAACCCAAGTCTCGATTTAAGTACTTCCATCCTTAGGATTGTTTCTATTCCTTAGGATGAAAAGAGCATCACAGGGAACTTTGCAGTAAGATCCCACCACGCTCTCAATGAAAGTATTTTTGCAGGTAGAAGTCATCTTTCCTCAGGATAACCCCTGAGCTAGGCAGTATAGCAAAAGACAACCTTTATCCACAAGATCTAAGCAGGGCTAAGCATGTTTGTAAATCAAATTTTGATACTTCACCAGAAGTATCTATAGAGGTGTGGATATCAAGGAAAGCAATGCATCAAAGGGTTCCAAGCAATTCCTATGAACTTAATGCACATTTCACTTGACTTAAAGTGTGCGAAAAGTATTTAAAACATAAGGAAAGGGGTTGCATGCACCGGGGCTTGCCTTCGTTAACAGGTGAGTCTGGCTCGGATCCACAAATATCAAAATAGAAGCAGTTGCCTGCTTGAGAATCCGAGGGTGGTGGTGTCCCTTCTTCGGTGACTTCCACTTCTTCTTCGCGTTCTAACATAACCATATATGTATATAAGAATGAATGTCATGTAATGCTCATGAGAGTGGAAGATAATAAAGATTTATTATCTAAGTCTTGAATACAACTTTCCTTCACGGAACTCCGAGAACTTAGGGTTTCCGGAGTCAGTAAAGGAGTTCAAAAGGCAGGGGGGTGTTTTGGGGTTTGGTGATCAAACAAGGTCCAAATCAACCTAAATTCTACCCAAGGCTTCTAAATAATATGAGGAACTCATATAAAAATTTTGAGCATTTTTGGGATTACCAAGCATTTTCTAAAAATCCAGAACCAATACTTTTAACTACTTTAAATGCCCTAAAATTTCTTATTTCCACTAAAATTCATGAAACTATTTTTATTAAATTCTAGGGAAAATAAGAAACCTAGGAAAATTGGTTTCACAATTTTACCATTTTTCTACATTTTTCTACATATTTCTAAAGCTGGGTAGAAAAAGAAAAAGAGAAAAGATGTAACAGTGCTGGGCCAAATCTGGTCCAGACGGCCCAACAACACAGGAAACGCGCGCCCGCGCCCGCGCTCGATGGCAGAATTGCACTGGGGTCCTCGCGTTTCTATCTAACTGTGAACGGGTTCAGCCACTATTCCTACGGGTCTCTGACGCATTACACCGAGCCCCCTGGATTTCTAATTCTTTGCACACCCAAGTCCACGACGACGGCAGCGCGGGGAGCACTCCGGCGAGCACCTGTACCGGCCGACTGGGGCCACGGCTGGATTCTCCGAGCATCAGACACCAAATTGGATCTACCCTAAGCCTTTCCCCCAACTCAATTGCATACAAGATCAATTATGGAGCTCTGGCCACGATGGCCGAGAATCAGGCGGCAAGATCGTCGGGTTCCCGACGATCAGAGGCGGTTTGGTTCGATTAAAGGGGTCGGAGAGCATCACCCACACGTAAGGATGCTAGAACAGGGATGAAAAAAGAATGAGCAGACCTGGGGACGGCTGGCCGCGGCGAGGTGAACTTTGCGGTGGCGGAAACCATTTTGGGGAGAACTAGGAATTCTCGAGCTCCGGTGAGGGACTGCTAGCAATTGGCGGTGGCTGAGTGCGTGAGGATGTGGTGAAGCTCACTGCGGGGTCAATTTATAGATCCCCGGGGCGGTGGCGCTCAATTCGAGCGGATAGCGGAGGCGGTCGGAGAGGAGGAAGAACCCTGGCGCGCGTGGGTACGTGTCCTATGGCGTGGCGGTAACTCCGGTGATCGACAGGCAGTTAGAGAGGGTCACGGTGATGCGGTGGCGCAGTTAAGACACGCGGCGCACGGTCGGACGGCGGCTATCACCGGCGTTCTTATCTGCCCAGCCGTAGGGTAAAGGGGAAGGCACGAGGGGTCGCCGGAGTGGAACCCAGCTCACCGGCGGTGTTCTCCAGGTGTTGTCCACTGACCCTGAGCACAAGTCGGGCCGGCAGTCGCACGAATCGCGGCGACAATCGGTCGCCGGCGGTGAGATTCTTCTGCCGCGGCTGATCTGATCTGGTTGGCTATTGTACCATGGGGAGATAGTCTTCAGTCTATCTGACAGACAAAGTTTGGGCCACTTTTTCTCTGATTTTCAAATGGCAACACAACCAGTGACCTATAGCAAAGTTGTAGTGCTATAATCCATCTATAACTTTGCTACAATGTGCTCTCACAAAAAGTCACTGGATCCTATTCAAAATCGAGCTCAAAGTTCATCTCATAACACTGTTACTCTGAATTTCAGACCTCAAGCAGTTTGACAGTCCATCTTTGGTTGAGATTTTCTCCAAATTTCTCATAAGAACATGGCTTGAACCCTTAAACAAAGTTGTTTTCCTATAATTGGGCTACAATTTTGATGTGGTGACCTAGGGCAAAAACCCTAGAATCTAAAAGATACAAGGGTTCAAAGTTGAAGAGAACACACTAATTTCAGACTTAGGCTCTATAGTGCTTAAGAGGTGATTTTTGCAATTTGGTCCAAAACTCAACATTTGGCTTTCAAGTCCACACATTTGTGAACCAAATGTTTTAAGATACTTATTTAACTTGGTTTTTGCACTTTAGCCCAAAAGTGGACTAATTTTGCACATAGGTCCCTAGGATTTGGTTTTAGGGTTTTCCAGGGTTCCAATTAGGGTTTCTATTATTCCAGGGGTATAAATGTGATTCAACTTTGTTTTTGGGGATATTTTATGACTCCTTCCCTAAAGTCTTTAAGTTTTCTCATCTTGGGTTAGGTCTTACCCCTTTAATCCCTGTTTAGGGTTAAGTTTCCTATCTAGGGTTCTCTTTGCAAAAACACTTTAAACAATACAACTTGTTTGAAATTTTTGCCTAGTGAATGCACTCTAGGTGTGTCAAACATATGCGATGCCAATGCTTATGATGTCATGCTCAAGTTTTAGTTGCAGTAACACCAGGGGTGTTACATCCTTCCCCCCATAAAAGAATCTCGTCCCGAGATTTAAAGTCCTAGGGTGAATAATGGAAAAGGAAATGTGTCACATTTTTATTCCCTTATTTCTGGTACAAGGAAGGGGTGGTGTGGGGGTTCACTCCTTTATTACAACCACTATACATATTTTACAAATTACATGAGGCTAGAAAGCCTGGGAAATTCTTATTCAAAAAGTCTTGAGTTTCCCATGTAGCCTCTTCCTCAGAATGTTGGTTCCATTGTATCTTGTAGAACTTGAGAGTCTTTCTCCGGGTAACCCTGTCCTTTTGATCCAGAACTCGAATAGGATGTTCTGAGTATGTTAAATCTGGTTCCAGGACAACATCTGTCACTTCAATGGTTCGATCGGGAACCCGAAGACACTTCTTCAATCGCGACACATGGAACACATTATGGATAGCAGACAGAATTTCGGGTAACTAGAGTCGGTATGCCACTGGTCCACATTGCTCAAGTATAGGAAATGGACCAATGTACTTGGGTGCAAGTTTCCCTTTAACCCCGAAACGCGATACACCCTTCATTGGTGAAACTTTCAAGTAGACGTAATCACCCACCAGAAAGCATAAGGGTTGTCGTCGTCGGTCTGCATAACTCTTTTGTCGAATCTGTGCTTTCTTCATATTATGAATAATTTTCTGAACCTTTTCTTCGACCTCTTTCACCATATCAGGCCTAAAGAAGTACCTTTCTCCAGGTTCAGACCAATTTAGCGGAGTTCGACACCGTCGCCCATATAAAGCTTCAAAAGGTGCCATCTTGATACTTTCTTGATAGCTGTTATTGTATGAAAACTCCGCTAAGGGCAAATATTCATCCCATTTCTGTGAGAAGTCCAGAACACACGCCCGCAGCATATCCTCAAGCATTTGATTGACCCTCTCAGTTTGTCCACTTGTTTGAGGATGATAGGCCGAACTGTGGAGCAATTTGGTACCCAAGGATTTATGAAGTTCTTCCCAAAATTTGGATACGAACTGAGGTCCACGATCCGACACTATAGTTTTTGGAATACCATGCAAACTGAGAATTCGGGCAATGTATAATGCTGCTGAAAGGATCACGATGCCTAAGAGGGGGGGTGAATTGGGCTTTTCTAAAAAACAACACTAATTAAAACCTAAGCAAGAGCTAAACAAGAGCCCAACTTCACCCCAACAACTAGCACTAAGAATATAATACTAGAAATGCAACAAAGCTAAGATAATAATTCAAATACTTGCTAAACAAATACACAATGTAAAGTGCTTGAATTAAGTGCGGAATGTAAAGCAAAGTTTAGAAGACTCCTCCAATTTTTCCCGAGGTATCGAAGAGTCGGCACTCTCCACTAGTCCTCGTTGGAGCACCCGCGCAAGGGTATCGCTCCCCCTTGGTCCTTGCAAGAACTAAGTGCTCACTACGAGATGATCCTTTGCCACTCCGGCGCGGTGGATCCCTCGAGACCGCTTACAAACTTGAGTCGGGTCACCAACAAGATCTTCACGGTGATCACCAAGCTCCCAACGCCACCAAACCGTCTAGGTGATGCCGATCACCAAGAGTAACAAGCCGTAGACTTTCGCTTGACCAAGAGAAGCCTAATGCAAGTGGTGTGTGCTCTAGGTGGCTCTCACTAGCGCTAATGAGGAACAAACGCGGATTATGATTCTCTAATCTACTCACTAGGCTTTTGGTGCTTGCAATGCTCTAGCAATGTGCTGGAATAAATGTGGAGTGCAAGACATTGAATATGGTGGGTGGAGGGGGTATAAATAGCCCTTACCCACCAACTAGCCGTTACAGGCATTTCACTGCGCGATGGCGCACCGGACAGTCCGGTGCGCCACCGGTGCGCCAACGGTGCGCCACCGGTGCGCCAACGGTCGTTTCCAACGGCTAGTTCTGACAGAGAGCCGTTGGACTCATGGTGCACCGGACAGTGAACAGTCCACTGTCCGGTGCACAACGGACAGTCCGGTGCGGTGTCCGGTGTGCCACTAAAATTCAACTCTGAAAACTGCGCTCTCGGGTTTCTGGGAAGGGGAAGCCTCTGCCGCGGATCAGCCTGGCCCCACCTGGCAGAGGGTGCACCGGACAGTCCGGTGCACACCAGACAGTCCGGTGCCCCAAGGCCAGAAACACTAACTCTTGTTTTTCAGCTGATTTTCAAATCGGTTTTCGTTCTAACTTGAGTGTGAGTTCTAGAGTGACACCTAGCACAGTGTATGAGTGTGATTGTGCACCAACACTACACTAGAACTCTCTTGGTCAAACTACTCATCGACAACCCCTCTTTATAGTACGGCTAAAAGAGAATAAAAGACCTAACTAAAATGCGAGTGTCCACATCTCCTTGACACTCGGACTCCGTAGACCTTCACCTTTTGTTTTGTCGTTTTAGCCGTCGCTTCGAGTTCTTATCTCCGGGATTGTTTTCACCGTTGTAGTACTTCTACCTATCATGCGACCTAACTTACCATTTGTCTCTGCAAAACACACGTTAGTCACATATAATATTACGTTGTCATTAATCACTAAAACCAACCAGGGGCCTAGATGCTTTCAATCTCCCCCTCTTTGGTGATTGATGACAACCCTATAAGTTTTGTGAGAGTAGTTTGTTTTGAAGTTTCTGTCAATAGAAAGAATGGTTAGTTATACTCAGTAATCTTTGACAGAAAGAACGTGTACCATAATAATAAGAGTGAGCGCATACACATCATCAGATTCTTGTTCATAAAAAATGAAGTTAAATCAATGAAACAAGAACTAGAGGACTGGTGATAAAATATAAGGTGAAAACATAATACACACAGTCAATCATAAGCAACGAGAGTATATGACGAGTTTGTGAGCCAAAAACATCAAGCTAGAACAGAGAGTAGCAAGCACATATATTACATCAACATGACTCTCTACTAACTCTCTAACTCCCCCTAGCTCTCACAACTCATATCTCTCCCCCTTTGGCGTCAAACACCAAAAGGGTCCTGAACCTAAACATCAGAAGCAGGAGGAGGCGGCGGGGGCGCATCCGGTCGCGGTCGAGGCAGCAGAGCGAACGCCGGCGGAGGGTCAGAGTCAGTCTCGGATCCAGGATCTGCGGTAGAAGCTGGAGCTGGTACTGACTCGTACTGAGGCCGCGCTGCAGGAGCTACCGGAACAGAAGCGGTCACAGATACTGCCACAGCAGTAGTGGTAACAGCAGATGCTGGTGGCACTGGTGGCTGCGGGCAGACAGAGCTGAGAACCGGAGAGGTGAACGCCAAAGTGACCGGCCGGAGCGGAGAGGTACCAACAGGGGGTCCTGACAAAATCGATGGCACCACAGGAGCGTGAAGCGGAGGAGGTGGAGCAGACAGAACCGGAGGAACTGAGACACCAGACTGTTGTAGCATGAGAGCCATGAATGCCCTACTCTCAGCCCGATCCTGAAGGAGCTGCTGCTGAAGCGCATCCTGCCTGTCCTGCATGTTCTGAAACATCGAGAGCATGCTCTCGGATAACCGGGCCTGCTCGGCTGCCAGGTGAGCCTGCTGCTGAGTGAGAGTCTGGAGAATCGAAGCAAGAGCAGGGTCCATAGCCTGAGGAGGAGCAGGGGCAGCACTAGAACTCCCAGCTTCATGATCATGTGAGCGAGGAGGCATAGGAGGCGGAGGAGGAACCCCAAAATCATCATCATCATCATCATCATCATCAGCTGCTGTACCCTGAGTGTCAAACTGTCGAAGAGCTGCATCCTTGGCCTGAGAGTCAAAAACATGAGCAGAAGCTGGCACAGGAATCTCAGGCGCAGGACGGTAGGATCCAAAAACGAGGCGTGAGGCCTCAAGGGTGCTCTGAAATCGAGGGGGCTGAATCAGCTGCGCAAAGATGTGGCACAAGTAGTGAGCATAGGGCAACTGCCGACGAGCACGAATCCCATCCAAAACGGTGTCCTCGATCTCACAAAACAGGAAGTCCACAACGTCAAACTCTGAGTGGGAGACCAGGGCACCAAGGAGCCAAAGCTGAATATGAGTGGTAGCCTCCCTGTATCCCATCCTCGGCAGAAGAGTCCGTCTGATGAGCTCATATAAGTACTTTGCTGCTGTTGTAAAATCTGCCGGTGAACGTCGCGACCCATCTGTGAAAGGCGGGCGAAACAGAGCCGCGACGTGAGCTGTCCCCGGAGCCACACCACCGTGAGGGCGACGAGGAGGATCAGAAGTGCCGTAGCAGAGGCTGTGAAGACGAGTCGTCGACTCGGGAAATCCAAAAAGCTGGCGGATCTGACTGGCAGTAATGGTGACATCATCGCGCTCAAAGCGAAACCTCATCCAGTGATGATCCGGGTCAATCCAAACAGAGGCGTAGAAGACTCGTACCCACTCCTCAACGTATCTGCCGCTGGTAGTCAGAAGGGACTGAAGGCCAGGCAGATAGGTGAGGTGCGCCTCAGAGTCAGCACCGGCTGCAAGCAGAAAGGCTGGAAGATCCAAAAGCCGGTGCACTCGCAGAGCTATCTGAGCAGACATCTGAGCTCTAAAAAACGACTCCTGAGTACGTGTGCTGAAAAGGTCACCTGCTGCAGGGTCTCTCTGAGCTGGTAGCCAAGACTCCACGGGTACGTATCTGAACCTACGTACCCGTGCCGCTGTAGCACGCTGAAGGTCAAACAGTCGAGGATCCGTAGCCAGGGGTCGAACCTCAGTCTCATCGCGCTCCCGGAATCGAGGTGGAGGGACAGGAGGAGCTGAAGCGGGAGCTGGAGGAGGAGGAGCAGTGGAAGCTGGCGTAGTGGAGGTAGTGGGTATAGCTGTGGTGGTGGATGGAGCAATAGGAGTGACGGGAGCAGGTAGAGTGGGTGGCGGAGTGGAAGCAGAGGTGTGAGTGGAGGAGCGCCGGGAGGCGAGACGACGAACACGGTATGCGATCTGGTCTGATGGAGTCTGCGGCTGATCTCCAAGCTCGGCCTGCGCAGCGGCCGCTGCAGCCGCTGCCGCTGCACGGGCTGCTCTGTCCGTACGCCGCTTCTTGCGGCCTTCCTACTGCTCCAAGTAAACAGTCTTGCCCTTGACCTGCCTGAAGGGGCGACGAGGATCCTCATCATCGCCTCCCCCTGGCGCCGACACATTATTCGTGCGCGGCATCCTGAACTGATGTCTGCAAATGAGAGAGAGTGACTAAGCATAGAGCAAAAGTGACCGATAGATTAGCAAAAGATGAGATGACTACCTGGAAAGCTCACACGAGAGGTGACGATCCAGGCAGGACGGGAGACGGCACACGGTCAATCAAGGTCACTGAAATGACAGAAGAGGTGAGCACGTATTAGTCACATAGTCATAGGCATATGAAATGTGAATAAATACATACACAGAGAGATATGGCACGAGACGAAACGATCAAGAAGTCAAATGACGTGAAAACGATGTTTGACGGATAAATAGTGTCATAGGATGTTTGGAATTCGAATTGAGGCACGAAACGATATGGAATTGAGCCGATACTTCATGAATAGGTTTATATAGGTGAATATGAGTGAAGTGTGTGCTTGGTTTGAATTTAGCCGAAGAAAAAGGGATTTGGGCACACGGCTCGAAAACGATCGCTCAAGTCGGGAAATTTGGTAAAATTTAAGTCTGGGATCTCGGATTGGCGTGAAATTTGGCAAGGATGTTGCTGGAAGTGTTGTGAAGGTGCCCGAAAAATTTGGGTTAAATTGGAGCAAATTTGGCTGGTTTGGGCATTTCACCGAGCACATGGCGTGCGGGGAATTAGGTTTTCGGTGAAATGGCTATTTGAGGTGGGAAAACCCTCCCGAAGGAGCTAAGAACCTGCAGGGATACTCAATACACACAGAGACTCACAAACCACAACAGGAATTCACCAGATTTCACAAGATTTGGAGTGTTGCACAAAAGGGAGAAGTGAGGGGCCACTGCTCACCAGAAAGAGAGGGAGAGGAGAACAGAGGGAGAGGTCTGCTCACCGAGGGAGGGAAGGAGAGGGGCCCAAAGTCGCCGGAGCACCGTCGGAGATGGAGGCCGCCGGTGGCTGGAGATCGCCGGCGGGGGGGCAGAGGGAATCGCCAGAGACAGAGACAGAGAGCGGGGGGAGAACTGAGAGCCTCTGGCTCGATCGGGCTGGAGGCCTTTTTTTAAAACGCGATATGGGCGCACCGGACAGCGCACAGTAGCTGTCCGGTGAACCACCGGACAGCGCACAGGAAAACGGATTTTTAGCGCGCGGCTGCCGGTGCACCGGACATTGCACAGAGCAGTGTCCGGTGCACACCGGACTGTCCGGTGAGCCCAGACAGAGGAGAGTTTGGAAAATTTTGAATTTTTCTATCTAACTCCCAACCAAACCAAATCCCAACTTATAATCACACAAAATAACACTTGTTGGGACAGGTATTGGCACCCTCATATACTTTTCAAAATATTTTGCCATAGGCTAGATAATTTTTAGAGAAAATAGGCAAATGGTGAAATTTGCCTTTTGGCTTGCACTAGGGGTTTTCATGAGTGATTTGAGTTTTGAATACTCCCCCTAAGTGCAGTACCTCATGCATATTTCAAGAACCAATAATTGCATAAAAAGTAAGAATTTAAGTGCTAAACGCTTAAAACTAAGACTTGTCAGGTTTGACCCGAGTTGAGCTTTTTCACTCGCTTTGTTGGCGGTTATCTCAACTAGGTTAGACAAGTCCTAGATGCAATACAAGGAATTTAAATATGCAATGCAAGCTTGACAACTCCATTTGACATTTTACATAAAATTTCTGAGATCAAGAATATTTAGTTCATTCCTCAACATGCAAAAGCGGGTCTTATCAAGTGGCTTAGTGAAGATATCCGCTAATTGATCTTCCGACCTCACTCCTTCTAAAATGATATCTCCTTTAGCAACATGATCTCTAAGGAAGTGATGACGGATATCAATGTGCTTGGTGCGAGAGTGTTGAACAGGATTATTAGCAATTTTAACAGCACTCTCATTGTCACACAACAAAGGTACCTTTTCTAGAACTACGCCATAGTCTAGAAGGGTTTGTTTCATATATAAAATCTGTGTGCAACAAGCACCTGCGGCAATGTATTCCGCTTCGGCAGTTGACAAGGCAACACTATTTTGCTTTTTGGATGTCCATGAAACTAGTGATCTACCAAGCAGATGGCATCCCCCAGAAGTACTTTTCCTATCAATTTTGCAACCGGCATAATCCGAATCGGAATAGCCAATTAAATCAAAAGTAGCTCTTTTGGGATACCACAGACCAACGCTTGTGGTGTGCCTGAGATACCTAAGAATTCTCTTAACAGCGCGAAGATGAGCTTTCTTGGGATTAGATTGGAATCTAGCACACATGCAAACACTGAACATAATATCGGGCCTAGATGCGGTAAGGTACAATAAACTACCAATCATAGAACGGTAGAGAGTTTGATTAACCGGGTTACCTCTCTCATCTAAGTCGAGATGTCCATTTGTAGGCATGGGAGTCTTGATTGGTTTGCACTTCTCCATGTTGAACCTTTTCAACAAGTCTTTGGTATACTTCTCTTGTGAGAGAAAGTTACCATCTTTCATTTGCTTGACTTGAAAGCCGAGGAAGTATGTTAGCTCACCAATCATTGACATCTCGAACTCCTTCGACATCAACTTACCAAATTCCTTGCAATGATAGTCATTTGTCGAGCCAAAGATTATATCATCAACATATACTTGACAAATGAAAATATCACCGTTATGTTTCTTTGTGAAGAGAGTTGTGTCGACGGTCCCGATCTTGAAGCCCTTTTCGATGAGGAAGTCGCGAAGACGCTCATACCAAGCCCTTGGAGCTTGCTTTAGCCCATAAAGCGCCTTGGACAACCTGTAAGCATGGTTAGGATATCTAGGGTCTTCAAATCCAGGCGGTTGGTCAACATATACAAGTTCATTTATGAAGCCATTTAAAAATGCACTTTTTACATCCATTTGATAAAGTTTTATATCATAGCATGATGCATATGCAAGTAGGATACGGATGGCTTCCAGTCGAGCAACCGGTGCAAAGGTCTCTCCAAAATCTAAGCCTTCAACTTGAGAGAATCCCTTTGCGACAAGTCTTGCCTTGTTTCTTATAATCACACCTTGATCATCTTGTTTGTTTCTGAACACCCACTTTGTTCCAATGATTCTTGCATCTTGTGGGGGCTTCTCCAGGGTCCAAACTTCGTTGCGGGTGAAGTTGTTAAGTTCTTCATGCATGGCATTCACCCAGTCCGGATCCTGTAGCGCCTCATCTATACAAGTAGGCTCAACACAAGAAACAAAAGAGTGATGTTCAATAAAAGTAGCATGTCTATGTGATCGAGTAATAACCCCTTGTGAAGGACTCCCGATGATTTGGTTTTGAGGATGAGCTTGAAGTAGTGATGAGTTTCTCCTGTCAACCACTTGGGAAGAAGATCCTGGAGCATCAACATCTTCGGCTTGTACCCTTGCTTGTTCATGAGAGACAAATGTATCTTCATTTGCATGCCTCTCATCTTTTTCATCATCTTGTGGTACATTTGATGAAGAAGGCCTGCCAATGATTTGCACCTCTTCTTCATCTTCTTTCGGTTTGATAGCTCCAATAGGCATGTTCTTCATTGCTTCCCTAAGTGGCTCATCACCTACATCATCAAAATTTTCAAGTGCTCCTTGGGAGCCATTAGTCTCATCAAATTCCACATCATATGTTTCTTCTACCACGCCAGTGGCATGGTTGAATACTCGATATGCTTTGGACTTTAATGAATAACCCAAAAGAAAACCAATATCACAACGTCTTTGAAACTTCCCTAGGTGATGGCGTTTCTTGTAGATGTAGCATTTGCACCCAAATACCCGGAAGAAGGAGACGTCTGGCTTTTTCCCATTTAGCAGTTCATAAGGAGTCTTCGCAAGTAGCCGGTGAGGAAATAGCCTGTTTGATGCATAACAAGCAGTGTTGACAGCTTCGGCCCAAAACCTCTCCGGTGTGTTATACTCATCAATCATTGTTCTTGCAAGGGTGATCAAGGTCCTATTTTTCCTTTCAACAACTCCATTTTGTTGAGGTGTATATGTGGCAGATACTTCATGCTTGATCCCAATTTCATCACAGTACTCATGAATGTTGGTGTTGTCAAATTCTTTGCCATTGTCACTTCTAATCTTCTTAATCTTGCAATCAAATTCATTTTGTGCTTTCTTGGCAAACTTCTTGAATATAGATGCAACTTCAGATTTGTCATGGAGAAAGAACACCCAAGTGTATCTTGAGAAGTCATCAACAATCACTAGACAGTAGAGGTTGCCACCGGCACTGACATAATTTGTAGGTCCAAATAAATCCATATGAAGTAGTTCCAGTGGCCTTGATGTTGACATGAAAGCTTTAGTGGGATGTGTATTAGCAACTTGCTTTCCAGCTTGACATGCACTGCATGGCTTGTCTTTTTCAAACACCACATCCTTTAATCCTCTAACCATATCTTTCTTTAATACCTTCTTGAGTGTGCTCATCCCAACATGTGCAAGCCTCCTATGCCAAATCCATCCAAGAGAAGCTTTGGTGAAGAGGCAAGTTCTTAAGTCTGCATCTTCTGAAGTGAAATCCACTAAGTAGAGGTTGTTGTATCTAAATCCCTTGAATACCATTGATTCATCATCCATTTTTGTTACAATAACCTCTGATGGAATGAATAAGCATTGAAGTCCAAGATCACAAAGTTGTCCCACTGATAATAAATTGAAGCTCAAAGGTGCAACTAAGAGAACATTTGATATTGATAAATCATTTGAGATTGCCACCTTGCCAAGTCCTTGCACTTTTCCTTTTGAATTGTCTCCAAATGTGATTTTATCTTGACCATCAACATTCTCATCTAGTGAGGTGAACATCTGTGGGTTGCCTGTCATATGTTGTGTGCATCCACTGTCAATAACCCAATGGCTCCCACCGGTCTTGTAGTTCACCTACATTCACAGACAATTCAAGCTTGAGTTTTGAGGGCCCTATATTGCATAGGACCAGTGACTCTCTCAATTAAGGATTTTGCCACCCAGATTTGTCTAGGTCTACTCTTATTTGGTGGACCTAGGAATGTAACCTTAACCTTTCCATTTGCAACCTTTCTTAGAACATAGTGAGCATTGAAAGCAAATGGTCTTGAGTGCTTAGGCAAGGGAGTTGGTGGTTTAGCTTTGCAGTTGTGGGCAAAATGACCTTCATTTCCACACTCAAAGCATTTGATAGGCTTGTGAGTCTGCTTTGGTTTGTATTGAGTGATAGCTTTCTTTTGCACAAAAGCATTGTATCCAATACCACTCTTGTTATTTTTCATAACAGTGTTCATAAGCAGCTCATTTTGAAGGTATTGACCCTTGTTGAACTTTTGCACACTTGTTGCAAGATGTTCATTTTCACTTTTTAGTTTCTTGACCTCATTCTTAAGCCTTTGATTATCCACTGCCAACTCATTGTTGAAATCATTGTTCTCAATAGCAACTTTTCCTCTAGTAGTTGCATCAGTCAAGTAATTCTTCAATTTTTGGTTGTCTAAGGTTAGGACTTCAACTTTTTCAGTCAATTCAGCATGTAGACTAGTTTGCTCTTCTTGAAACAAATCATCACATGAGGTTGCTACATCAAACTTAACAACAGGGTTAATAGCCTCATGTGTTTTGCAAGATAAAAGTTCATTTTCAACAAGAAGATTGTCATGATCAAATTTAATTTGAGTATAGTCTTCCTTGATCTTTACTAGTCTATTTTGCAACTCCCTATTAGCTTCATTTAATTTGTCATATTTTTCCTTAGCATCTTTTAGGGAGTTTGTGAGCTCATTTACAGTTGATGACATAGTTTTATTTTCTTCTTTTATTTCATCACTAGCCTTTATAACTATGTCATACTTGGCATTTAAAGATTCATTTTCATTTTTCAACCTATCACATTTAGCTTTTGACTTTCTAATGATTTGAGTATATTCTTTAAGTAAGTCAGCTAACTCATCATATGAAGGTGAAGCAAATTCTTCATCACTATCACTATCACTATCATCAGCAATATTAATATCATTTTGTACCTTCCGTTCACCCCTAGCCATGAGGCATAGGTGAGAAGTGGATGATGGCGATGGTGGTGGTGAAGAGAAGTCCCCGGCGATGGCGGCAACTTTTTCATCATTTTCTTCTTCACTTGAAGAAGACCCACTTGATGATTCGATGTCGGTGAGCCAGTCGCCAACAATATATGCCTTTCCATTCTTCTTCTTGTGAAACTTCTTTTGCTTTCCATCCTTCCTCTTGAAGAATTTCTTTTCCTTCTTTTCATCATCGCTGTCATCTTCTTTCTTGCCCTTGAACTTGTTCTTCTTGGGCTTGTTGCATTGATGAGCAAGATGACCAAGCTCACCACAGTTGTAGCAGTCCATCTCAGAAATGGGCTTTCTTTTGTTGGAAAAGAACTTCTTCTTTCTTGAATCAAATTTGATGCCTTCTCTATTTAGCTTCTTCAACATCTTGGTGGTCTTCCTTACCATCAAGGCAATGTTTGCATCAAGGTCATCATCACTTGAGGATTCTTCCTCAACTTGTATTTTTGCTTTTCCTTTTCTTTCATGATTTGCTTTGAGAGCCAAATCCTTTCTTTTGGAAGATGATTCTTCTTTGTCGTTGATGTGCATGTACATTTCATGGGCATTGATCTTTCCCAAAATTTGTGTAGGTGTGGTAACCGAAAGATCCATTTGATGTAGCACAGTGACAATGTGTCCATATTTGTCTATTGGGAGGACACTGAGAATCTTCCTCACAACATCCGGTTGTGAGATTTGAGTAAGCCCCAATCCATTGACTTCCTCTACAAGAATATTAAGTCGTGAGTACATAGCATTTGCATTTTCATTAGTAAGCATTTCAAAAGAATTTAACTTTCGCATGGCTATGTGATATCTTTCCTCACGTTCACTTCTAGTTCCTTCGTGTAGAGCACAAATGTCCATCCACAAATCATGAGCATTTTTATGATTCCTTACTCTATTGAACACATCTTTGCAAAGGCCTCTAAAAAGGGTGTTTTTGGCCTTAGCATTCCATTTCTCATAATTGAACTCATCACCTACAAGATTTGTGGGATCTCTAGGTTCGGGGAACCCTTGTGTGGCGGCTTTATAGACACCAATGTCTATAGCCTCTAAGTATGCTTCCATACGAATTTTCCAATAAGGAAAATCGTCACCATCAAAAACGGGAGGAGGTCCATCCCCACCGGACATCGTAACTCTAGCGGTTAAGCTAATCTATGAGCAACAAGGCTCCGATACCAATTGAAAGGATCACGATGCCCAAGAGGGGGGTGAATTGGGCTTTTCTAAAAAACAACACTAATTAAAACCTAAGCAAGAGCTAAACAAGAGCCCAACTTCACCCCAACAACTAGCACTAAGAATATAATACTAGAAATGCAACAAAGCTAAGATAATAATTCAAATACTTGCTAAACAAATACACAATGTAAAGTGCTTGAATTAAGTGCGGAATGTAAAGCAAAGTTTAGAAGACTCCTCCAATTTTTCCCGAGGTATCGAAGAGTCGGCACTCTCCACTAGTCCTCGTTGGAGCACCCGCGCAAGGGTATCGCTCCCCCTTGGTCCTCGCAAGAACCAAGTGCTCACTACGAGATGATCCTTTGCCACTCTGGCGCGGTGGATCCCTCGAGACCGCTTACAAACTTGAGTCGGGTCACCAACAAGATCTTCACGGTGATCACCGAGCTCCCAACGCCACCAAGCCGTCTAGGTGATGCCAATCACCAAGAGTAACAAGCTGTAGACTTTCGCTTGACCAAGAGAAGCCTAATGCAAGTGGTGTGTGCTCTAGGTGGCTCTCACTAGCGCTAATGAGGAACAAACGCGGATTATGATTCTCTAATCTACTCACTAGGCTTTTGGTGCTTGCAATGCTCTAGCAATGTGCTGGAATAAATGTGGAGTGCAAGACATTGAATATGGTGGGTGGAGGGGGTATAAATAGCCCTTACCCACCAACTAGCCGTTACAGGCATTTCACTGCGCGATGGCGCACCGGACAGTCCGGTGCGCCACCGGTGCGCCAACGGTGCGCCACCGGTGCGCCAACGGTCGTTTCCAACGGCTAGTTCTGACAGAGAGCCGTTGGACTCATGGTGCACCGGACAGTGAACAGTCCACTGTCCGGTGCACACCGGACAGTCCGGTGCGGTGTCCGGTGTGCCACTAAAATTCAACTCTGAAAACTGCGCTCTCAGGTTTCTGGGAAGGGGAAGCCTCTGCCGCGGATCAGCCTGGCCCCACCTGGCAGAGGGTGCACCGGACAGTCCGGTGCCCCAAGGCCAGAAACACTAACTCTTGTTTTTCAGCTGATTTTCAAATCGGTTTTCGTTCTAACTTGAGTGTGAGTTCTAGAGTGACACCTAGCACAGTGTATGAGTGTGATTGTGCACCAACACTACACTAGAACTCTCTTGGTCAAACTACTCATCGACAACCCCTCTTTATAGTACGGCTAAAAGAGAATAAAAGACCTAACTAAAATGCGAGTGTCCACATCTCCTTGACACTCGGACTCCGTAGACCTTCACCTTTTGTTTTGTCGTTTTAGCCGTCGCTTCGAGTTCTTATCTCCGGGATTGTTTTCACCATTGTAGTACTTCTACCTGTCATGCGACCTAACTTACCATTTGTCTCTGCAAAACACACGTTAGTCACATATAATATTACGTTGTCATTAATCACTAAAACCAACCAGGGGCCTAGATGCTTTCAGCTGCATAAGTGGCTACTGTATATTTGGCCCTGACGGGTAAGAAGTGGGCAATCTTTGTGAGTCGGTCAATGATAACCCAAATAGAATCATACCCTTTGGTCGTCCTGGGCAGTCCCACAATAAAGTCCATACTTATGTCTTCCCATTTCCATGTTGGGATCGGCAAAGATTGTAATGGACCAGCAGTTTTCATGTGTATGGCCTTGACACGTCTGCAAGTGTCACACTTGGCCACATAGCGTGCAATTTCGATCTTCATCTTTGTCCACCAGTAATATTGTTTCAAGTCTTGGTACATCTTAGTGCTTCCTGGATGAATAGAATAGCGACTAAGATGTGCTTCATCAAGAATTTGCTGGCGGAGTTCTTGGTTCTTCGGCACTACTATGCGGTTATTGAACCATATCACACCTTGATCATCTTCCTTGAAACATTTGGCTGTTCCAGCCCCTATCTTCTCTCGTATATGCTTCATACCCAGATTATCCTTTTGAGCATCAATTATCCTTTGCAAAATGATTGACTCAAGCTTTAGCTGATTCAGAGTCCCTTGTTGGATCATCCCCAGGTTTAACTTTTCCATCTCTTGACATAAAGTGTTGCCAGAGGTCTTCATCATAAGACAGTGGCAGAAAGCCTTACGGCTTAGTGCATCTGCCACCACATTGGCCTTGCCTGGGTGGTAGTGGATCTCCAGTTCATAGTCCTTAATAAGCTCAAGCCATCGTCTTTGCCTCATATTTAATTCTGACTGGGTGAAGATGTACTTCAAACTTTTATGGTCTGTATATATGTGACAGACATTTCCCAGCAGATAATGACGCCAAATTTTTAGGGCATGAACCACAACAGCTAGCTCCAGATCATGAGTGGGGTAATGCTCCTCATGTCGGCGCAACTGCCTTGAAGCATATGCAATTACTCGGCCCTCTTGCATTAATACATAGCCGAGTCCACTGCCAGACGCATCACAATATACATCAAAAGGCTTAGTGATGTCCGGTTGAGCCAATACCAGAGCAGTGGTTAATAATGTCTTCAATTGCTCAAAGGCTTCATTACACTTAGAAGACCAATTGAATTTAATGTCACTCTTCAATAGACTTGTGATTGGCTTCACAAGCTTAGAAAAATCTGGTATGAATCTGCGATAATACCCAGCTAGTCCAAGAAAACTCCGGACTTGGTGAACAGTGGTTGGGGGTTTCCACTCCAGAATATCTTTGACTTTGCTAGGATCTACCGCAATTCATTTGGCTGATAACACGTGCCCCAAAAATTGAATTTCCTCCAGCCAGAACGCGCACTTGCTAAACTTGGCATATAGCTGATGTTCCCTCAGGCGCGTCAATACAATTCGTAGATGTTGAGCATGCTCCTCTTCATTTTTAGAGTATATCAAGATATCGTCGATGAAGACCACCACGAACTTGTCCAACTCGGGCATGAACACCGAGTTCATCAAATAGGTGAAGTGGGCAGGAGCATTTGTTAGCCCAAAGGACATCACCAAGTATTCAAACAACTCATACCGCGTAGTAAATGCGGTCTTCGGTATATCCTCGGGCCGAATACGGATTTGGTGATAGCCCGACCTAAGATCAATTTTGGAAAATACCCTCGCCCCAGTCAGTTGATCAAATAAGATGTCGATCCTTGGAAGAGGGTACTTGTTCTTGATGGTGACCTCATTCAGGGGTCGATAATCCACGCACATTCGCAAGGTTTGATCCTTCTTTTTAACAAAAATGGCGGGGCAACCCCATGGAGACGAGCTTGGCCGGATGAATCCCTTATTCAGTAGATCTTGTAATTGAATCTTCAATTCCGCCAACTCATTAGGGGGCATACGGTACGATCTTCGGGAGATGGGAGTCGTACCGGGCTTTAGCTCAATTACAAATTCTATATCTCTTTCAGGGGGCAGTCCAGGCAAATCTTCCAGAAATACATCTGGAAACTCACATACTACCGGAATATCCTTGATCTCCGGTACAATGGCTTCATATATTCTACCAGAAGCTTTGGCTGGATTGGTTACGGGGAGAGACAAAAGAATCTCTTCTTGATTATAACTCAACCTGACGGTTCTGAGTTCAGTGTTGAGAATTGCCTTGTGTTGGGTTAACCAATTCATACCCAAAATTACATCTATATCCTGGCCTTTCAGAACAATCATGTTAGCAGGAAAGTTCCGTCCGGCCATTGTTACTGGCACTTCATAGGCCACTTCTCTAGTAAAAATGTGTCCCCCAGGTGAATGAATTTTAAATCCCTCTTTTGATTCATGGCATGCAATGTGATGTTGCTCCACAAATTTCTTGCTAATGAACGTATGCGAAGCACCAGAATCAAAAAAGAATAATTGCAGGGTGACTGGCCACGGGAAACATACCCATCATCACCGGCTCTCCTTCCGGTGTAGTGGCCACTTGGGTGTAGTATACACGCCCCGTCTTCTTTGTATTCTTCCCCACAGTATTTCCCCTGGGCTAAGCTGATTTCCCAGATCCTTGCTGAGCATTTGATTGATTTTGCTTGCGATATGGGCAGTCTTTGATGAAATGTCCCGACTTGCCGCAATTGAAACACCCGGTTGAAGAGCTGGGCAAAGCAGGGAATCGAGTGCCCGGGGCACCCGGCTGATTTGGGGTAGTGGGGGTATTGTTGGGACGGATGATAATTGGCTGCTTGAAAGGGAATGAGGGTGGACGAGAAAAAGTGCGATTTTGGCTAGAAGGCCGGATCACAAACCGTTGCCTCTTCGCCTGGCTCTGAGTAGGCTTCTCACCACCAAATCCCTTGTTCTTCCCAGAACTTGCGTATTTTGCTTCAACAGATAAGGCTGTACTGACAGCCTTTCCATACGTGAGATCTATACATGTGGCCATCTTTCTCTGCAATCGGTCATTTAGACCCCTCATAAAACAGTTCTTCTTCTTTAAATCAGTATTCACCTAGTCGATGGCATACTGTGACAGGTGATTAAACTTGTTGAGATACTGATTGACGGTATCTCCTCCTTGTTTCAGCTTCATGAATTCTTCTTGTTTCATATGCAGCACACCTTCGGGTATGTAGTGCTCACGGAAGGCTGCTTTAAACTCTTCCCAGGTGACTTGATGGTTGGCAGGTTGAATGGCCACAAAATTTCCCCACCAGGTACTGGCAGGGCCACGTAATTGTTGTGCTACGAATAACGACTTCTGCGTCTCTGAACAACGGAGAAGATCAAACTTTTGTTCCATAACCCGTATCCACTCATCAGCTTCTAACGGGTCCTCAGCCTTGCCGAATAGGGGTGGACGGGTTTCGGAGAAATCCAGATAGGTGGTTTCACGGGGGCCTTGTTGATAACCCCTTCCACCCTGCTGCTGGAGCTGTTGACCCGCCATTTCTCTAAGGAAGCGGGTATTGTCCGCAGTCGCGTTTACCAAGGCGGCAATCGCCTCGGCCAATGTGGGAGGAACCGAAGGTGGATTTGGGGTGACATCCCTTCCCCCAGAAGTTCCCGCTGCGTCCTGTCCTCGAGTCCTGGTAGGCATCTGAGGCAAAGAACATTTGAAGTAAACATAAAATGCCAAAGAAACCTTCCATTTTACATTACTATAAAAAGTAATGATACAGACTCGATGTTACATAACAGGATACATTACCCATTATACAAGAGTTCAACCTATTATACAATTTACTACTTCTACTTCTACAACTACATTACTACTCCTGCTTCTGATTATTCTTGGTAGCTTCATCGTCAGGGGTGGGAGACCATACGTCGACCAGCCTCAAAGAAGGAGGGGGCCAAAAAAGGTCTAACTCCCCACCAAGCGCTTCTCCCGCAGTATGCGAGGGTCCGGCTTCAGACCTGACGGGATCCGCAGGGACATTTGGGTGTAATTGCGAATACAGTACATGAACTTCCTCATGTAAAGTATTGCAATATACCTGCAAGTTGTCAATAGCGACGCTAAGTTCGTTGACTCGTGCTCGAGCCTTCGCTTCCTTAGCTAAAGCTACTGAGCGAGATTGTACTGCCCAGTTGAGCACCAAATCTCGGTCAGCTAGTTGATCTTGCAGGGTGCGGATGTGACTTCTTAAATCATTTATTCGGTCACCGTCTGCAACCCATAAATTGGTCCTGCGTTGTAACTCTGCTTGGAGTTGATTCACGCGAGCTTCGAGATCACCAATAGGATCGTTGCTCCCGCTACTGCTGTCTTGCTCCCGTGGGGCAAGTTGATGCCGAGGCACACCGATGGGTCCAGTATGCTTACGTGTCGTTTTCCTTGTACGTGGCGGCATTTGCTAAGGGGGAAAATTTATTAGTACAATTCTTAGCATGATGCATGAATAAGTACAGAATCAACCTCAGTTGATTCAACCTTCTATACATTGCACTCTTCCTATCTGGTCTTTGAAATAAACTCTTCAGAAATACTTAGGTAAGAAGAGAAGCAATTCTATAGATAAGTCTTAGAAAATCCTTTTGAAGATGCCACATAATATCTGTCAAGAAGGGCTACGCTCCGATACCAGCTGTGACAGAACCTCCCAAGTAATTAGGCCCACCTACAGTTGTCCTTGTCCAACGGACCTCAGACAACCCTGTAGGTGCCCCTGAACTACTTGACAAGCTCGGTATCTTTCCTTACCATTCCAGGAACGTCTCACCCGTCTTGCAGACATTACAGAACATCGGAGATATAGATATGCGGAAGCGATTACATGAACTTACATTTATTAAAAAGTAAGATCGAGTTGTTTATTACAGACCAGGAATATAAACGAGTGCAGAGTAATATTATTACACATACCAAGGGAGGCAAAAACTCCTCCCGACAGTTATCACAAAAAGTCTTAATGGAGGATCCCTTCCTCCCGCCCTTCACTCTTGCTTATCTTCATTAGGAACTACCTTGGTACAGAAGCAACAAAGGGTTGTCGCTTCCTCACCTAAAAACAACGGAGGGATAAACCCTGAGTATGGAATTACTCAGCAAGTCTTACCCAACTAAGGAAAAGACTCTCAAGGGTATGCTGGATAAATAGGACTCAAGGAGAGGCTTTAGCAGAAATCAACTTAGATACTGTTGCAGAAATAGCTTACTAAAGTGAGTCCTTACTTTCAATATTTTAATGTCGAATTAAGTATTAATAGACTTTGTTTGCCTCTAGTCTAATTTCATCATTTCACCAGTACAACCTCATTTTTTATCCATAATGTTCACATCCTGACTTTAGGTTGCAGGGAAGTGACCAAGTCTTCATAACCGCGAAGGTACGGCGATCCGAATCGATTATACTCAGCTGAGGATCTCCAATCACACGACATATTTAGCACTTAACCCTTGCATATTTCAACCCGCCACCGGGGTTCTTAAGACCAGATCAGGTTCACGCAAACCGAGAGCACAGATACACCACCGTCCAGCCTCTTGCCACGGTGGGTACACGCTACTCCCGCCACCGCTCCACGCCCATTTCGTGTTATCTTATTCTGGCCTTAGTCTGCCCGAGGCAAGGCTTACCCATGACGAGGCATGTGACCAGTTAAAGGGTCCTCGATCAGCACGCCTACATACGCATTAAATCCTTAATCAACCTAGGTAGAACATCACCTGTTCCTAACCCAAGTCTCGATTTAAGTACTTCCATCCTTAGGATTGTTTCTATTCCTTAGGATGAAAAGAGCATCACAGGGAACTTTGCAGTAAGATCCCACCACGCTCTCAATGAAAGTATTCTTGCAGGTAGAAGTCATCTTTCCTCAGGATAACCCCTAAGCTAGGCAGTATAGCAAAAGACAACCTTTATCCACAAGATCTAAGCAGGGCTAAGCATGTTTGTAAATCAAATTTTGATACTTCACCAGAAGTATCTATAAAGGTGTGGATATCAAGGAAAGCAATGCATCAAAGGGTTCCAAGCAATTCCTATGAACTTAATGCACATTTCACATGACTTAAAGTGTGCGAAAAGTATTTAAAAACACAAGGAAAGGGGTTGCATGCACCGGGGCTTGCCTTCGTTAACAGGTGAGTCTGGCTCGGATCCACAAATATCAAAGTAGAAGCAGTTGCCTGCTTGAGAATCCGAGGGTGGTGGTGTCCCTTCTTCGGTGACTTCCACTTCTTCTTCGCGTTCTAACATAACCATATATGTATATAAGAATGAATGTCATGTAATGCTCATGAGAGTGCGAAGATAATAAAGATTTATTATCTAAGTCTTGAATACAACTTTCCTTCATGGAACTCCGAGAACTTAGGGTTTCCGGAGTCACTAAAGGAGTTCAAAAGGCTGGGGGGTGTTTTGGGGTTTGGTGATCAAACAAGGTCCAAATCAACCCAAATTCTACCCAAGGCTTCTAAATAATATGAGGAACTCATATAAAAATTTTGAGCATTTTTGGGATTACCAAGCATTTTCTAAAAATCCAGAACCAATACTTTTAACTACTTTAAATGCCCTAAAATTTCTTATTTCCACTAAAATTCATGAAACTATTTTTATTAAATTCTAGGGAAAATAAGAAACCTAGGAAAATTGGTTTCACAATTTTACCATTTTTCTACATTTTTCTACATATTTCTAAAGCTGGGTAGAAAAAGAAAAAGAGAAAAGATGTAACAGTGTTGGGCCAAATCTGGTCCAGACGGCCCAACAACACAGGAAACGCGCGCCCGCGCCCACGCGCGATGGCAGAATTGCACCGGGGTCCTCGCGTTTCTATCTAACTGTGAACGGGTTCAGCCACTATTCCTACGGGTCTCTGACGCATTACACCGAGCCCCCTGGATTTCTAATTCTTTGCACGCCCAAGTCCACGGCGACGGCAGCGCGGGGAGCACTCCGGCGAGCACCTGTACCGGCCGACTGGGGCCACGGCTGGATTCTCCGAGCATCAGACACCAAATTGGATCTACCCTAAGCCTTTCCCCCAACTCAATTGCATACAAGATCAATTATGGAGCTCTGGCCACGGTGGCCGAGAATCAGGCGGCAAGATCGTCGGGTTCCCGACGATCAGAGGCGGTTTGGTTCAATTAAAGCGGTCGGAGAGCATCACCCACACGTAAGGATGCTAGAACAGGGATGAAAAAAGAATGAGCAGACCTGGGGACGGCTGGCCACGGCGAGGTGAACTTTGCGGTGGCGGAAACCAGTTTTGGGGAGAACTAGGAATTCTCGAGCTCCGGTGAGGGACTGCTAGCAATTGGCGGTGGCTGAGTGCGTGAGGATGTGATGAAGCTCACTGCAGGGTCAATTTATAGATCCCTGGGGCGGTGGCGCTCAATTCGAGCGGATAGCGGAGGCGGCCGGAGAGGAGGAAGAACCCTGGCGCGCGTGGGTACGTGTCCTATGGCGTGGCGGTAACTCCGGTGATCGACAGGCAGTTAGAGAGGGTCACGGTGATGCGGTGGTGCGGTTAAGACACGCGGCGCACGGTCGGATGGCGGCTATCACCGGCGTTCTTATCTGCCCAGCCGTAGGGTAAAGGGGAAGGCACGAGGGGTCGCCGGAGTGGAACCCAGCTCACCGACGGTGTTCTCCAGGCGTTGTCCACTGACCCTGAGCACAAGTCGGGCCGGCAGTCGCACGAATCGCGGCGACAATCGGTCGCCGGCGGTGAGATTCTTCTGCCGCGGCTGATCTGATCTGGTTGGCTACTGTACCATGGGGAGATAGTCTTCAGTCTATCTGACAGACAAAGTTTGGGCCACTTTTTCTCTGATTTTCAAATGGCAACACAACCAGTGACCTATAGCAAAGTTGTAGTGCTATAATCCATCTATAACTTTGCTACAATGTGCTCTCACAAAAAGTCACTGGATCCTATTCAAAATCGAGCTCAAAGTTCATCTCATAACACTGTTACTCTCAATTTCAGACCTCAAGCAGTCTGACAGTCCATCTTTGGTTGAGATTTTCTCCAAATTTCTCATAAGAACATGGCTTGAACCCTTAAACAAAGTTGTTTTCCTATAATTGGGCTACAATTTTGATGTGGTGACCTAGGGCAAAATCCCTAGAATCTAAAAGATACAAGGGTTCAAAGTTGAAGAGAACACACTAATTTCAGACTTAGGCTCTATAGTGCTTAAGAGGTGATTTTTGCAATTTGGTCCAAAACTCAACATTTGGCTTTCAAGTCCACACATTTGTGAACCAAATGTTTTAAGATACTTATTTAACTTGGTTTTTGCACTTTAGCCCAAAAGTGGACTAATTTTGCACATAGGTCCCTAGGATTTGGTTTTAGGGTTTTCCAGGGTTCCAATTAGGGTTTCTAGTATTCTAGGGGTATAAATGTGATTCAACTTTGTTTTTGGGGATATTTTATGACTCCTTCCCTAAAGTATTTAAGTTTTCTCATCTTGGGTTAGGTCTTACCCCTTTAATCCCTGTTTAGGGTTAAGTTTCCTATCCAGGGTTCTCTTTGCAAAAACACTTTAAACAATACAACTTGTTTGAAATTTTTGCCTAGTGAATGCACTCTAGGTGTGTCAAACATATGCAATGCCAATGCTTATGATGCCATGCTCAAGTTTTAGTTGCAGTAACACCAGGGGTGTTACACTTGTTAGTGCCTTGCCTTTGCTCTTCCCATTTTTGGGTTCGACCATAGTTAGACAGTTGTCCCTGAAGTGGCCCTTCTCCCCGTATGCGAAGCATCCTCTCTTTCTTTGCTTTTTCCTGTCAATGTTAAAGAGAAGATCCTCTACCTACAGAGGTACACCTATTAGATTAATCTTGCGGATCATCCTCATTACCTTTCTGACGCGTCGGATTGTTTCTTCGTCCTCAGAGGATGATGTGCAAGGTTGATTATCTTTATCATCATTACTTTCTTCTTCCTCCTCTTCTTCGCTTGAGGAACTTGAAGTGGGAGCCTTCTTTTTGCCCTTCCTCTCATCACATGCAAAAGCATATGGCCTTGAGGAAGTTGGCTCCTCTCCCCGACACATTTTTCGCGACATCTCAAAAGTCGTGATTTTCTCAATCACAATGGTCGGGGTCATGGTACTCAAGTCCTCCATGTTGTGAAGGATGGTGATGATGCTCCATATCTTTATTGTGGTAGCAGGGAGATAATCTTCCTAACACTTTTAGCATCACCTAGCTTATTTATGCCAATAGAATTGAACTCATTGATAATTAGATTCAAACAAGAATACATGTCTCTATCAAGCTCATCATCTTTCATAGCAAAAGAATTGTACTCATTTAAGACTAGGCAATGTTTTTGCTCGCGGACATTGGATGTGCCGTCATGGAGATCATGCAATTTTAGCCAAATCTCATTAGCAGTTTTCAAGGTAAACACTTGATTAAAAATATCCATGCTAAGAGATTCATACAAGCAATTTTTGGCTCTAGCATTTAAATGAATTTCTTTTTCCTCACTCGTGGTGGGTTTCTCGGGATTCTTGGGGGTTTCATCCCATCACGAGTGACTCTCCAAACACCTAGATCAATGGCCTCTAGGTAATAAGCCATTCTAGCACTATAATATGGGAAGTTAGTGACGTCGAAGTGTGGTGGCCTATGGGTATCCATCCCTTCCTCTAAAAAGTGTCGGCTCTTTTTAGCGGTGAAGCTAAAATATTTCAAATGAGCCAAATCAGGCTCTAATACCACTTGTAGGAAACGGGTGACGCCTAAGAGGGGGAGTGAATTAGGACTTCTAAAACTTCCACTAAACTAGGCCACACATAAATCCCTAGAGCAAAACCTATGCAAATAATCAAACTAGAAAGTGCAAACTAGGTTTAGTCTAAGTGTTGCTATCTCTACCGCAATGGCTAAGTTTCCATCTACACTATATAAGTATGAATACAAGATTAAAACTTAAATTCTTAATATAAATGCGGAAACTTAAAGAGCAAAGTAGAGATGCAAACTCTCGTGGATGACGCCGGTATTTTTACCGAGGTATCCAGAACCGTGCAAGATCCCGACTAATCCTCATTGGTGCCCCTACGCAAAGGGGAAGCCCACGCGAGGGCCAAGCACCTTGGTCGAGTAACTCCATAGAGAGTCGCGGGCCTTCTCTACACGCAAGTGGTGCTATGCTTCCGGCTCCTCTCGGACGCTCCCCGCCGTCTCCACTATCGAGCCTCCGGTCGAAATGCCGCGGGCCTCGTTCCCTCTGGTACACGGTGGCGGCCGTGACACAAACGCGGTTGTCACGGTCTTGCAAGACTCTCGCCCCACTCGGTACAATTACAACGGCTCGCGCAAGAGCCGATGGGTTGTGTGGTTTTACAAAACTCACTCAACTAACTAGGGTTTACCTAGAGCAAGCGCTAAAGCGGCCTAACTAACCTAAGCACTTCGCAAAGCACCTACGCTAATCACCGAGTGATTCTATTAAGCACTTCAGTGTAAGAGCACTTGGGAAAGTCTATTGTATGCCTTGGTATGTCTCTTGGGCTCCCACACTTGGAAATGGCCGGTTGGGGTGTATTTATAGCCCTCAACACAAAAGTAGTCGTTGGAGGGAAGTTGTTGCTTTCTGTGGTGCACCGGACAGTCCGGTGGGTCACCAGACAGTCCGGTGCCCCTGTCCGGTGCGCCTAGTCGTTGGGTCTGTCAGAGCAGGTGACCGTTAGCACGCAGGCTTTTCACACCGGACAGTCCGATGGTGTTCCCTCCGGGTGCCACCTAGAACTAGCCGTTGGACTTTGGTTCCTTGGTGCACCGGACAGTCCGGTGCTCCTCGCACAGACAGTCCACAGGCAACACGTCTTCATTTCTTGGACTTTTCTTTGATCTTCTTAATGTCTTCTTTTGATGTGTTGCTTTCCTCAATTCCTTGGTCCAAGTAATCTTTAGCATCCTATGAACTACAAACACAAACACTTGCAAACACATTAGTCCACAGGTTGCGTTGATCATCAAACACCAAAACTCATTTAGCCAAATGAACCAGGGTCCATTTTCCTTACAAGGGTATTCACAAGTCAAAGTTTGGATTTCAATGAAACATACGCACCCGTAGCTAGGCTTGAGTCAGTTCGAATATTACTTGCCTATGCTACTTACCATGGCTTTAAGTTATGTCAAATGGATGTGAAAAGTGCCTTCCTCAATGGCCCTATCAAGGAAGAGGTGTATGTTGAGCAACCTCCCGGCTTTGAAGATAGTGAGTATCCTTCACACGTTTATAAGCTCTTAAAGGTGCTTTATGGGCTCAAACAAGCCACAAGAGCATGGTATGAATGCCTAAGAGACTTTTTTATCATGAATGGTTTAAAGTCGGAAAAGCTGACCCTACTCTCTTCATTAAAACAATTAACAAAGACTTGTTTATATGCCAGATTTATGTTGATGATATTATCTTTGGGTCTACTAACAAGTTATCCTGTGAAGAGTTTAGTAGAATTATGATACAGAAATTTGAGATGTCCATGATGGGGGAGTTGAAGTATTTCCTTGGATTCCAAATCAAGAAACTCCAAGAGGGCACCTTCATTTGCCAAACAAAGTACATTCAAGATATTCTCAAGAAGTTTGGAATGAAGAATGCCAAACCCATCAAGACTCCCATGTGAACAAATGGGCATCTCGACCTCAACACAGAAGGTAAGTCTGTAGATCAAAAGGTATATCGGTCGATGATAGGATCTCTACTATATTTATGTGCTTCACGACTGGATATTATGCTTTCAGTATGCATGTGTGCAAGGTTCCACGCTGACCCTAAGGAAATCCACCCAAGGGCCGTGAAAAGAATCATGAGATAGTTAGTTTACACTCCTAAGTTTGGGCTATGGTACCCCAAGGGATCTACCTTTGATCTAATCAGATATTCTGATGCTGATTATGTCAGATGTAAGATTGATAGAAATAGTACATCAAGGACTTGTTAGTTTCTAAGGAGATCCTTAGTGTCTTGGGCTTCAAAGAAACAAAATTCAGTAGCTCTATCGACCACCGAAGCCGAGTATGTTGCTGTAGGACATTGTTGTGCACAATTACTCTGGATGAGGCAAAGTCTTAGGGACTATGGCTACAAATTGAGCAAAATCCCTCTCCTATGTGACAATGAGAGTGCTATCCGCATGGCGGACAATCCTGTTGAACACAACCGCACAAAGCACATCGACATCCGGTATCACTTCCTGAGAGATCACCAACAGTGGGGAGATATCGAAATTGCTTATGTTAGCACCCACAACCAGTTAGCCGATATCTTCACCAAGCCCCTAGATGAAAAGACTTTTAGCAAGGTTAGGAATGAACTAAATGTCTCAGATTCTCGGAACTTTGATTGAAATCTTGCACATATTGCTCATTTTATACCTTTGATTATGGCATGCCTCTTTCATTTGGTACAAATGCATATTTCTTATTCTTCTTGTGCCAAAGCTAAGACTAATGTGCTTCCAAGAGTATTCATATACTTAGTCTTGAATTGAAAGGGAAATGGAGTTGTAGGCAAAGGCAAGGCTTTCGTTCCATATTCATCAGTATCCTTTGCCCTACTCATGTATTTACTTTCATATCTTTCTTGATAGAGACCTCTCAATTTCTCTATTTTTGGCGCTTAATGCCAAAGGGGGAGAAATCAATAGGCCAAAGCAAAAGGACCGCACCACCACCCTGTTTTTTGGAAACTTTTTTTCAAAATTGCATTTGCAAAAACCCTCTTGACAGTTAAGGGGATAACTTTTTCAGAGGGAGCTTTTATTTAGCCAAAAGAAAAAGCACTTGAAAAAGGGGGAGAAACTTTAAAAAAATAGAAATTATATTCTTATACCACTGGCTAATTGCAAAATAATTTGAAAAGACTTTTCCAAAGGATTTGCAAAAACAAGCTAAGTGATGCAAATGTGGTCCAAAATGTTAACTATATCAAAACAGTCATATATACTTATAACTGCTTTCATTTCAAAGTAACTTATGCACATATGTCAAAATTCAAACTAGCTACATTTCTATACTTTTGTATTTGCTTTGGTTTGTGTTGGCATCAATCACCAAAAAGGGGGAGTTTGAAAGGGAAATGGCCTCAACCATCTCCTATAATCGATTTTGGTGTTTGACGACCATTACAAAACTTATGGACTAACTAGTTTGCCTAGTTGATCTTTTCTCATATGCATAAAGTTCATATACATCTGTAAGGAAAATGGACCCTGGGGCATTTGGCTAAAGGGATTTTGGTGTTTGATGATCAACACAGCCTGTGGACTAATGAGTGTGCTAGTGTTTATGTTTGTAGTTCACAGGATACAAAGAGGATTGGACTATGGCCATGAGGATGCAATAAAAAGAAGCATAGAAGTTCAAGACTCAAGAAGAATAGAAGCCCAAAAGAATCAGCAAAGAAATCAAAGAAAAAGGGCAGTCAGCCAGCGCCTGGTGGCGCACCGGACTGTCCGGTGGGGCAATCGGACAGTCTGTGCAGAGGGGCCCACAGACCCCAACGGTTGGCTGATGTGGTAGGCATCGGACTATGAACAGTGCCCTGTCCGGTGTGCACCGGACTGTCCAGTGCGCCCACCGACAAAGCTGTTGCTTTCTGTCTAACGACTAGAAAAGGGTCGGGGCTATAAATACAACCCCAACCACCTCCATTCAATACATCCAAGCCTTCCACTCTCACACATTCAATACAAGAGCAAAGAATCAATTCCAAGACACATTCAAAGCTTCCAATCTCCTCAAGTGCCACAACTAAGACAAGTGATCATTAGTGATTAGTGACTTGAGAGAGTGTGATTCGTGTTTCATTTGTTGCTCTTGTTGCTTGGCTTTTTAATTGTGCTTTCTTCATCTCCTTCTAAACTCTCTAAGTGACTTGTAAAGCTAGCAAGAGATACCTAAGTGTGTGGTGATCCTTGCAGGGTCTTAGTGATCATTGAGATTAATAAGAAGCACTAAACCGGTCTAAGTGATCGATTGAGAGAGAAAAAGGGTTGAAAAAGACCCGGCCTCCGTGGCCTCCTCAACGGGGAGTAGGTTCATTGGAACAGAACCTCGGAAACAAATCGTTGTGTTCATTTGTGTTGATCATCACTGCTCAATTTGATTCTTCCCCTCCCCTCTCTCTAAGTTCTCTTGCTCACAATCTTTTGAGTTAGCTCCCAAAGTCATCTGCATTGATTGAGCAACTCATAGCAAGAAGAACTCTCTTCCGCACTCCACATTCATTATAATTTGTTTCTAATCCTAACCCCGGGTAAAGTTCGTGTTCAGAGTTTATAATTTACAGGTTTCGCCTATTTGCCCCCTCTAGGCGACTTTCACCACCTACCAAGGCTCCTCAGTACCCATGTTACCATGTACGTGCCCTCCCTTAGCTATAAAAGGTAGGGCACACACGCTACTTAGGGACGGGCCTAGGGAACACAACACACTCACTCCCCTAGGAGGACCGAACTTGAGTCCATCTACGGACTCAGGGATGGATAGACTCTTTTGAATTCCCTCGGAGGCATCTCCAACCGATCCTAATAAGGATGGCAACAGGGAATTCCCCGCCAGGGAATTGCTCCCCATCCCCGTCCCCGCGACGAAAAAATTTCCCCGCGGGGATCCCCACGAACGCTTACGGGGAACATTTCTTCCCCATCCCCATTCCCTGTGGGGATAAATCCCCAATGGGGATCCCCATCCCCGTTTAAATTATAATTAAGATATACGTTCTTTGTTATTAATGTTAAAGATTATCACTTATACACATTGTCAGATGTAAGAATCATTATGCATACATCAAAATGAACACATCTGTACAATTAGTGGTCTCTTGACAAGGTAATTATTTGTTTTTGTTGTTAACCGGTACACAAAAACATAGTCACATGCAAGTTTAATGGGTCCCCATGGGGAACGGCGATGGGGAATGCTTCCCCGTCCCCATCCCCGTTTACCCGTCGGGGGATAAACTTTCCTCGTTTATTTCCCCACGGGGGAAGTTTCTTCCCCATCCCCTAATGGAGGAATTCCCCATGGGGAATCGAGGATCGGGTCCCCATTGCCATCTCTAGATCCTAGGCTTTCTCAAGCTATCCGCAATACAACTAATAAGTGGAGTAGGGTATTACGCTACGGTGGCTTGAACCACTCTAAACCCTTGTGTGTTCTTGTGTTCATCCATCTCAGCAGGCAAACCCTAAGCTCCTCCCTGTTCTTAGGATTAGGTAGGTGCATTCCGCCACCCGACTGGAGTTTACTCACTGACAACTATGAATCTGGTGCTCTCTACCTAGCTAAGCCTTGGGCGTCGTGGCGATGTGCTCCTCGCCTTCGACCTCCACGTGTTTGTCTCGTGTGTTCTTGAAAGTCGCCTAGAGGGGGGTGAATAGGTGTAATCTGAAATTTATAACTTAAAACACAAACTACAAGCCGAGGTTAGTGTTAGAATTAAATCCGAGTTCGGGAGAGGGGGAAAACAAATCAACCAAGAAATAAAGCGAGTGAACACGGTGATTTGTTTTACCGAGGTTCAGTTCTAAAGAACATAATCCCCGTTGAGGTGCTCACAAAGACCGGGTCTCTTTCAACCCTTTCCCTCTCTCAAACGGTCACTTAGACCGAGTGAGCTTTCTCCTTAATTCTCACGGGTCACTTAGACCTCGCAAGGACCACCACACAATTGGTGTCTCTTGCCTTGCTTACAAAACACTTGGAAACAAGAACGAGGAAGGAAGAAAGTGATCTAAGCAACAAGAGCACAAAGAAACACGAACACACACTCTTTCAAGTCACTAGGTGGTTGGAATGAATTCTAGACTTGGAGAGGCTTTGATCTTTTGGAAACGTGTCTTGGAGTGAATGCACTAGCTCTTGTATTAAATGTGAAGTGCTGGAAACTTGGATGCTTGGAGTGGTGGTGGTTGGGGGTATTTATAGCCCTCAACCACCAAACAAGCCGCTGGGGAAGGCTGCTATTGATGGGCGCACCGGACAGTTCGGTGCGCCATCGGACAGGTCCTGTAGACTGTCCGGTGCGCCACCACGTCACCCAATCGTTAGGGTTCGAGAGCAGTCAATCGTTGGCGCAGTTGACTTCTGGTGGCACTGGACAGTCCGGTGCCACACCGGATAGGTCCTGTTCACTGTCTGGTGTGCCTCTGACTTCTGCCGCGCACTGTAGCTCATTGTAGCCTTTGCAGAGTCGACCGTTGCGCTAGGTAGCCATTGCTTCGCTGGTGCACCGGATAGTCCGGTGGCACACCGGACAGTCCGGTGAATTATAGCGGAGTGCGCCTGAAGAAACCCGAGAGCGGCTGGTCCAGACTTGTACGGTCCTGGTGCACTGGACACACTCGGTTTTATTTGCTCCTTTGAATTGAACCCCTAACTTGAATATTTATTGGTTTTTGTTGAACCTTTATGCACCTGTAGAACATGTATTAGAGCAAACTAGTTAGTCCATTTGTTTGTGTTGGGCATTCAACCACCAAAAATCAATTGTGGAAAAGGTTAACCCTATTTCCCTTTCAATCTTCCCCTTTTTGGTGATTGATGCCAACACAAACCAAAGCAAATATATAAAGTGTAGAAATGAACTAGTTTGCATATAGTAAGTGCATATGTTACTTGGAATTTAAACCAATACGAAAGTCTTATTACATATGAATAAGAGTGAATGGATTGCTTTCTTTTATTTAACATTTTGGACCACATTTGCACCACTTGTTTTGTTTTTGCAAATCTTTTCAAAGTATTTTTAAAATTCTTTTGCAAATAGTCAAAGGTATATAAATAAGATTGTGAGAAGCATTTTCAAGATTGAAATTTTTCCCCCTGTTTCAAATGCTTTTCCTTTGACTAATTAAAAGCTCCCCCTAAATGAAATTCTCCCCTTAGCTTTCAAGAGGCTTTTGAATAGATACCAATTTTGAAATATTATTTTCATAAGCATAGATACCAATTTGAAATTGCCATGAATACTAATTGAAAACAAACATTTGTGATTACCAAATAAATCTTTCATTTTGAAAATTTTGAAATGGTGGTGGTGCGGTCCTTTTGCTTTGGGCTTAATATTTTCTCCCCCTTTGGCATTAATCGCCAAAAATGGAGAACTTTGGAGCCCTTTTTATATTTTATCCTCCATTGATAAAATAAATATGAGTGAAAGATTATACCAATCGGAGAGATGGCGGAATACCGGCAAAGGGTAAATAATACCATTGGAGTTGAGTGGAAGTGTTGTCTCTGCCGAATACTCCATTTCCCTTTCAATCTAAGACTTAATACAAGAGATACTTATGGAAATACATTAGTCTTAGCCTTGGCACAAGAAGAATAAGAAATATGTATATGTGCCAAATGAAAGAGATATGATCAACGGTATATAAATGAGCTATGTGTGCAATGTTTCAATCAAAATTCCGAGAATCAAGAATATTTAGCTCATTCCTAAGTTTGCTAAAGGTTTTCTCATCTAGAGGCTTGGTAAAGATATCGGCTAATTGATCTTTGGTGTTAACATAAGCTAATTCGATATTCCCTCTTTGTTGGTGATCCCTCAGAAAGTGATACCGAATGTCTATGTGCTTAGTGCGGCTATGTTCAACGGGATTATCCGCCATGCGGATAGCACTCTCATTATCACATAGGAGAGGGACTTTGCTCAATTTGTAGCCATAGTCCCTGAGGGTTTGCCTCATCCAAAGTAATTGCGCACAATAATGACCTGCGGCAATATACTCGGCTTCGGCGGTAGAAAGAGCTACTGAGTTTTGTTTCTTTGAAGCCCAAGACACCAGGATCTCCCCAGAAACTGACAAGTCCCCGATGTGCTCTTCCTATCAATTTTACACCCTGCCCAATCGGCATCGGAATAACCTATTAAATCAAAGGTGGATCCCCTGGGGTACCAAAGCCCAAACTTAGGATTGTAAACTAAATACCTCATGATTCTCTTCACGGCCCTAAGGTGAACTTCCTTAGGATCGGCCTGAAATCTTGCACACATGCATACAAAAAGCATAATATCCGGTCGAGATGCACATAAATAGAGTAAAGATCCTATCATCGACCGGTATACCTTTTGATCTACGAATTTACCTCCCGTGTCGAGGTCGAGATGCCCATTTATTCCCATGGGTGTCTTGATGGGTTTGGCATCCTTCACTCCAAACTTCTTAAGAATGTCTTGAATGTACTTGGTTTGGCTGATGAAGGTGCCATCCTAGAGTTGCTTGATTTGAAATCCTAAGAAATATCTCAATTCCCCCATCATTGACATCTCAAATTTTTGTACCATGATCCTGCTAAACTCTTCACAGGTTGACTTGTTAGTAGACCCAAATATGATATCATCAATATAGATTTGGCGTATGAACAAGTCTTTTTCAATAGTTTTAGTAAAGAGTGTAGGATCGGCTTTGCCGACTTTGAAGCCATTAGTGATAGGAAAATCTCGTAGGCATTCATACCATAAAGCGCCTTTGAGAGTTTGTAAACATGGTTAGGGTACTCACTATCTTCAAAGCCGGGAGGTTGCTCAACATAGACCTCTTCCTTGATTGGTACATTGAGGAAGGCACTTTTCACGTCCATTTGGTAAAGCTTAAAGCCATGGTAAGTAGCATAGGCAAGTAATATGCGAATTGACTCAAGCCTAGCCATGGGTGCATAAGTTTCATCGAAATCCAAACCTTCGACTTGTGAATAACCCTTGGCCACAAGTTAGGCTTTGTTCCTTATCACCACACCATGCTCATCTTGCTTGTTGCGGAATACCCATTTGGTACCTACAACATTTTGATTAGGACGTGGGACCAAATGCCATACCTCATTTCTCGTGAAGTTGTTGAGCTCCTCTTGCATTGCCATCATCCAATCCGAATCTCTTAATGCATCCTCCACTCTGTATGGCTCAATAGAGGAAACAAAAGAATAATGTTCACAGAAATGAGCAACTCGAGATCTAGTTGTTACCCCCTTATGAATGTCACCAAGGATGGAGTTGACGGGGTGATCTCGTTGAATTGCTTGGTGGACTCTTGGGTGTGGTGGTCTTTGACCCTGTATTTCTTGCTCATCTTCCTTGTCTTGATTATCTTCACCCCCCTTGATCATTGACCTCTTCTTGAGGTGGCTCATCCTCTTGATCTTCTTCATCATCTTGAGCCTGATTCTCATCTTGGGTTGGTGGAGATGCTTGATTGGAAGATGATGGTTGATCTTGTGCTTGTGGAGGCTCTTCAGATTCCTTAGGACACACATCCCCAATAGACATGTTCCTTAGCGCGATGCACGGAGCCTCTTCATCATCTAATTCATCAAGATCAACTTGCTCCACTTGGGAGCCATTAGTCTCATCAAACACAATGTCACAAGAAACTTCAACTAGTCCAGTGGACTTGTTAAAGACTCTATATGCCCTTGTGTTTGAGTCATAACCAAGTAAAAAGCCTTCTACAGCTTTACGAGCAAATTTAGTTTTTTTACCTCTTTTAACAAGAATAAAGCATTTACTCCCAAAGACTCTAAAATATGGAACATTGGGCTTTTTACCGATAAGGAGTTCATATGATGTCTTCTTGAGGATTCGGTGAAGATATAACCGGTTGATGGAGTAGCAGGCGGTGTTAATCGCCTTAGCCCAAAACCGGTCCGGAGTCTTGTACTCATCAAGCATGGTTCTCACCATGTCCAGTAGAGTTCTATTCTTCCTCTCCACTACACCATTTTGTTGAGGCGTGTAGGGAGAAGAGAACTCAAGCTTGATGCCCTCATCCTCAAGGAAGCCTTCAATTTGAGAATTCTTGAACTCTGTCCCATTGTCGCTTCTTATCTTTTTGATCCTTAAGCCGAACTCATTTTGAGCCCATCTCAAGAATCCCTTTAAGGTCTCTTGGGTTTGTGATTTTTCCTGCAAAAAGAACACCCAAGTGAAGCGAGAATAATCATCCATAATTACTAGACAACACTTACTCCCGCCGATGCTTATATAAGCGATCAGGCCAAATAAATCCATGTTAAGTAGCTCGAGCGGCCTGTCCGTCGTCATGATGTTTTTGTGTGGATGATGGGCGCCAACTTGCTTTCCTGCTTGGCATGCGCTACAAACCCTGTCTTTCTCAAAATGAACATTTGTTAGTCCTAAAATATGCTCTCTCTTTAGAAGCTTGTGAAGGTTCTTCATCCCAACATGGGCAAGTCGGCGATGCCAGAGCCAGCCCATATTAGTCTTACCAATTAAGCAAGTGTCGAGTTCAGCTTTGTTATCATTAAAATCAACTAAATATAGCTGACCCTCTAACACTCCCTTAAATGCTATTGAATCATCACTTCTTCTAAAGACAGTAACACCAATATTACTAAAAAGACAGTTGTAACCCATTTTGCATAATTGAGAAACAAAAAGCAAGTTATAATCTAAAAAAATCTATAAGAAAAACATTGGAAATAGAGTGGTCAGGAGATATAGCAATTTTACCAAGTCCTTTGATCAAACCTAGATTTCCATCCCGAATGTGATAGCTCGTTGGGGATCTTCGTTTTTCTCGTAGGAGGAGAACATTCTTTTCTCTCCTGTCATGTGGTTTGTGCATCTGCTATCAATTATCTAGCTTGAGCCCCCGGATGCATAAACCTATAAAATAATTTAGGCCTTGTTCTTAGGTACCCAAACATTCTTGGGTCCTTTTACGTTAGAAATAAGAATCTTAGGTACCCAAACACAAATCTTTGAACCCTTATGTTTGCCCCCAACATATTTGGCAACTATTTTGCCTGATTTGTTAGTTAAAACATAAGATGCATCCAAAGTTTTAAATGAAACATTATGCTCATTTGATGCAGCACGAGTTTTCTTTTTAGGCATTTTAACATGAGTAGAATGCCTAGAGCTAGAAGCCTCATTTTTATACATAAAAGCATGGTGAGAAACATTATGAGGTTTTCTAGCATGAATTCTCCTAATTTTGTGCTCAGGATAATTAGTAGGATATAAAATATAGCCCTCATTATCCTGAACCATGGGAGCTTTGCCCTTAACAAAATTAGACGATCTTTTAGGGGTATTAAGCTTGACATTGCTTCCTTGTTGAAAACCAATGTCATCCTTAATGCCAAGGCGTCTCCCATTATAAAGCATGCTACGAGCAAATTTAAAATTTTCATTTTCGAGCTCATGCTCGGCAATTTTAGCATCTAATTTAGCTATATGATCATTTTGTTTCTTAATCATGGCAATGTGATCATCAATAGCTTCTACATTAACATATCTACATCTAGTGCAAATAGAAACATGCTCAACAATAGATGTATAAGGTTCACAAACATTTAATTCTTTTATCTTATCATGTAATATGGCATTCTCATCTCTAAGACAGGAAATAGAATCATTGCAAACATTTAAATCTTTAATCTTAGAAATTAAATTATCATTTTCAGTTCTAAGACTAGAAATTGTATCATTCAATTTATCAATCTTAGCATTTAAACTAGCATTTTCATTTCTAAGACTGACAGTTGAATCATGGCAAATGCTAAGCTCCTTAGTCAAGTTTTCATTTTTCTCTACTTCCTGAGCATAAGCATTTTTACTTTAACATGCTTCTTGTTTTCTTTAATAAGAAATTCCTCTTGGCTATCCAAAAGTTCATCCTTCTCATGAATGGCTCCTATCAATTCATTTAATTTTTCCTTTTGTTGCATGTTAAGATTGGCAAAAAGAGTGAGCAAATCATCTTCATCATCACTAGAACTACCCTCATCACTAGATGTAGTATACTTGGGGATGGTTCTAGATTGTACCTTCTTCTTTTTGCTATCCTTTGCCATGAAGCACTTGTGGCCGACGTTGGGGAAGAGGAGTCCCTTGTTGACGGCGATGTTGGCGGCGTCCTCGTCGAAGGAGTCGGTGGAGCTCTCATCGGAGTCCCATTCCCGACACATGTGGGCATCGCCGCCCTTATTCTTGTAGTATCTCTTCTTCTCCTTCTTCTTCCCCTTCTTGTCGTCGCCCCTGTCACTGTCACTAGACATTGGACATTTAGCAATAAAATGACCGAGCTTACCACATTTGTAACACATCCTCTTGGAGTGGGGTTTGTAGTCCTTCCCCCTCCTTTGCTTGAGGATTTGGCGGAAGCTCTTGATGATGAGTGTCATTTCCTCGTTGTCGAGCTTGGAGGCATCGATTGGAAGCCTACTTGGTGTAGACTCCTTCTTTTCTTCTTTCGTCGCCTTGAATGCGACAGGTTGCACCTCGGGTGTGGAGGTGGTGCCTTGCTCCAAGTTGATAATATGTTTGGAGTCTTCGATCATAAGTTCAAAGCTCACAAACTTGCCAATCACCTCCTCGGGAGACATTAGCTTGTATCTAAGATCCCCACGTATTAATTGAACTTGAGTAGGATTATGAAATACGAGGGATCTAAGAATAACCTTGACCATTTCATGGTCATCCCATTTTGTGCTCCCGAGGTTGCGCACTTGATTGACCATCGTCTTGAGCCGGTTGCACATGGCTTGCGGCTCTTCCCCTTGGTTGAGGACGAATCGACTGAGCTCCCCCTCGATCATCTCTCTTTTGGTGATCTTGGTCACCTCGTCCCCTTCGTGCGCCGTCTTGAGGACGTCCCAAATTTCCTTGGCGGTCTTTAACCCTCGCACCTTATTATACTCCTCTCGACACAAGGAGGCAAGGAGTATAGTGGTGGCTTGGGAGTTAAAGTGCCTAATTTGGTCGGCCTCGTCCGAATCGTAGTCCTTGTCCCCTACCTTGGGTACCTGCGCACCAAACTCAACAATCTCTCATATGCTTTTGTGGAGTGAGGTTAGGTGATGCATCATTTTATCACTCCACATACAATAATCCTCACCATCAAAATATGGTGGTTTGCCTAGGGGAATGGAGAGTAATGGAGTGCGCTTAGAAATGCGAGGATAGCATAGGGGCATCTTGCTATACTTCTTGCGCTCATGGCGCTTAGAAGCGATGGACGACGAGTCAGAGCCGGATGTGGAGGGCGACGAAGAGTCGGTCTCATAGTAGACCACTTTCTTCATCTTCTTCTTCTTGTCGCCTCTCCGATGGGTTTTGTTGGAGGAAGAGGATTCCTCCTTATGCTTGTGGCCGGACTCCCTTGAGTGGGTTCTCCCCGGGCTTGCAGGCTTGTCGCCGGTCACGATCTCCCTCTTGGCGTGGTCTCCGACATCACTTCGAGTTGTTAGACTCTAATGAAGCACTGGGCTCTGATACCAATTGAAAGTCGCCTAGAGGGTGGTGAATAGGTGTAATCTGAAATTTATAACTTAAAACACAAACTACAAGCCGAGGTTAGTGTTAGAATTAAATTTGAGTTCGAGAGAGAGGGGAAAACAAATCAACCAAGAAATAAAGCGAGTGAACACGGTGATTTGTTTTGCCGAGGTTCAGTTCTAAAGAACCTAGTCCCCGTTGAGGTGGTCACAAAGACCGGGTCTCTTTCAACCCTTTCCCTCTCTCAAACGGTCACTTAGACCGAGTGAGCTTTCTCCTTAATTCTCATGGGTCACTTAGACCCCGCAAGGACCACCACACAATTGGTGTCTCTTGCCTTGCTTACAAAACACTTGGGAACAATAATGACGAAGGAAGAAAGCGATCCAGGCAACAAAAGCACAAAGAAACATGAACACCTCTCTCTCAAGTCACTAGGTGGTTGGAATGAATTCTAGACTTGGAGAGGCTTTGATCTTTTGGAAATGTGTCTTGGAGTGAATGCACTAGCTCTTGTATTGAATGTGAAGTACTGGAAACTTGGATGCTTGGAGTGGTGGTGGTTGAGGGGTATTTATAGCCCTCAACCACCAAACAAGCCGTTGGGGAAGGCTGCTGTAGATGGGCGCACCAGACTGTCCGGTGCGCCGCCACGTCACCCAACTGTTAGGGTTCGGGAGCAGTCGACCGTTGGCGCAATTGACTTCTGGTGGCACTAGACAGTCTGGTGCCACACCGGACAGGTCCTGTTCACTGTCCGGTGCGCCTCTGACTTCTGCTCTGACTTCTGCCGCGCACTGCAGCTCACTGTAGCATATGCAGAGTCGACCGTTCCGCTGGATAGTCGTTGCTCCGCTGGTGCACCGGACAGTCCGGTGAATTATAGCGGAGTGCGCCTGAAGAAACCCGAGAGCGGCTGGTTCAGACCTGTACGGTCCTGGTGCACCGGACACTGTCCGGTGGCACACCAGACAGTCCGGTGCGCCAGACCATAGCACACTCGGTTTTATTTGCTCCTTTGAATTGAACCCCTAACTTGAATATTTATTGATTTTTGTTGAACCTTTATGAACCTGTAGAACATGTATTCTAGAGTAAACTAGTTAGTCCATTTGTTTGTGTTGGGCATTCAACCACCAAAAATTAATTGTGGAAAAAGTTAACCCTATTTCCCTTTCAGTTCCTCTTCTTCATCTCGGCCGACCCTCCCCATTTTATAGGCCAAGGATGGGGTCAGTTACCGGTGGGTTCTCGTGGAAGGAGTTACTGCATCGTGGTAAAATGAGGAGTTCTATCTTGAAAAAATCGTGCTTATCGATATGCGCCTCGGTCGTCTGAGCTTCTCTAGATAGGCTCTTTAAGACTGGCAGTGTGTGGGCGACGAGGAGCTTTGCCAGCATCATTACTCTCTCTGCGCCACGCAAACCTCTGCCCTTCATAGCCTGGGTCTCGACGCGACTCGTCCTGTTGTGGGTCCTATAGATGACCAGTGCACTCAGGTCTAGACTTCATAGGTCATGAGTGGGTCACAGGCCTAGGGGCCCGTAGGTCATGAGTGGAAGGAGGACCGACTCCCCTGATGTGGCTACGCGCCAAGCGCAGGTAATGTCCAATCATTTATGGTGGGTCAGTCCTAGGCTGGGTGCGAAATCCACTCGAGTGTCTTCCTTCATTTGCCTGACCCCCTTTCTAGCTCCGCTTTGCCCGATCCTGGGCTCGGTGCCTCGATACTATTTGAAGGCGGACTCTTCCCTCGTCCTCCTGCTGACTCATGGCCCTAGGAGTCTAGAGATCTTTTCCCCGATACTAGGCTTTATATCTAAAGTTTGGAAAGTGATGGAATGTGAAATTCCACCCTCATCCTATGAATTTGGGATAAACTTATATCTACATTTTGGAAGGTGGTGAAATGTGAAATTACATACCATATAAACTACCCCTCCGTCCCAAAATATAGTTTTTTCTAGACCACTTTTTTTCCGTCCACATTCATTCAAATTATAATGAATATAGACATACATGGAAACTACAATCATATGTTACTTAATGAATATGTGATTAGTCTAAAATGAATTATATTTTGGAACAGAGGGAGAATTGTATTAAGGGCATGTTTGTTTCTCAGGAGCTAAAGCAAAAATGACTAATAGAGACTAGATTCACTCCACTCCCACCATGAAGAAGTTCAATTTTTTTACCGTTTGACTTTACGAGAGTGATTCTCGCTAGAAGCGGAGCTCTGCTAAACGTCCTCTAAAGTTTAGTCGCTTAGGAGCCAAATATTCAAACAGAAATAACTAAAACTGACTAAATTGATATTTTTCATTATTTTAGTCACTTTAGCTCTTATGACCTTTATCTCTTCTAAGTGATTAAACTTTAGTCATTTTGTTTTAGCTAGTATATTCAAACCGGTAAGATAACTTTATCTTTTAGAAAACAATTGTATTTGGATCGATGAATCCTCTATCTTTATTTGTAAAGTAATGGTAACAATATAATTCTGTTTGTAATGTAGGGAATGTTTGGTTTCTAGGTACTAATTTTTAATACTTAAATATTTTTTTTTTGCTGGCGTCACGGGATTATGAGCCCGTGTACAGTCCCCACTACATCGATCATCTCGGTCTTTCCAAACCAACAGGTGTTGCCTGCCCAAGTGCCCAGCCTCGCTTCTCCAGTCAATTCTCAGCCTCGTCCTCCGCCTCCGCTCCCGCTCTCTCCTCTCCTCTCCTCTCCTTGGCCTCCGCTTCCGCTCCCGCCTGGAGGCTGCATCAAACCCTACCGCTCCGGTCCTCCCGGCTGGCCGCGAGATGCGACGCCTGTCCGGCCCCTAATCCTTCTCCTCGATACTGCCCCTCGCCCGCCCGCCCGTCGGCATGGGCCGCTACGGGCCCTTCCCTGCCGCCGCCGGTGATGGCGGGGGCTGCCTGCCCCTGCCGATTGTAGCGGCTGAAGGCGCGCTGGCTGTCCTGGACGGCGCCATTGCGACTGCGGCCTTCGTGCAGGTGGGTTGGTTCGATCTGATGTCACGTGTTTTCGTTCCCCTTAATATTAATGACGGAGCTACGAAGTAGAGGAATGATGTGGATGTGGATGTGTTGGATGGTGAATTGGGATAAGGACTGGTTAAGCATGTGGTATCTATACCTGTTTCCTGATAATTTTGCTTGTTTCAGTACGACATGCTGGCTACGTTAGTTGCTGTTTCTCTCTTCATCTAGATATTCTGAGATGATACTTGCCCACCAGAGTTTTGGTTTGGTGTTAGACTGGGATGCTGGGTCCAATGCACGCCGGTACTAACTGGTGACGTGGCGGTGCGGTCGGTCGGTCGGTAGAGACTGTGTCGGTCCTTATGCCAGTTGGTACCGCCCGGCCCCTATGCCGGTTGGTACCGCCAAGGTTATTAAGGCGTTAAGGCGAGACATGGCGACCGACCCCCTTCCAAACGCCTAGGCGAGTTAGGCGTGCGGCGAGGCGACGCCATATGAGGATCGCCTAGGCGAGGTATGCAAAAAAATCCTAACAATCTAACACTTGCAATAGCAAAATTGGTAAGGTTAGAGAATACAATACAAGCCTTTTTGTTGTCCATGCTTTGGTATGTACTCTGCACTTCTCTTTGTTGTTCTTGTAGCATCCATGATCCATCTCTCTTATCGAAGATCCAACCCCTCTTCTTTTCTTTCAAGCTGCAAGCTACATTAACCTATGAATATTGACATATTAAAACAGTAAGACATAAAATAGCAGCAGCAGACAGGTATATCAAATTAAACCCACAATACATTGGTGGGAATAAAATAGCAGCAGCAACATATGCTAGACTGCTAGTCTTAGTGGCATAATTAGTTCCAGTCCAGCCCCATAATGACTTAGCGACATAGATCAATCAAAAGATTAAAAGACTAGTTGATTAAGTGCACAAGCACTCAAGCAGTGAAGCATTGAAGCACTGCACAAAAATAGGTAAGCTGCAAATCTGAAATCAGCCAACTCTTAGTGAGTCAATATCCATCTTCGAACTCATCTGGAGCAGCCTCAGTGTTTTCTCCACCAACATCATCATGTGCATTTTCAGAATCAGTCACATCAACATCATCATGTGGATCTTGGTCCTCCTCTTCTTCATTGGCTGAACCAAAATCTTCTTTAAAGTCAAACCTTGAGTGTGAAACTCTTGCACGCTTGTTGGCATTCCTTGGAAGATTTCGGCCTCGCAGCGAGCTTGATGCACCCACAGCTTATCAACAAGTTCCCATGTAAGGCCATTCTCATCCTCACCACAATCACACCCACGAGCACCTTGAGGCTGCACATAGGAGGAATCAGCCCACTCATTATCCTAATCGAACTCTTCAATGACCAAAGGGTCAAAACCTTTCCCTTTCTTCTCACGCCTTATTTGAAACCTAGTCTTCATCCTTCGGTTGTAGGAAACATATACAATATCATTCAATCTCTTATGCAGCAACCTATTACGTTTCTTTGTATGGATCTACAAAAGAATAATTTGTTGGCTTAAATTCTAGACACAAGCTAAGAATTAAACAATTAGACAAAGACAACAATACTCACAAACTCAATAATTTGTCTGTCTTTGGATCATAGTTGACATTGTTGACTGAAGATGGGCTAGCCATTGATTGATGAGGGTGGCAGGGTGCTGTTGCAGACTTGCAGTGGTGCACTCTTGCTGGCTTGCTGCATACAAAATAGGTGATGAGGGACAGAGGGAGAGCAGGCGAGCAGCAGCACTCAACAGATGAATTGAGGAAGAGCAGAGGAAGAGCAGAGGAAGAGGAAGACCTGAGGAAAGCACTGGAGGAGAGGCGGCGCTAGATGGAGTAGGTGGCGCGGCGCACTGGAGCAGGCGGCGCGGCGGCACTGGAGCAGAGGCCGCGCGGCGCACTGGAGCAGAGGCGGCTGGAGCAGAGGCAGCGCACTGGAGCAGAGGCGGCGCTAGATGGAGGAGCGGCGGCGCGGCGCACTGGAGCAGATAGCAGAGGCGGTGCTCAGGATGGAGGAGTGGCGGCTGCAAACCCTAAAACAATAAGGCTAAAACCCTGTCTGTACGCGCGGGAAGCAGCGGCCCTCAAAAACTCCCGCGTCCGTGGCGTCCATGGCGGAATTGGACGCCATGGCGACGCCATACGCAGCCAAGGCGCGGCGAGGCCGACGCCTAGAAACTAGAGTCGCCTGGACGCCTAGGCGTTGCCTAGGCGACGCCTAGGCGACGCCATAAGAACCTTGGGTACCGCCCGGCCCCTATGCCGGTTGGTTCGACCGGCAGGTCGGCGGACCGACCTGCCAATTGGTCGCATCGGCTGGTACCGACCCACGTGCTAGACGGTCTGGTCGGTACCGACTCGAATGGGTTGGTAACGACCATGTGTTCTGATTGGTCTACGCGTACATCACATCAGCTAGCTGTTTTTAACTATTTAAAGTCTACAAAATTTAAAAATTCAAAAAATAAAAATCCTATATTCCGGCTCATGAATTAGATTTATTTATGAATTTCATATTTTTTATGTTTAAGCTATCCAATTTTATTTATGAATTATGATTTAGTTTTAGTTAAAGTATTTATATTTTAATTGTTTTATGAATTATGTAAATTTTATTTGCTTAATTATGTAATCAGATGTTTTTATATTTTAATAAAACAACTTGTTTCATTCCAAATAAAAAGTCTGTAAAAGGAAAGCAGACGTGAGACTGAGATGACTGTAGACAGACAGTAAAGACTGTGCACTGGAGCGTTGCGCCAGATAAGAGTTGACGATGGTCAATTGTGCGGTCAGTAGTTCGGTTGATAGCTGACATGGCGGTTGATTGCTATTTCTGCCCTGTTGCCTTGCACATGAACTTAAATTGTTTATTTAATATCTTCCTCTCAAACAAATTGCTGATGATTACTGTGTTTGTTACATTCAGTTAGCAAGGATTCATAGGCACAACCAGCTACAAGGATGGACTCGGCAAAAGGTACCTAAAGTTTCTAAGTGCTAGGTGTGTCTCAGTGTTTGCATCTCAGGCAATGTGTAGCCTAGCCTGGTCTAGCAAAAACATGCATTTGGTATTGGTTGAATACTAGCTAGCCTACATCGGCATGAAACGACTTGCTCTGTCAGGCAAGCCGAATTGGTTCTCCATCATCTACATGCGTGTGGTTATATGGAAGATCGTGTGCTTTGGTGCTGCAGCTCTGAGCAACCAAACAAGAATTATTGCTTTTGGAGGCTTTTCCAGTATGAGTTACTTTGACCTGGCCTAGCTAGGCAAGACGCGCCAATGCAGCGGCGGAGCTTTGACAACATTGTGGGGGGACATCCATGAATTAGGGGGCACTAATGATGCGTGAACCAAATTATCCATACATTATTGTATGTTCAAATAAGAAAATTTAAGAACCTAGGGGTGGCCATGGCCCAAGTTTTTTTAGAACGTCGTAGAAGGTCTTTGGGTCATTTCATTAAGAAGAGAGATAAAACAGAACGGGATGACTGAAAAGTCAGCCCCGGGTACAAAGTTGGCTAGGCTGTGAGCACTTATATGATATGCTCAGGCCCATCAACAGCCACCCATACCAGCCACTCTACTGATAACCACGGACACAGGCCACACAACTATTAGCAGCCCAGTCTATACCCAAGGAGCGAGTTAGTGAGTGAGAAGCTCCTGAAGAGCAGAGGCACCCGCAGCACTCCAAAGGGTACATTCATTGGCTACAAGCCAAAGGAAAAATTTGCATTTGGGGGGGGGGGACCAGGAGTGCCAAACCCTGTCACAATGCTCAAAGTATGTTGACCCAATAAATAAACTCTCGTAGGCTACTTTGGCAGAGTATTTGCCATTATGGGCAAACCTAAAAATGTGTTTGTCCTCTCTATGTGGGTTTATGTTTACTGTGATAATAGCATCCCAAAGATCAAGATAATCAGCAAGGACCTCCACAGTGAGAGCTCCTTGGATGTCATTTAGCCAACTTCTATTTGCTAGAGCTGTATGAACAGTTCTACTGTTTTGAATTCGCCTTGGCACAACTAGTAGCAATCTGGGAGCAATATCCATCACACTTCGACCAATCCATCTATCTTCCCAAAAGAGTGTCGAGTGTCCATTGCCAATTTCCGTGTGAGTGGCAGCATGAAAGAAGGATTTCACCTTGGAAGGAAAATGCATAGGGAGTCCTGCCCAAGGTTTATCAGGTTCCACTTTAGTCAGCCACAGCCATCTCATTCTCAAAGCCCAACTGAGTTCTTTAAGGCTGAAGATGCCCAATCCTCCCAACTCAACTGGCCTGCACACTCTACCCTAAGCCACCAGGCAGTGTCCCCCTCTGACTTCTTTTTTTCCACGCCACAGAAATCCTTTCCTGATTTTATCAATATCCTTGAGAACTCTTGGATGTAAGTCCACTGCCATTGCAAGGTAGATGATCATTCCTGTCATAACATATTGGACTTGTACTTTTCTTCCAGCTCTAGTCATCAAGTCAGCTTTCCACCCCGGGAGCTGGTCAGCAATCTTGTCGATTATGTATTGAGTTTGATTTCTGGAAAGCTTGCTCAAAGACAGAGGCAGGCCAAGGTATTTACAGGGGAAAGAAGAGATCTCACAGGGGAGACACTCCTGAAGGGTCGCCACTTCCTCTTCCCCACATCTAATTGGGTACACACTGCTTTTTTGGATGTTTGTTTTCAGCCCAGAAGCTTCTCCAAAAATCTCTAAAATTTTGAGAACCAGTTGAATATCAGATTCATTTGGATGCAAAAACATGATCACATCATCAGCATACAAGGACACTCTGTGTTGCAAAGGTCTAGAAGCCAATGGATGCAGCAGATTTTCTAGATCAGCTTTTGAAATTAACCAACCTAGCACGTCCATGACAAGTATGAACAACATAGGTGAGAGGGGGTCTCTCTGTCTTAAGCCCTTTTTGAGCTGAATTCTTTCGCCAGCAACACCATTAAGCAGTACTTGTGTGGACGAGGTAGATAGCAGTCCACATAGAACATTCATCCAAATCTGCCCAAACCCCAGTTTTTGAAGAACTTCGAGGAGGAAAGGCCAGGAAACTGAGTCAAAAGCTTTAGTAATGTCTAGTTTCAAAAGGATTCTTGCTTGTCTTTGCTGATGGAGGAGTCTGGCAGTTTGTTGCACAATCATAAAATTGTCTTGGATGAACCGGCTTTTGATGAAAGCACTCTGCCTTTGGGAGACCATAGATTGCAGTTTATTTCCCAGTTTGTTAGCTAGGATTTTAGTGACTAGCTTGGCCATGCTATGCACTAAACTAATAGGCCGAAAGTCCTTGACTTGGTCAACACCCTCCTTTTTTGGAATAAGGGTGATAAGAGCTGAATTTAGTTTGTGAAAGTGACCAAATTTCCTATCCCAAATAGCTGCCAATACTTGCATCACATTTTCCTTAATGATAGGCCAACAGGCTTTGTAAAATCTTCCTGTGAACCCATCAGGTCCAGGGGCTTTGTCGGACGATAGCTCTTTAATGGCTTCAAAGGCTTCTTTTTCTGTAATTGGTAACTCCAGATCCTCCAAATTATGAGAGGGCAGCCCCAGGTAGTTAAGATTAATAGTGACAGTTCTATCCAGTCTTGTTCCCAATAGGCTTCTGTAGAAGTTATCCACCAGCATGGCTTTGTCAGCATGATCAGTAAATACATTATCTCCAGAGACCAGTTTTGCCACAAAGTTCTTCTTTCTATATCTGGCATGCATATGGGATAGTTTGGTGTTAGCATCACCCTCTCTGAGCCAGTTGATTCTTGATCTGGTACGTGCAATGGTGCGCTTAAAAGAGGCAAGGGCTAAGGAGTGCTTTTTCAGTCCACATCTCAGCCAATCCTCCAAAGGGGACAAAAGCCTGAAATCTTGGGCTACTTCAAGCCTGTGAAGAATCTCCCTTGCTAAAGCTAACTGTGAGGTCACATGTCCAATCTTTTGTCCACTCCATTTCTGCAAGGATCTAGCAGTGGCTTTTAGTCTTCTATCAAAGCTTAGAACTGAGCAGACTCCTTCATCAATAGATATCCAAGCATCATTGACAGCTTCCTGGAATCCATCTAACTTTGGCCAGAAGGATTCAAAATGGAACCGCCTCTTGCCAAAACAGTTGCTCTGCAGACCTAGCACAAGGGGCAGTGATCAGAGTCCTCCGAGGTAGCGCTTTGGAGGAGGTTATTGGGAAAAATATCTTCCTAGTCACTTGAGCACAGGACTCTGTCTAATCTAACCAATGTAGGAGACACTTGGTGATTAGACCAGGTATATTTGCGCCCTATTAGAGGCAGGTCAATAAGGCTTGTGTCATCAATAAATTTCCTGAATCTCCCCATCATGGCTCTATTACAAAAAGCGTTGTTTTTTGTCATCCTCTTTGTATATAAGATTGAAGTCCCCTGAAACAACCCAAGGCCCATGACACTCTGCTCTGATCTGTCTGAGTTCTAGCAGGAAGGAGATCTTGTCTTCATTGCTTTGGGGACCATAGACATTTGTTAACCACCAATGCTGGCCATTGGAGTTTTTGAACTGCACAGATACGCTGAAATTGTCCACTCTACTCAACCCTGTGACTTGTAAATGACTCTTCCAGGCTACAAGAATTCCTCCGCTGGCACCCAAAGAGGGTAAGTAGACATAATGCTCGAAGTTTACTCCCAGAATGGTTATCACTTTTATTCGGTTAATTTCCTGCATCTTGATCTCTTGTAAACAAACAATGTCTACTCCTAGGGAATCAATAAAACTGCGAACAGAACTCTGTCTCGAAGTAGAATTCAGTCCCCTAAAATTCCATATAAATATTTTTTTGGATCCATAAATTACATGTTCAGAGGAACAACAAAAGAGAGAAGGGGACACTCAGCAGGCAGCAGCACTATGCGATGGAGCCTCTGCCCTCAGCTCATCCGGTACCTTCCACCCAAAGAAGGCTGCGAGAGCCTCTATGTGATTGAGGGGGAGTCTTTCAGAGAATATTTTTTCATAATCTTTTCTGGTTTGCTGATCTATCTCTTCCAGTTCCCCCACCACCTTGAGAGCCTTCATAACTTTCTTTGTTGCTCTTGAGGAAAGATCTTGCTTGCCAATTTCTGCTCCCATTCCAGCAATACGGCGGCTGCGGCGAAGGGACACAGCAGTGGACCGCTCGGAGATTATGGGCTTTGGAGTTGGATTTGCTGGTGCTGGCAGAATACCATAAACTTCTTTCACAATTTGTTTAAGAAATACCTCTTTTTTGGCTGTTACAGGGTCCACGCCATCCATCTGCAGGGCTGGAATGGTATTATTTTCCGTTGTTTCTTCAGCAATTTCAACTAGCGGCTTATTATGCTTCTTTTTTCTATGATAAACGAGCAGGTTTGGTGCCTCTATGAGCCTTCTTTCTGATGTTGCAGCGCCCTGGCTTTGGAAACAATGCTGATGGGAATGTTCCTCAAAGTGCACCGGAGCCGAGGCCTCTCCTAAGGGAGCCTCAAGGCCCGCACGGTGTTTGACACTTGGTACCGAGTACAAATCTCTAGTAATACTCTGCTGCCCACTAGGATTGCAGTCCGACTGGTCAGAAAAAACAGCATGTTGAGCTTGCTCTTCAGTGTGCACCGGAGCCGAGTCATCCTCGTGGGGATTCTCAAGGCCCGCACGGTGTTCAGCAGTGTGGTCGCTGCATTGGTTTTCAATGTGCACCGGAGCCGAAGCCTCTCCGAAGGAAGCCTCAAGGCCCGCACGGTGATTGAGATTTGGAACCAAGCACAAATCTCTAGTGAAATTCTGCTGCCCGATGGGATTGCAGTCCATTTGATCAGAAAAAAACAGCATGCTGGGCTTGCTCTTCAATGTGCACCGGAGCCGAGTCATCCCCGTGGGGAGTCTCTAGGCCCGCGCGGTGTTCTCCGTTGAGATCGCAGCAAGGGCCATCCACAGAATTGTCCAGCTCAGAAGGGTTAGAATTCGTTTGTTTGGAATCCAAGCATCTGGGACCCAGTCTTTCTTTGGCTGAACGACGTTGTTGTCCCAACTCCCCAAGATTGCTAGCGTTGATGTCTTCCTGTGGTCGCCCTCGTGGAGAGTGTGACCGGGACCGCCGGTATGACCGAGGGCCATCATCATGATCACGGGGCGACGGCGGTGAGGCAGAGACCAAAGGAGCAGCAGCAGCTGAAGAAGGAATAGACCATCTGATCTTCACTGTATACCCCAGAGAGATAACCCCTTGTGAATCTCCAGTAGGCGCCTGCAGAGGCTCAGTGATCCAGAGCTCCCGTGACTCCGGATCATGGATGTATCAATGCACCAGGCAGAACATCTGAAGGAAACCAGGTCACTCAGGCCAGAGGTATCCGAGTGCACCTTAAATAGCCAAGTAAATGGATTTATTAAATGTTCCACCGTAGCCGTCTCCCACACGTGCACTGGGATGCCATCTAATTCCAGGTTAACCAGCAGAGGAAGAGTTCTGCCAGAAGAGTTGAAAAATCTAGACCATCGCTTGCAGACCACTGTGAAAGTCGCAACCCGCTGAATGGACCACCTCGAGTCGAGCCTTTGAGCCATATCTTCAGACGCGAGAACCAGCAGAAAACTATTTGGTGATAAGCGACGAAGAACAATGGAGTCTTCAGTGATTTCTGTAAAGTGGATGTATTGATTGGGAGATGGGGTACACATATTTATAGGGACTCAACCCTAACCCTAATGGGCCGGCAGCCCAACAGTGGTGCCGGCCCACACACACTCACACACACACTGTCTAACATCCCCCCGCAGTCGCAACGGGGGCACCACACACGATGAGACTGGAGTAGAGACCGAAGGTAGGAGCCGATGGGCTGAAATCCCCCCGCAGTTGCAGCGTCGTGATGGTGCGAATGGTGCGGCTGAGCAGAGACCGGTGTGTGCTCCAAGAAGACGATAGCCCCTAGATGCCGAGGTAGCCGAAGTCGAGGTGGTCGCGGTCGGAAGACGCGCAGCAAAAGCCTGATCTTCGAGAGGGTCGACGTTCGAGCGTCAACGTTCGGCAGGGCGACACAACAAAAGGGCACCAGCAGGCCGACCTTCCTGCTTCTTCGATCGTCCAGGCGTCAAGGAGCCCCGCCAGGGAGGCCGACGGCAGCGCACGCGTCTGCGCCGGTCAGGGTGTCCGCGCCCGCTGCAGAGTAGAAGGGGTATCGATGGATCCGGCCGGGAAGGCCACGGCAGCGACGGATCCAGCCGGGAAGACATGATCCAGCCAAAAGGGACGGCGGATCGAGCCGGGATGGTCGCAGCAACGTGGATCCGGCCGGGAAGGCCGCGGCAGCGACGGATCCAACGAAGGCGATGAAGGGGGTGGGCGGCGAGGCGGGTCCAGCCGGACAGGGGCCTGTGCCGGACCTAGCAAGGGGTGATGACGGCGCCGGCGACGGGAGAAGCTCTAAGTGGGAGGCGCTGCTGGCAGTGCAGGTGGAGGTCCCGTCGAGAACCGCCGCCAAGGAGAGAGAGGAGACCGCGCACTGGGCCGGCGGCTGACCCGTGTGCACGCCGGATGGGGGCGACGGTGACGGGCGCCGGTGTGGTTGTGCGCAGTCGGGCCGCCCGCGCACCACCGGGGGCCGCCCGAGGCCAAGCGCCGTCGGGGTCGGGCCGTCGTGCTGTGGCTAGGGCCGGCCGCGCCCGAGCGCCGGGGGGGGGGGGGCGCACCGCCGCCAGGAAGGTCGGGCCGCACGCGGGGCTGCCCGCACCGCCGCGCCTGGCCAAGGCCGCGTGCCGGGCAGCCGCTCGCCGTCGAGCCAGCCTGCGCCGTGGCCGCCCCGCGCTGGGTAGCGCGCGCCTGCGCCAGTGCCCGCGCCGCGACGAGGCCAGCGCCGAGGATGGGGGCCGCCGCGCCCATGCCCGCGCCGGGGCCGGGCCGTCGAGGCCAACGCCGCCGGGGTCGGATGTGGGGGAGGAAGGGGAGGAGGCAGCGGCTGGAGATGTGGCCGCCCCCCGGGAGGGAAGGATGAGCCTCCCGGGGGGGCGGCGGTTGGTGTGGGTGGCGGCTGCTGGGATGGGAGGAAGACGCCGGCGGCTGTGGAGGAAAACCCTAAACCTAGTCTGATGTATTGATTGGGAGATGGGGTACACATATTTATAGGGACTCAACCCTAACCCTAATGGGCCGGCAGCCCAACAGTGGTGCCGGCCCACACACACTCACACACACACTGTCTAACAATTTCCAATCTTGGTGAGAGCAGGGATGCCACTTCGAATTCAGAAATTGAGTCACGGTTGCTGATCACCGAGACAACCACTGCCAAACGAAGATCTTCCTCGGCAACAGTCATGGCGTGGTTCCAACCCAGCAAGCATGGGGGTACAAGTCCTGAAGAAGGCAGATGGGGCTGCATATAAATCCTGCTCCCATCATCTCTGGGAGGGGTGGGGGGTTTCCGTCCCTTGCGAGAGTGACGCCGACGAGAACGGCCCCTGATAGTGACGGCATTAGCGCCCCCAGCAAGGTCAGAAGCCATTCCTTGAAACAAATACTGGCTGCCTGAAATTGCAGCCACCGAAGTCTTCCTCCGCCAAACCTTCTGAGGCGCTGCAGGGTGAATAGAATGCCTCGTCTGGCACAAACCACCAGAAGACGGATAGGAAAGTCTGCTCCAGACAGACTGATTTCGAAGACGGGACCAGACAGAGGCTCTTCCTGGGGCGACACCGCCAAGACGTGACCACACTGTCTGCTTGGAAACAGCTGTGGAAAACTGAGCACGATCTGGAGCCCCCGGGCAGCGGGACGCCCTATGTCCAAGCCCACAGCACTTGAAGCATCTTGTCCTTGAACGGCAGTCACGAACCAGGTGATTTGGTGAGAAACAGTTGAAGCACCTGCCGGAAAGATTGGTAGGTGCAGGGCGCTGGAAATTGGCAGCCTTCAGGCGCAGTCGCCTGGAACGCCGGGACTCAACAGTCTTCCAACCATCAGCAGCGCCGGCGTCCTTCTCAGTGCCCCCCACGACCGACGGCTGAAGAGCCGCAGCCCGGAGCTCCCTACACCGCGACGCCCTTGGCTCAGACCTGGGAGTCCAACTGGCCGGAGAAGAGGGCTGAGAGCGCAGGACTACGTCGCGGAAGGAAGGGCCAGCAGGGGCGCTCCCAGCGGAGCTGTAGGACCCGCCAGAATCCGCGCGCCAGCGATCCGGCTTGGTCCGCCCACCAGTCTTGGACGGAGCCGCACACAGGGGAGGAGGATGGGAGGGAGCGGCCGCCTGCAGGGGGGCTAAATGGGAGGAGGGAGGAGCGGCGGCGCTCCCCTGAAAGGTGGCCGCCGGTCCCGGAGTGGGCGCCGGCGTGGGGCATTGGGGAGTGCAAGCGTCGGTAGGGGAGGGGAGGGGTCGCGCGGGAAGGGAGGGGAAGGGATGTACCTGACGGTCCATTTACGGTACAACTCCTCCTATCTCTAACTAGATCTCCTATTTCTTCTCCCTAATCTGATCTGCCTTATCTAATACTAAACTGATTCCTTATTGGGAACGGTTGGCTAGGCCCTGGCCTTTCCGATCATAACAGTAACATTGACCTATAAACATGTCACAGTTGAAGTATAATGATTTGAATATTGCATTATCGCTTTATGCTATCATCTGGCAGTAACATTGTATAGTTCAAGTCTGCTTTGAAAGCCACAACCAAAAGTTTTCTTTCAATATGGCATGTTTACATCAATACTTGGGTTGTTGGGTTTTGGATTGGAGTTAAATTATTATGATATAAATCATGCTAATCAGTTCTTGGCATTTGTTTCCTTTTGACCTATGAGCTTAACTGGCATATCCTTAAATGATATATTCCTAATCTCTTGCAGATATTCCATTTTATGATTGGTCTATCAAACTTAGGTGAGACACACATTAGTCCAACGAACTCTTTTGTTTCTCTCTTCTTTTGTACCTAAGGTTACTGTTTCCCTTGGTTGTACATTGGGAATTTCTGCATACTCATATTTAGTGATTGTCTTTGTTTGGTTAATTACTATTCAAGTTCTGATTAATGCCGTTTAGTTACTTGGCTAGGTTATTAAGTTACAATAGAAGTACCCTTTTTAAATGGAATGTAACACTATTACAACATTCAGGAAATATGTGCATAAGAACATAGCTTTGTATAACCTAGTTTTGGAATGTTTATGAAATGTACGCGAATTCCCACTTTTTTGCCTTCCTCATGTATCTTGCTCTTGCAGCTTTTTTACACCTTTCTTTAGTTAGGTGTGGTACATGCAAAATAATCCAATTGTTGATGACTCTCAATTGACGTTGAATTGTATTTGAACTGACTTTTAACTTTTTAAACAAGCACAGTTTATTTTAGACATCCTATTACTTTCAGTCAATCAGAGTATCCTTGAATATAGTTGTCGCAGTTTCTAGTTCCCACAGAGGGTTTTCAGTAACAAATTTTCAATATGAAGTACTCATAGTAGATCTAGAATGAAGCAGAACAAATGCAAAAACTCCCCCCTATTTAATGTCAGTCTTTCTAGCATATTTTCATGTGTTCCATCATTACTACTAACTTGAGTAATTTTCTGTTTTCCTGTGATAGTATTCCTAGTATATTTCGTGTCTACAATCATTGCTACTTGTCAGAGATGGATTTGCTGGGTACATGGATGTGGATTTGTTCTCATGGGTATGTTGTCCAGAGAGTATGGATTTACATTAACTATAGTTCTTTCATTGTTCTCTTCTGTCAATAGTCCTTTTCTCATCCATTATTTCCTGACCATATCTAAGAAATCATTTCTCATTATTGTGCAGCTAGTCCACAGATATTGCTTCTTGCTTCTTTCCTCTTGCTACTGTCATTCTGGTAATTTACTGAACAATTATTTTGGTGTCTAGTAGTCATGATTAATTGATATGCATGTAGCTTTGTTAAGACTTAAAATGCACATCATAAAGATGACTTTTGGGGTCTCAGTGCATGTGTAGTTGTGCTTTATGCTTGATGTTAGCGGAGAGTCATTGATGCCCCACGGCGACGCCTGTCGCCAGTCGTTTATGCGAAGCGTGGACAGAGGAACATGATCCCTAGATATTTGGGCCGATATACCTAGAACGTAGCTCTGGAACGAGGATCATGATCCTGAGATATTTGAGTTCATAGGCAAACCTTTTTATAGATATTAGATACAATAAAATAATTCATAAATCAATCGCAGGTATAAGATGTGATAGTAATATGGTTGCTGTCTATATTGATAATCAGAATGGGGAATACATGCGCATATATATAGAGGAGCAGTCGCTGGATCTATTCTCACTGCACCGTCTATATTCATAGGCAAACCTTTGCTATGTAACTTTAGATTGTATAGATATGATAAAAAGAACCTGGATCTATTCTTGCTGCACCGTCTGGGCTGCAGGCCCCTGGTCCATTTGACCAACGCACTAGGTCTCCAACAGTCCAACTCTCATCCTATGGACATACATCAGAGGCTCAGTCGCACACGCCACTGCCAGCCTCCAGCGCTCAGCTCTAGCGTCACGCACACCGCTGGTGCCTGGCCAGCCAGCCCAGCGCCACACAGTGTCTCCAACACTTACAGGCACCATCTGAGCCTCCGAGGATGCAGTTGACGGTGGAAGATCACAGGATATCTCCCACATCCACAAAGCTAGATGCGGCAGTTTGACGATGGCAATGATGAAGCTCTTATGCTTCTCAATGATCCAACGGCCTTCGGGACGATGTCCCAAGCATCGACCCAGCTTGCGATTGGCTTCGTACCTAACCCTGATCTGGAACCGGGACAGGGAGCCACACTGCATACCACATTTCCTGCGACTGTGGTTGAAGTGTTAATACACTGAGCACTCTCTTGTAGATGTAGTTCTTTCATATGGCTGGCATGTAGCCAGACTCCCCCCAAAGAAACTCGAACTAGATCCTTACTAGCATCAGTGGATAACTGATAATTGGATAACTCTGTCGTGCATTGGCACATGCCAATATAACTGTAACTATTATATTTTGGTGCCTCCAGAGATCACGCTGCTAGGTTTTGAAAGCAACAAGGTGAGCTGGGTACGCCTTATCATCTAGGTGACACTTAGGCGAGGCTTAATTAGATATCCAAGGTGTGCCACATTCGCTTGGACACCTAGGCGACGCCTTTAAAACAGAGGCCATATGCTTGTAATATTGCTCAGAGCCTCAGACCCTTTTAGGTTTTCATTGTTTTCTCTCAATGGTCAAACTTTGCTGTGATGGATTGGTGGTATACATACCTGTCATTTTTTGGGGTTCTCTTGAGTTGTGAATGCCTTTTTTATTTAGCTAATTAGCTTTATATTTCTCAAAATTATGATGTTACAGGGTTGACCTGTGTCATCAGACAAATGATGAAGATGAAGAAGATGGAAGGAGTCAGAGTCACCATGAAGCTTTACTAGACAGAACAAAAGCGAAACCTGGCATTCATCCTGTTAATATCCGTCAGAGGTGTTGCCCAGGAATACAGCTTGGAAGCCGGCAAAAATTTGTGATTTTGGCAAGTTTCCCCCCATCATTATGAGTTACTGATTGCATAATCATGGTCTTTGCAGATATACCTTTTACTTGGATCTCTACTTATTTATGCATTACACCTTAGTTCATGGAGTTTTTTTTTGTCATCTTTAATCATTTGACGCTTCTAGATTTACGACAGCTAATACTTAGCTACACATTTTAACCTGCAGGTGCTTCTACTGTCATTTGTTGTTATGCTTGCCTTTGCCATCCTCATATGGGTTGGTAGAGGAGACAATCCTATCGATTCTTCTCTACTGAAAAGGGTACACAGAATTTAACCACATCACCGTGCTGGGTTTCTCTGTTGCATTGTACCAGATATCTTTAGTCAATGTTCATATTATTGTACTGAAAAAGGGAGAAAAACTATATATCTAAAAAAGCCAAAATATCTTGTACTCCATCCCAAAAAATAAGGCGTATATTTTTTTCACGAATATTAGTGCAGCTCTTCATAGTACTTATCTTTCCTCCGGTGCCCCTGGGTTTTTGCTTAACGGATCAGCAAGTGGTACTGCGCATGCTGCATGGAATGGAAGGCAATTATTTTCGGCCTTAATTGTGTTTCAGACATTACGCTCTATTGGGTGCATGCAAAGAGAAAAATCTTGTTTCCCCATCTACTCGGCTGGGACAAATAATCACGCGTCACCTTGTCTCCAGCCATATAAAGAAACATGCATGCATTGGTAGGAAAATGGAGAAGGGCACATGCGTCCACAGTAGGATTGTAGTAGTAGCATGCCTTGTTTTTTGGGACAAAATCTAAAACTTTATACACCCTATTTTTTGGGATGGAGTAATTTGGAATGGGAGTATTTCTTGCCTATCTGCTCATGCATTCACACACCTCTGTCCATGTTGTGTCTTGATTTTTTTGCTTTTTAGTCAACTCAAGAATTGTTAGAGTATGCATATTAGAAGAATTCTTAAACTTTTCTGTATAATTACAGCATGGGCTAATACCTATCGTAGAGCCTAAACTGCACCTATTTTTATGCTGTTTGTGTTGGAATGAAAACCCTAAAATGGCCTTCTTGTGCACATCGCTGAGAGACATGCTTAGGGTCTGTGTAGAGGGTATGGGTTGAGGCTGGCGAGGGCACTGGGGAGGCGACCGACGGGGAGAGTGGGGTCGAAGGAGCCGAGGTCGAAGTCGGGGCCATTGGGGCTGCTGGGGAGGCACACTGGTCGACCGAGGGCAGCATGACAGCCCGGGGGGTTCAGGTGCATAGGGGCCATAGGGGGGCACCGATGTTGCATGCAGGAGCAATATAGCGGGAGGAGCGGGAGGCAAGCTTATGGGGAGCGGTGGCAGAAAGGTTAGGATAACATGCACACCCAAATACACGAAGATGGTCATAGGATGGAGGGGTGCCAAAGAGAGAAAAGCGGGGTGTGGGAGTGCTAATCACCTTGGTAGGAAGGCGATTAAGGAGGTAGGAGGTGGTGTGTTGGCTTTCAGCCTAGTAGCGAGCAGGAACGGAGGTGTGGAAGAGCATGGAGCGCATGATGTTGTTAGTAGTACGAATATGATGCTCAACCTTGCCATTATAGGAAGAAGTGTTAGGGAAGGACATCCGGAGTTGTACACTATGGGAGGAGAAAAACGACCAAGAATGGTCGGACTCTTGACCGTTGTCACACTGGATGGCCTTAGGGTCTGTTTGGTTTAGCTGTAGATTCCTGAAAATCTGACTCTAGCTATGAGATGCGAGAAAGCTGCTGTGAGCTGACAAACATGAAAAAAAATAAAATTTGTTTGGTTAAAACAACTGTCAATTATAGATTCTATAAAAGCATGACAACTTGTAACATGGATAACAAGAATTTGGAAAAATCTAGGGTAAGAGGTGATTCTAAATTGAACTAGAGGAATCTATTCTGCTATTATACCCGTTTGGTTGAGATTCCAGATTTTTGGCAGCGAATCTGGTTGAGGACGCTGAACCAAACACACCCTTAATGGTGCGACTAAATTGAGTGAAAACCCAAGCGAAGAAGTGTATCAAACACGGCTATGGCCAGAGCCCTAGGGTTCGATCGTGGGCTGTCAGAGTTACCTAGGCTAGTGGGCTGGCCCGCCGAAGCCCGGGCACATGCCCGGGCATGCCGGGCCTTGGCTCCGCCACTGCCACAGGGTGTATAGGGGTCCAGAGCTATCACATCGGGGGAGGAGGCTCCAGGTGGCGAGAGTTATCTGTGGTAAATTGGCGAACGAATAAAAGATTCTGAATGATATGGGGGCAACAAGAACGTTGCAAAGATGAATGGGCCCTGGAAGGACCGAATCGCCTATAGAGGTGACCGGGAGAATGTTTCCATTGGCCACAATGATAGAAGGATGAGATGGTAGAAGTTGGTGGAAGAAAGAGAGTATATCAGTATATTAGCATCCAAAGTGGTGTGGTAGGTGTTGGAATCAGCAACCCAGTTGGTGATGACAGAAGGGGTTAGGGTTTTTTGTGCTAAACGAGCTAGCAAGAGACTAATGATCCCACCCACCAGGCCGCTAAACCAGCCGAGTGTGGTGTCAGGGGAGGCCGCCATTGCCCTTCATCTAGCGGTAGTACTTGGTGACGGAGAGGTCCCCCTGACGAAGGTCCTGAAGGCTGTAGTACATTTTATTTAATTAGACGGCAAAATTTCATTTTTCTTTTCAAACTAATGCATTGCTAAACCTATGCGATTCTAGGGAATGGGAGATTCTTCAGAATAAAACTGAGAAAACCACAATGTTCTTTGTAATATCTATCATGCGTTCATGCTATGATTATGGGATCTCCATTCAAGGCTGTCAATTTTTTCTGGGAAATGAATGTTGACTAGTGTATCTTATCTTTGTCAAGTATACACAGTTTCGCTATGCGCTTGTTTATGACTTTACAATTCCAGCAATGATTTTTCATTAACTTATTAATTTGCAAATTTATTGCTTTACAGATGCTATCCAACATTTTATTTTGCAGGTTTATTTGGATGTATTTTCAGTAGTAGTTATTGTACTTGGTGGTGCTCTGGCATGTTACGGTAAGCATCAATATTGTTGATGTGTATGGTGTGCCATTATTATGTCCTATATGCTAGTCAGGAATTTTAAATATTATACACCTGTTTGTATGCACTGCCTTGTTGTGAACCGAAGATTGCCTTCCACTTATTCATCTGTGTTAGCCTAGTAGATTTGAGTTTTACTCTAGTTGCAAATCCTTTTTTCCATCTTATTCCTTGGCAAAATTGGGAAATCGTCTGTCCACCACTTGCTGTAGTTGCATTGCACTCATGGATATCATTAATTTGAGAGTGACGCTTCAGCATTATAACTTTTATTTTGCTCTGATTTTCTTTTTGGTCCTACGGTCATGTAGGTGCAGTGTTATTCTCGAAGATGAGCAAAGTTCGTTCTGAAACTGTATCCACTGAGAAGTGGAAGGTATATCGTCCCAGAACCATTCTTATTGTGTCTTGCATTTTGTACTTCTGAATTTTGATAAAAATGCAGCATTTTGTTCCTTTGGGTCTCATTTTTTACATATGAGTATTGTTTAAAAATGTTTAAACTTAGAAGTTTCTTGTGAATGGTTGGATCTAGATTTTAATTACTCTTTTGTGAATAAATTATAACTTTAAAAGCATGCATTGCTGAAGGACTTCTATTCTGTATGATCTCTGCAGCAGGGAAAGCATTATGTTGATTGATTTCTCTTGAAGAATAAACATATATGTGTTGAAGCACCTTTGCTATTTATTGGCAGGATCTAATGAAAAACGTATAGATATAAAAAAACTTGGTCGAGGGAAAGACCATCCTCCTGGTATTATATTAAGAAGAGACCAAAACATGGTTTTGGTCGAGAAAATCCTCGAACTCTGGTCCCATCACTAGCGGGCTGTCACCGTCCACTCTACAACGGCCCAACCAGAGGGTGGCGCGTAGTACGTAACCCGACAATAGGCAGCGCACACGAGAGATTTTTTTAACCAAGTCCGAAATTCGCCCCCGAGGGGGATCGAACCCAGGAGCCGAGACCTGCTACTCGGAAGCCTTAACCATTACGCTAGAGTTCCTTTCATAAAAAAAACGTATAGATATAATATTATGAAAACATGCATACTCATGCTCTGTTCAAATTGACAAATCTTTCCTGCAGGTTGCCAGTTTAGCTGCTGTCTCGCTGATCTGTTTCTCGTCTTCTGCTATACTTGCACTTGTGACTAATGTTCCAGTAAGTTCATTGTTTAAATCCATTTGTTTTTAGTCCATTTTTAGGTGACTTACAATTTTCCATTTTTTTGTTGCAGGTGCTTTTGTATTGGTACTCAACAGATGTGGACATCATCAACAATGCTGTTATTTTGTTTATATATTACTTCATAGGTATCTTTATTTTTCTTTATGCCTAGAAACAGCACACTTGTTATGGTCGCTAGATCGGTGAGGGATTGGAGAGAAAATTCGATGGTTGGAGCTGCTGCTGATTGGACAGGGCGCCGGCCGGGGGCCTCTGCCCACGGCCGAGCAAGAGGGGGGTTTTCCTTCTAATTCTTGCTTGTTTTATTTCTCATCAATTGATTACATAAATAGGCCGACTGACCGCCCTTATCTAGCTAGAGATTCTTATCTCCTTAAAACTCTTAACAAACTACTAACTGATAACTTTCCTAGATAATCTCAACTAATCTCCTAAATAATCTCAACTAATCTTCTAATCTTATCTCTAACTATCCTTATCTAATCTCCCTTGCAGGGCCCATGGTTGCTGCTGCCGCAGCCCCTCCGTGGGCCTCCTTAGGCCCTGACACCTGTTGTCTCATCTACTGTCCTTCACTAATGTAGTTTGTGTTTCCAATGCCGTTTATACTCAAAAGCGGGTGTTCTTGTTATTAAGCACTGTTTTCTATGCATTTTGCCATCAGGTATATGTACTTACGCTTCTAGGCCAGATCCTTTTTTCCTTGCATCCATACCCCCAGTCCCACCTGCAAGCATTCATGTGATTTGGTGTTGGACTTGGCACTATTTTTCTGTAAGGGCATTACAATTCACTTTCCTTTGTGTGTTTGGGTTTATTTGAATCTCTATCCATGTCTTTGCAGCTTATTGCCAAGCTGCATTTTACGAAGCAAATGACATGCTGCTTGGTTTGTAGATGCAAATTATTGTTGTGAATAGATCTTGAAAATTTGTACTTGGTGCACTTGCGCTGTGCATGTCGAAGTGCAATGTAGAATTATTTTAAATGAAAGGATGAAGGTAGAAACCATGGTGTATGTTAGCTTGTTTACACGTTAAAAATCTAGACTAGACTACCTCTTGAGTTTTCTCTTTTCCAACTGTGCTTATTTACTGGATCATTGGTGTATATTTCTTGTAGGCTCGTCAGTACCATCAGGATTTGTTCTATGGATCATGAGAGAGATGCCTCATCGGCAGGTAGTTGAAAGATCCGTAGAATCGAGGGTGGTTACTTTGTTCAGGGAAAGACCATCAACTACGCAGGATCCACAGTGGAGGACAGCTGTCACATCCTCAAACAAGGTACTCCAGATATTTTATCCTTCAAATGAAATTATTCAATTCTAGTGCTGAACATGCTTCTCAAACACTGATGACACTGCATTAGGATCTGCTAAATATATAAAAACCTCTCTATGTAGGCCCTCAAGTCAAGCCCAATTTAACCTGAAGACAAACCATCGACAGCGATACCTCATGTTCTGCTTAATGTGCCGGGACTATTACCAACACGTCAGGGTCACAACTGGCGTCTGCTGTCATTGCGGTAACTGTTGGGTACAAGATGAATATGTAATTCCTACTCGAAGGCAACATAGGATAGGTGATGGAATTAGTTGTGGCTGTGCCATACTTAGTTCGCGGCCAAAGGGTGCTAGCTATGAACTGATGCATTAGAACTGAAGGTTGGGGCAATATTTGAAGAATTAACAAAATGTAAATAGCTTTGGCAGTTACTTTACCCCTGTAGATGTAACAAACTCATCCCGTTGGTTACATGTACCTTGTTTTATTTAGCGCTTCATCTAATTTACCGTAGAAGGCATGTGTTCAACCGATCTTTGGGGGTGTTTGGTTCTTTTAGTCACTGCTAAATTTTAGGTACTAAACTTTAGTTCCTAGAAATTCTATTTAAAAACTCTATTTTAGTCACCCAGATTGGTATTTTACGGAATAAAATTGACTAAACTTGATTCACTAAAGTTACTAAAGTTTAAAAGGTAACCAAAAGTCCCCTTAATTACCCGCGGACACTATGAATCATCGAGAAATTCTAACATACTCTTACTAGTTGTGAAATGTTTTAATGCTCGTCAAGATACTAGTCATACCCTTTTATACTATTGTTATAGAAAAAAAACAAAGTCCTAAATTATTTTAAGGATCTTTCAACTCTAGTTCATACCCTTTTACACTATGGTTAAATAAAAAAACAAAGTCCTAAATTATTTTAGGGATCTTTCTACTCGAAACGATATTTAGAATTAGTTTATCTTTAACCTTGTTTTTTCTCCTTTCAAAACCAAAATAAAATTCGAAATTAGAGGCACGAAAACTATAATTTGCCCAAACAATCTTTATTATTGTGATCTAAATTTAATTTGTATTACTCGTGATATTCTTGTATTGTCATTAATCATCGAAACAATTAAGGACCTAGATGCTTTCAATCTTTCTTTTTGGTAATTGATGTAAACACTTTAAAGGAAAACGAGTCTTAAGATATTTCTATATTTGTTTTGGTGTTTGATGTCCATCAAAACCATATGGACTAACTAGTTTACTAAGTTTATAATTCGTTGGTTCATAAGATCAACATCTAAAACTCCAAACCCAAACCGCTCAAATCTAGCTAAATAGGGGTAAACCTTGGAAAACAAGAACTTGTAGTAGTTCTACACTTTGGATAATGTCGGTGTTTCACCCGGGGACCCTCAACCGAACCGACTAGTGAATTTTATGCCGCGTGTCCCTGCCCGGATGGATTGATGCAAGATGAAACACAAGGTTTATCCTGGTTCGGGCTAAGAAGGCCCTACTTCCAGCAGAGAGGGATGAGGCTTATATTATCTTGCACCGGGGTGCTTGTAGTAGGGGTTACAAGAGAGGAAACGGGTCCCAGGTCTCTTGAGAGATCTCGTGTTGTGGAGTGAAGGTTGCACTGAAGAGTTCTTTGTTGGTGTTGCACGAGTCGTAAGGGTGAGCTCCTCTCGCCCCCTTGGGAGGGCCCTGGACATCTCCTTTTATAGGCACAAGGAGGTGACCCAGTTGTACATGTGGAGGTGTAGCTAAGTGCTAACGTGGTCGGCGGAGAAGTGCTTGAGCCCTGTAGAAGCGTGGCTGGCGGTGCGGCCCTAGGTCCTGCTGACGTTCCTTTGATTTCGTAGAGAGCTTGAGGACAGTCGACGTCATGAGCGCATGCCGGGGATCATCATTACCTGTTACTGGAGTAATTCGATGTGACACCGGCCTTGTTCCTTCGTAGCCTGAGGTGGCTAGCTAGGGGTAGGATAATGTCATATTCCCTGTTCACGTAGTCGGTCCGAGGCCGTCTCGGGTGAGGCAGTGACTTCTCCCGAGGCCGAGGCTGAGGTCGGGCGAGGCGGTGACTCCTCCCGAGACCGAGGCTGAGGGCGAGACCTAGGTCGGACGAGGCGGAGACCTCCTCCCGAGGCCGTGGCCGAGGCTGAGGCCTAGGTCGGGCGAGGCGGAGACCTCTTCCCGAGGCCGAGGCCTAGGTCGGACCTGGGGACGAGTCCTCCCAAGGCCGAGGCTGGGGTCGGGCGAGGCGGAGCTCCCTATTGCGCCCGAGGCTGAACTCGGGAGAGACGGTGACTTACTATTGTTAGTCTTACCCCGGTAGTTGGCACAGTATTCGGAACGGGGTGAATAGTGTTGTTATCTTGTCAGAACGATCAGTAAAAGGGTGAAGTGACTGCGGTCATTTCGATCTTGCCCACTGAGGCGCGCGTGTCAGGATAAGGTGTCAGGTGATCCCCGCATTAAATGCGCACGTGATATGGTCGGCGGCAAGGTGGTTTGGCCGAGGCCGCTATGTGACAAAGTTTACCCGAGCTTTACCTCTGGCGAGTCGTGAATTTGTACGGGACTACCGCTGTTGCCCGAGGCTGGGCTCGGGTAAGACGGGATTGCGTCCCTTGGTAGACAAGGCTTTTAACTCTGATCCGTGCTTACCAGTCTTTTTTAAAGATGTTCTCCAGCCATGTTTTAGGACTATCGGGAGTACCCCTAATTATGGTACCCGACAGTAGCCCCCGAGCCTCAAAGGGAGTGTAGGCACTCGCTTGGAGGTTCTACCGGACTTTTTGCAAGGCGACTGATCTTTTTTAGCAGTATTTTGTTCCGATGGGTGCGCGCGAGCGCACCCGTCGGGTGTAGCCCCCGAGGCCTCGGAGGAGTGGTTTGACTCCTCTAAGGTCTTTAGCGCTGTTCTTGTTATTCCTCGGTCGGTCTTGTTGTTCTTTCATGCGGCCTGGCCCGCAGCCCGGGTGCATAGTCAGGCTTCGAGTTTTTAAGCTGGTTTTGTCGACGCGGTCAACAATTTCGCCATAGCCTAGTGCGAGAGCAGCCATCGAGCCTCTGCACGGAGCAAGGGGACGATCAAGGACCGTCTCGGCTTTTTATAGTACGTCCCTTCGTCGCCTTTCTGCAAGGAAGAAGGGGGGGGGGACACGCCATGTTACCCTCGGTGGGCACCGAACACGATGTTTCCAGTGAGTCGCTAACGGGTAATCCGAGTGGACGCCCGAGCCCCGTTCGATAAGGGTCGGCTAGTGGCCCAGAGGCACGCTCCAAAAAAGTACCTGCAGGTGATTCGCTGGACCCGGACCCATTTGATAGGGTCCGCGGGCTCGGTGCCTCCCTCCGGTGGGATTCCATTACAAATTGTTCTCGCTGGTCTCGGAAATGTCCTAGGGTATCTCGGGAGCGTAGCCCGAGCCTCGGCCATGTAACGGACGTACCCAGGGTTATCCCTGACTCTGCATGCTCTAGGGCGGCTGTCGAACCCTTTCAAGGGGCCAGCCTTCGGACCCCTGATCAGTAGAAGGCTCGGAGCCCAAGTGCTCTGGGGCGGTTGCCGAACCCCGCAGGGTGCAACCTTCGAACCCCTGATCAGTAGGAGGGCTCGGGGCCTGTTTCCTTTGCTGAGAAGGATTCTTTCGAAATATCTCCTTTCCCGATCCCTGCGGAGAGAGAAAGAGAGAGAGAGAGAAAGAGAGGAGAGGAAAAAAGGATATAAACTAAAACAGTGTAATGCACCTTTTTTGAGGCGGTCATGATGACGGAGGCGAAACGGCGCCTGCTCGCCTGCTAGGGGTGACGTGTGTCCTGCTAGAGAGTTAATGCGACAGGACGGGCGACTCGCGGGGTATCCGTTGCGCGTGCATGAGTCATTCGAGGAACGGAAAAACCGTTTTGATTTCGAATTTAAAATTCTTGAGGGGCTCGGGCAAAGTTTTGGGCGGATTCTGCCCGGGCCCTTATATACCTGGGAGGGGGACCGGCAGTGGTTCTTTACCCTGCCATTTGCGCTTCTGTTCTTGCCTTGTGCCTTTGCTTTCGCAACCTGAGAGAGTAGACAGAGAGAAGAGAAAACCGTGCACCTCGTCCCTTCCGCTTCCACCGCTTCCGCTCGGCAATGGCTGACAAGCCGATTGTTATTCCGCCGCGCGACCCGTGGCCCTTCTCCACCGTCACTGCGGAGGATCTGTAGGCCCTTGTTGCCGAGGGTCTGCTCCGTCCTCTCTCCGGCGGGCCGCAGCCTAAGTGGTTGGCCCCCGGGAGCGAGGCCGACCCGACTCCGCCGCCGGGGTACGTGGTCATCTTCACCCCTTTTCACGAGCGGGGGTTTGGGATGCCGGCAAGCCACTTCATGCTGGCGCTCCCGCACTACTACGGGGTGGAGCTTCACAACTTCAACCCCAACTCCATCGCGCAGGTGGCCATTTTCGTGGCGGTTTGCGAGGGGTTTTTTGGGGATTGACCCCCACTGGGACCTGTGGACCCATCTCTTCTGCGCGGAGTTCTTCGTCGCGTCGACGGACGTGAAGAAGGTCCGTATGGCGGTGCGGGCTGGTGGCTGCACTCTTCAGCTGAGGTCGGGGCGCGCACAACAGTACATCCCGGCCTCCCTTGTGTCTTCGAACAAGGGGTGGCAGAACCGGTGGTTCTATCTCCGGAATGGCGACGGGGTGCTACTGCCATTTTCTCAACGAGTGGTGACCGCCGCTGGTGATAACTGGCGCTGGGGGGCCACACGCGAGAACCAGGAGAAGCTCCAGCCCATTCTCCGTGCCCTGCAGAAGCTCCAAGCTGAAGGCCTTACTGCCGTGGGGGTCGTCGCCGCTATCCACCGCCAGAGGGTGCTCCCATTGGCAGAGCGACGGTTGCGACTTTCGGAAATGAAGCCGGGGGTCGATTTGGAGGGCTCACGGATGTCTTCGACCCCCCTCTCCACCGATGACCTCCTCAGATGGGTAGCGGGCACGGTAGGGAGGCTGGACGTTGGCGCCCTTAACCAGCCCCCGATGCGCCCCGATCACGGGTATGTGTCCCTGGTAAGTGTCCAGCCCTTCTTGTGTTTTGTGCCGTGTTTCTTACGTTTTTAGCCCGTACCCTTGGGATTTTTGTTCGTCCCCAGGGGTTGAGGAACTTTAAAACCTCCCGGCCACCGGTCCCGGAGGACGCGGCGGGCCGAACCGCGCGTAGGCTCGCCGCGGAGAGCGATAAGCAGAAAAAGGACGCGGAAAAGGCTCGAGCCCGCGAGAGGATGCGGGCTCGGGAAGCCTTGGAGAAGCGTCGTCAGAGGCAAGAAAGGGACGGGCTTCCGTTGGAGCCGTCGCCGGACACGCCCGACGATGACGATGATGATGACGATGAGGACAACGACATGGCGGCCCGACTTGGCCTTAGCCCGGATCCGAGGCTAGGCCAGGGGTCGTCAAGCCAGCCTCCAGGTGGGCTGGCACCACCAGTGTTTGGGGCCGGGACGCCAGGGTCCCGGTCTGAGGAGCGGAGGCGGGCCGAGGGGGTACTTGACCCCTTGGTCGAGATAATTGGGGTGACTCCGGGGGGCCAGGCCGACCCGCATGCCCCCCGAGAGCAAGTGCCTGCGCCAGCCGTGCGGGAAGTTGTTCCCTCGGCTGTCCCCTTGGCGCCTGGGCAGGCTGTCCCCTTGGTGCCTCGGGCGTCCGAGGCGGAGGTGGCGTCGAAGTCGGCCGCTGGCCAACCCTCGGCAGCGTCTGTGGAGACCGAGGTCCAAGAGATCTCCCTGCAGGCACGATTGGTCCTGCCCCGGAGCGGGTAAGTATCTGAGGGCGCCCTTGTTTCAGTCATTTTTCTGTGTGTCTTGATTTTGATTTCTCTTCTTTTCAGCAAGCGGAGACAGGGCTCGGCTGGTCTGGCCCCCACGAAGGCCCTTAAGATGGGGCCGGCCTCTTCAGCCGGAGCTGTGGCGCGCCATGCTGGTTGGTTGGCCTCCGCGCAAGGCACCCTCCGGTGGGGGGCCCAGGAGGCACGGGCTGTCATGGGGCAAGCCTCCCAGGTCGACCACCCTGTTGGAGCGGCCATCGTGCTAGAGGAGGCCGTTGTCGTGGCCGCGGCCTTGAGCCCGCCTTCCTCGTTGCCGACGTCGACGTCGATTCCTGCCGGGGCCGCCGCTGGTGCGCCCACGGAGCCGCTCGCCGCCGCCGATGTTGAGATGGCTGAGGTGCCTCCGCCCCTAGCTCCTTCGGTCCTGGTCGTCCCTGACTCCCCCGTTTTTGACCGTGGGGAGGGGGCGGCCGTTGTTGCCGAGGTTGGTGAGCAGAGGCCTATCGCCTTGACCGAGGAGAGGCCCGATGCGTCGGCTGCAGAGGGACCCGAAGCCTCAGTCGCGAGGCGCGTAGATCCTTGGCCCGTCGTGGGGAGCAGCGGCCTCATCCCCACACAACTTAATCCCATTGAGTGGGGAGGACAGCCGCTTGTGTTCTGGGGCCGCGATACCTCAGAGCCTCTCCTTGCCCTCAACGATGAGGGCGAGGAAAAGTTGGGAAAGTTTCCGTGACTATAGCGAGGCGGAGATGAGGTCGCTTCGGATGGCCACAGAAGTCCTTTCTCAAGACATTCCCAGGGTCTTCCAGGTAAGGATTTAGACGCATACCTCGTGTGGTCAGAGCATTCTTTGTGATATTCTATTTTTCTTTTCAGGAGCTCGCGGACATGAGTACTGCTAAGTTGCTGTTTCTCCGCCGTGAGAGCAGCGTTTGGGAATCGCTACGGCAGCAGGGGGTCGTGCTTGCTGAGGCCAACGAGCGCCTCGCCCAACAGAGCGCCGAGGCGGCGGACCTTCGGCTGCTCTGTGAGGAGCTAAAGTCGGAGGCAGCGGCGGCACGGACAGAGGCGGCGTCGGCACAGACGGAAGCTTTGTCGGCTCGGGAGCAGGTGGCTTCCCAGGCCGAAGAGATGCAGAGCGACAGCTAGAGCTTGGTCAGGTCACCAGCGAGCGGGACCAACTCTGGGGCCAAGCTGCTGAGGCCGTGAGCCGGGCTGAAACCCTTAAGGGATAGCTGGCTGAGGTCACGGAGCGGCTAGCCGAGGCGACTGCTCGGGCCGGGGTCCTTTCGGAGGGCCTGGCCGTAGCTGTCAGGTCGGCCTGGTTTGCCCAAGCCATGGCTACACAGCAGCGTGCCCGGGCCAAAGGTATGTTTTGCCTGCTTCGTGATTTTGCTTTAGCTTAACTCTTCTCCTCGTGTCTGAATATTGTCTTGCTGTCTTTAGGGTTCGAGACGGCTCTTAACGAGTCCGTTAAGAACTACAAGGCGCTTGCCCAGGTGGCCGAGCAGAAAGAGGCTGACCGCACGGCCATGTTCGAGGCCATTTCGGCCTTTTGTCGGACCTTTGGCCTTGACGACGTCCCCTCGGGCAGCTCCCCCCCAGAGTCGCCTGCGGGCCTTGGGCGGCCATGTGCGTAGCAGACTCCACGGGGCGCTGCATCACAGTGTTAGGCGGGCCTTTGCCGTCCTCGCTTCCCACTACGACGTGGATTTGGAGCGGGTCAGCGAGGGCTACTGCCTACCCGATGACGAGGATGCCACCTTGGCCGAGGCCCAAAGGCTTAATGCGGTTGCCGAGGGTCCAGGCGTGGCGCTAGCTTCCTTTTTTGAGGTGGAGATCCTTCCACCCGTGTCGCCGTCCGAGGCCGGGCCACATTCTGCCACCCCTGCCAGCGAGGCTGCTTTGTCTGCCACAGGTGGAAACAACGCCGAGGGTGCTGCTCCTCCCCCTGCCGACGCCTGAACCTGTGTAGAACAATCATTTAAGTATGTGTATGTTTTCTGAGGCTGCCGAGGCCCGAACATTTGGATGTCTAAAGCTGTGTTGCTCTTGAGTCGTGTTTTCGGCTTGCTTTTTTCACGGCATCACCGTTAGAACCCAAGGCATCCCCTAGACGAAAAGGTGGTGAGTGGGGTATCTGTATCCCAGAGGCGTAGGAGTTCTCGCGGCTCGGTCGACCTTATCGTTTTAAGGTTGTCCCTGGTTCATTCAGTGTTTTCGCGTGCAGCAGATCCGAAGTCACGAGTGCCCTTGCATTTCTTTCCTCTCGTTTCGAGCATTAGGACTTGTTTGATAGCGGAATCACTTAGCCGAGTGTGAGTTACCCTTCGTGGAAGGTGGTGAGTGAGGTATCCGTATCCCGGAGGCGCAGGAGTCCCTCGGCTCGACCGGCCTTGCCGTTCGAGGTCTCTTTCGTTCGTTTTAGGATTCCATTATCAATATAGTCGAAAGGCACGAAAGTCGTTTTGGTAGAAAACTTTTCCGAGGAAAATTTTGACGCAGAGGGGGTTCCCCCCTTTTAGCCCCCGAGGGAGGGTCAGTCTTTGCCGAGGCAAGGCTGATCCTCCCTTGACGGTTAGACTTTATTTATACATGTAAAGGAACCGAGATACATGAACGGCTTGAAACATTTAAGGGTAAAAGCGACGTAGCTGTTCGATGTTCCAAGCGTTGCTGTAGACCTCGCCTTGATCGTTGGCTAGCTTGTATGTCCCGGGCTTCAATACTTTGGCGATGATGAACGACCCTTCCCAAGAAGGAGTAAGCTTGTGGCGCCCTCGGGTGTCTTGTCGTAGCCGAAGTACCAAGTCTCCAACTTGGAAGCCTCGGGGCCGAATCCTTCGGGCGTGGTAGCGTCACAGAGACTGCTGATACCGCGCAGAGTGTAGTAAGACTACGTCCCGAGCTTCTTCCAGCTGGTCTAATGAATCCTCTCGGCTGGTTTGGTTGTTTTGTTCGTCGTATGCCTTTGCCCTCGGGGAACCGTATTCTAAGTCCGTGGGTAGGATGGCCTCGGCCCCATAGACCAGAAAAACGGCGAGAAACCCGTGGCTCGGCTCGGTGTTGTCCTCAGACTCCAAACCACCGAGGGTAGCTCTTTTATCCACCGCTTGCCAAACTTGTTGAGGTCGTTGTAGATCCTTGGTTTTAGTCCCTGCAAAATCATGCCATTGGCGCGCTCCACCTGTCCATTTGTCATCGGGTGAGCTATGGCGGCCTAGTCCACACGGATGTGGTGGTCCGCGCAGAAATCTAGGAACTTTTTCCCCGTGAACTGCGTGCCATTGTCGGTGATGATGGAGTTTGGGATCCCGAAGCGGTGGATGATATTTGTAAAGAACACCACTGCTTGCTCGGACCTGATGCTGGTTAAGGGTCGGACTTCGATCCACTTGGAGAATTTTTCGATGGCGACCAGCAGGTGCGTGAAGCCCCCGGGTGCCTTCTGCAAGGGACCGACGAGGTCCAAACCCCACACAGCAAATGGCCAAGTGATAGGTATTGTCTGTAGAGCCTGAGTGGGTAGGTGTGTCCGTCTCGCGTAGAATTGACACCCTCGGCAAGAGCGTACAATCCTAGTGGTGTCGGCCACCGCGGTCGGCCAGTAGAAGCCTTGTCAGAAAGCGTTTCCTACAAGGGTCCGAGGTGCTGCATGGTGAAGTTGTAGTGGAGACGAAACGTGACGCTGTCTCAGGCGCGAGACTGATGCCCGACAAGTCCCTCGCAAGGGTGCTGGCGTCATCAGTCCGCCTGGGGTTGGCATTTCATCGTGAAGCGTCGCCCGTCACTGTCTCAGGTACGAGGATAACGCCCGACATGTCCCCCGCTGGGGTGCCGACGCCAGCAACTTGCTCTGGCTCGATAGCCGACGAGGTGCTGCCTCTTGCCTGGTCATGGTTGCCCCGTCTCCATCTCCTTCGGCTAGGAGGGTGGCGGGGTTGACCCGAGTGTTCTTCTTCCGCCCTGGGGAGAGGTTGTCGTCGGGTTTGCCTTCACCGGGCGAGCCGACGACCGTCGTTGCTGTCGTGCTGGCGCGCCAACTGTCGGTGTTTCGGACCCGGGGGACCCTCAATCGAACCGACTAGTGAATTTTATGCCGCGTGTCCCTGCCTGGATGGATTGATGCAAGATGAAACACAAGGTTTATCCTGGTTCGGGCTAAGAAGGCCCTACTTCCAGCAGAGGGGGATGAGGCTTATATTATCTTGCACCGGAGTGCTTGTAGTAGGGGTTACAAGCTTCGCGAGAGAGGGAACGAGTCCCAGGTCTCTTGAGAGATCTCGTGTTGTGGAGTGAAGGTTGCACTGAAGAGTTCTTTGTTGGTGTTGCGCGAGTCGTAAGGGTGAGCTCCTCTCGCCCCTTTGGGAGGGCCCTGGGCATCTCCTTTTATAGGCACTAGGAGGTGACCCAACTGTACATGTGGGGGTGTAGCTAAGTGCTAACATGGCCGACGGAGAAGTGCTTGAGCCCTGTAGAAGCTTGGCTGGCGGTGCGGCCCTAGGTCCTACTGACGTTCCTTTGATTTCGTAGAGAGCTTGAGGACAGTCGACGTCATGAGCGCATGCCGGGGATCATCATTACCTGTTACTGGAGTAATTCGATGTGACACCGGTCTTGTTCCTTCATAGCCTGAGGTGGCTAGCTAGGGGTAGGATAATGTCATATTCCCTGTTCACGTAGTCGGTCCGAGGCCGTCTCGGGCGAGGTAGTGACTTCTCCCGAGGCCGAGGCTGAGGTCGGGCGAGGCGGTGACTCCTCCCGAGACCAAGGCTGAGGCCGAGACCTAGGTCGGGCGAGGCGGAGACCTCCTCCCGAGGCCGTGGCCGAGGCTGAGGCCTAGGTCAGGCGAGGCGGAGACCTCTTCTCAAGGCCGAGGCTGAGGCCGAGGCCTGGGTCGGACGTGAGGACGACTCCTCCTGAGGCCAAGGCTGGGGTCGGGTGAGGCGGAGCTCCCTGTTGCGCTCGAGGCTAAACTCGGGAGAGACGGTGACTTACTGTTGTTAGTCTTACCCCGGTAGTTGGCACAGTAGTCGGAATGGGGTGAATAGTGTTGTTATCTTGTCAGAACGATCAGTAAAAGGGTGAAGTGACTGCGGTCATTTCGATCTTGCCCACTGAGGCGCGCGTGTCAGGATAAGGTGTCAGGTGATCCCCGCATTAAATGCGCACGTGATACGGTCGGCGGCAAGGTGGTTTGGCCGAGGCTGCTATGCGACAAAGTTTACCCGAGCTTTACCTTGGGCGAGTCGGGGGTGCGCCCACCGCCTGAGGGGACCCTCGGGCGAGCCGTGAATTTTACGGGACTACCGTTGTTGCCCGAGGCTGGGCTCGGGTAAGACGAGATTGCGTCCCTTGGTAGACAAGGCTTTTAACTCTGATCCGTGCTTACCTGTCTTTTTTAAAGATGTTCTCCAGCCATGTTTTAGGACTATCGGGAGTACCCCTAATTATGGTACCCAACAGATAAGTTCTAAATATGTCATCCAGATTTAAGGACAAATCCAGACACGAATCAAATGTGTTGTAGAATCAAGTCTCACACATATGATGACTCATGGTACAGAAAGTAATGTCACATCTAAATTATATAGTAGAGGTTTTGTACAAAATAGCTAAATAAATATATCATATGATGACAACGATTCTCTACAACCATAGTTGATCGGGAGACGATGGCCTAGACCTCTCATGAAATTATCGCGACATCCTTAATTCTCCTTATCTTGTGTTACCTGTTCTTGATCTGGTGGTGAGTACAACAAGGGTGATCTCACATACGTTCATCGCTCAATAAGTTGTGGAGAATAATGTGCATGAGCTCACTTAAGGTGGGGACTCATGTAAAATGTAAGGCCTACCAAAGAGAATGGTTAAGGCTGAGCGTTGCTTTTAACAGGTTGGTCAAAATTTTATTAGCAGTTACTAAGTATAAGTAGATATCATCCCAATTAAATAAGAGATCACAATTAATAACAAATCCCATAGTGCAATGCAAATGATAGATTAAGTTTAATTGCATAAGTTAATCATGTGAGAGTCCTGAGTCGCTCTTGACTATGAGCATGGCTGATATACTTGTTTTACACTCTATAGAGGTTGCACATCTTTACCCACAATCCATGTGTCGGAGAGGAAATCTCTGGCCGGGTGGCGGAATGCACCCGCCCTAAATCCTAAGATGAGGAGGGGGCCTAGGCGTTTTGCGTGTTGCTAGATGGATGATGAACACAAGAACACGCAAGGGTTTAGAGTGGTTCGGGCCACCGGAGCGTAATACCCTACTCCACTGTGTGCTGTATTGAGCTTGAGAGCTTGTATGAACTTGTGAGTCTGAGAGTCTAAGTGAGGATGTTCCTCTCGTAATGTAATACTCAACTTGTAATTAGTGGAGGATAACCTAAGAGGAGAAAATTATACTCCTTTGTATACATGAGTGCATCATCTCTATCTATGAGTTCATGTGAACACATTACTTACACAAACAAACCATTAACAAGAGACACCCAAATAAAATTGTGCATCATGCTGGAATTTTTATTGTGAGTGCATTACTTGTGACAACATAAAAATAATGTGACTAGAAATATATTAAAGCCCAAAGTGGAATTTAAGGGTTAAAAGAAATTTTAGAATTTAAGAAAAAAAGAGAAGAAGGAAACAATACTATGTGAGTGAAATGAATAATAAAAATATATATAATAAAATATATTACTTCTATAATGGGATTTGAGTTTGTAAATTTTACCCAAAGGTGAAACTCCTAAAAGGATTCAAAATTCAGAATTTGAAATTGAAAACAAAAATGAAATAAAACAGAAAATAAAAGAAAAAAGAGAGAACAACCTTACCTGGGCTGCAAAAACTCATTTCGGCCCACCTCAAGAAACCGCCCACGCGGCCCAACTTTCCCCCTCTCACCGTGCGCCGACAGGTGGGACCGCGACGCCAGTGCCTCAAACACGCGCACGCTTCCTTGTTCAGCCGTGTCCCACTGCCACTGGGGCCAACCCGTCAGTCTCTCGCCCGCTTGCGCTCGCTCCCGCATCTCGCGTGACACTGCAACCTGGGTCCACTCGTCATCCCCTTCGCCCTCGCCCGTCAACGAACTCCGCGCGCTCCGCGTCGACCTCGCCGGAGATCTCGGGCGGGCGGCGTCGTGCATTGACGATTCCCACGGATACAAATAGCCAACCCATCCGTGGCACCCTGTGTCCACCTTACCCAGCCGCCAGTGCCGTAGAACGAGAGAGAGAGTGCGAATCGCGGTGACCTCGCCGCCGCCTCCGTGATTGCCACGGTTATCGACGCTCGGGCCTCAATTGGCGTTCACGAGGAGTTCACCTGAAGCCGGGGCCGCGGTAGTGAAGTCCGGCCATCGGGACAGCTTGGAATCGCTCGTCGTCGACCTCGGGCCGCCGCGGAATCGTTGGACGCCGTGGGATTCTGGTGCCTGCGCTGTGGTTGGTGACCAAGAAGGGGTCGGGCCTCTCGGTTTTGCGCGTGGAACCTGGTGGTGTGGGAGATTTTCCTCGGGCGCCTTCGGGAGGGCGATAATTCCTCGCCGGAGTACAAGCGCCGCCGCGAATCCGCTCTCCTCCGTGGGCGGGATTGCAACCTCTTCAATCGCCGGTGAGTCCTGGACGTCCACGTTCGCCTATTCTTCCTCTTTCGATTGCGCCAGGTAATTGCCATCATACCTCGTTGTTCCGCGGGATTGCGTTTCGCCGGTGTGCTCGCCGCCGTGCGTGGGCTTTGCGCCGCCGCCGTCGGTAACAATTGGGAAGAAGGGCGCGCGACCGTCTGATGTCCAAGGAACGGCTCTGATTAGAAGCAGATGATACCCCTTCGCGACATTAAATCGGGGCCGTTGATCTTTGATCGGACGGAGCGGGGGGGAGATTTCGGAGTAATTAGATCTGCGCCGTTGATCGCAGAATGGACGGGCCGTGCGACGTACCGCTTCGCGGGCGGCCAGATCTAATCTGGTTCGGTGGTTGACGATCCAACGGCTGTAGATGCGTACCGGTTCGGTATATATTAAATCTAATCTGGGCCCTCGGCTGGGAATCGAACGGCTAGGATCAAACGGTACCCCTTCGGTATGGCATTTTAGCTTATGAAACCCTAGGTTTCCTTGGATTAGAACCCGCCGTCCCTTAGTCACTGTTCTCTGTGTCTGGGGCGACTTACACCGAGCCCCCTGCGTTTTCCATTAATTGAGGCCCAGTCCAGAGCAGTGTAAAACCAGAGAAAATGATTATTAAATAGATTTTTAATAGGAAAATAATTGCTAGAACTTTATAAATTCATAGAAAATTCATACTAACTCCAAATTCATCCATTCCAGTTCCTAAAATTTTGTAATTTTATTCTCTAGCACTTAGTATCTCTGTTTTATCATGAAAACAGTAAGAAATTTATTTAACACTTAATCTTATTCTAAACACATAAAACCTTTGGAAAATGCATAACTTGAAATCTATAACTCAGAAAATTATGATTTCTGTTCTTAGGATTTTATTTTAATGTGTAGATTATTACTGTGTATTTTGTTTATATGCTTGGTGTAATGTTAATTTCTCTATATGCACTGTGCTTGTTTGTATTGTGGCGAGTAGAAGAGCCCGTTGCTGAGGATCCTGGTGAGCAGCAGGTTGAAGTAGCTGAGCAGGAGCTCATTGAAGGCAAGTTGTGCCCTTGACCACTTTTTACCCAATAATGTTCTTTAAATATCACTTATCCATGCATAGGTTAATTTTGATGGGACCCAATAGGTCACCCTAGATTGCTTATCTCATTACCTTGTTTACCCCTGAATCACTTGGGTAGTTTGCTATTGCTTTATATGGTTTTGGGATAATCATTTATTACCTCTATGTTCCAATTCTTGTTGTTGTTCTGTTTATGTTCATGTTGATATCATTAATGTTAATTGGAACATAGAGCTTAACTTGAGAACCACGTGCCACCACAAGGGAGGAATGGGACCCCTTGGCTGACTAATTAGGAAAGCTAGTGGAAGACTACCTTACCCGAAAGGGGCAAGGGCAGTAAGGGAGTGGTCAGTGTAGGGAGGTCCCTGGTTGGTTTTGCTGGGATGGCAGTCAGCCAGGAACCCTGCATTGGAACTTCCTATAAACTGTAGCGGGTTTTCGGAAGCTAGTGGAACTTTGTAAAGGCCTCGTAGTGTTGCCCTGCCGCGCTTCCTAGGTAGAGGTGTATGGGATTCATGACCCCTTGGCAGATGGGTAACATGACTTGTGGGTAAAGGGTACAACCTCTGCAGAGTGTAAAACTGGTATACTAGCCGAGCTCGCGGTCATGAGCAGCTCAGGACTCTCTGATGTTTAAATTATGGAACTTAAATTCAATTTTGTCATTTGCATTGCATGGGTTTGTTATTAATTTTGTTCTATTACTTTACTTATGGTTTGGTATTTACTTACACTTAGTAATTGCTAATAAAATTTTGACCAACTACTTAAAAGCAATGCTCAGCTTTAACCCCTATCTTTGATTAAGCCTTACACATCACATGAACTCACACCTTTGTGAGTTTATGTCCACTGGTTCCCCACAACTTGTTGAGCTATGATCATGTGTGAGCTCACCCTTGCTGTCTCACACCCCCCCACAGGAGAAGATCAGGTGGTTCAGGAGGAGCCGCCTAACACTGAGGAGTTCGATCTGATCTAGGTGGCGTTTCCCAGTCGACATTGGCGCCAACGATCCTTAGTTCGTTTTATCTTTATTACTTTATTTTGTAATAAGTCTTCCGCTATGTAATAAATACTCTGATGATTTATGACATTTATCTCTATACACTCTATTATTATATGTGTTGTCTTCTTGGCGCATGTATGAGATGCACCTGGCTTTGTTCCTTAAAGCCGGGTGTTACAGAAGTGGTATCAGAGGAAATGTTGACTGTAGGACGAAACCTAGATAGAAATGGACAAAACCCTTACCTACTTATCTTACTCTGATTCATTCTATACTTACCTTACTCTGAATTTTTCTATACTTATCTTGATCCTGTCTCACCTTCTACTGTTCTACTCTGATCATTCTTATCTTCTCTATTCTAAGACAAGATGGATTTCAAACCTTGGAATCCCTACCCCTATGACATTTTTAAGAGATAGGAAGCCTAAGACAAAATTAAAACTATTTTCCCTATTAAAAATATTGGTTGATTGTTCTGATGATCAATGCCTGATTTGCTTCTTTGATTGATTGAAATAGTATAGATGGGCATTTTAGCATGTACCACTATAATGTATTGTATTGGCTTTAGTAGATGACACACTAATCTACTTAGCTAATAAGTCCCCCAAAGTAACATGATTGTAATTACTGCCTTGTCTATTGCTCTTTCTTACCTTATATATCTAACCCAGATGGTCAATACCAGGAAAGGAAAGATTATCACGCAACAGCAAACAGAAATGAATCCTCCAAATCCTCCACCTGTTGAAACCGATCAAGTGATTGCAACCCAAAGGCTGGTAATACAACAATTGACAGACATGATGACCGAAATGCAAAACCAGATAAGACAAGAACGCGAGGAAATACGTCAGGCCCGTCTGGAGATACAACAAGAAATAAGGCAATCACGGTTGGAGAGACAACAACAACAACCACCATCTTCACCACCACCAGCTCCACCAAGCTACATAAACATATACATAAATTACTACTATTTGTAGGATCTACAGGTTCCTTTAGTTAGTATTAGGTATGATACTATTTTAGGAGGAATAAACAGGTCTATCTGTTCCCATGTGTTGCTAATAAAATTATGCGTCATGCTGAGATTTTGGTTTGGGCATATGTGTTGAGCAATATGAGAAAACCCATGAGAGAAATTACACCTAAAGGGCCTGTTGAGGCGAATCAAATGACACGTAGATTGACATTAACCATTATGGGTAGAGATTTTGGAGCTACTGCTATAATATTGGAGTCAAGCAGTATAGATTTAATCCTTGGTATGTCATGGCTAAGAAAGGCAAAGGCCGTTATAGCATGTGGTAGAGGTACCGTAGAACTCACTACTACTAAAGGAGAAAGGTTTCAAGTTAACATTGCAGTAACCTCCTCATCCATGCGTGCAATGTTCTTTATGCCTGAGGAGTTTGTTGGTGACAATATCCGGGTGGTTAGAGATTTTCCGGATGTCTTTCCAGAGGAGTTACCAGGGATGCCACCTGATAGAGAAGTTGAGTTTGTTATTGACCTCTTACCTGGAACCGCCCCTATTTCTAAACGGCCATATAGGATGTCCGTAGAGGAGTTGAAGGAGCTTAAAAAGCAGTTAACTGAGTTACAAGAGGCTGGGTACATTCGTCCGAGTTCCTCACCTTGGGGAGCACCGGTCTTGTTTGTACAGAAGAAGGATGGATCGCAACGGATGTGTGTGGATTATAGATCTCTTAATGATGTTACGGTGAAGAACAAGTATCCGTTGCCCCGTATTGAGGATTTATTTGATCAGATGAGAGGTGCAAGAGTATTTTCGAAGATTGATCTCCGATCCGGTTACCATCAGATGAGGATTAGACCATCGGATATTCCCAAGACGGCTTTCTCGACTAGATATGGATTATATGAGTTTACTGTTATGTCGTTTGGATTAACCAATGCACCAGCTTATTTTATGAACTTAATGAACAAGGTGTTTATGGAGTATTTGGACAGATTCGTCGTGGTATTCATCGACGATATTCTTATTTATTCTCAGAGTGATAGTGATCACGAGGAACATCTGAGATTGGTGCTACAGAAGCTACGAGATAATCAACTCTATGCTAAGTTCAGCAAGTGCGAGTTTTGGATTGGCGAAGTGCCATTTCTTGGTCATATTATTTCTAATGGAGGAATATCAGTGGATCTTGCTAAAGTGAAGGAGATAATGGAGTGGAGAGTACCCACTACAGTTACCGAGATTCGGAGTTTCTTGGGATTAGCAGGCTATTATCGGAGATTTATTGAAGGATTTTCTAAGATTGCTAAGCCTATGACTTCGCTTTTGGAGAAAGGAAAAGAATTTAAGTGGGACGAGAAGTGTCAAGACAGCTTTGATCTATTGAAGAAGAGGTTGATGTCGCCACCAGTATTGGTTATGCCAGACCTACAGAAAGGATTTGATATCTATTGTGATGCATGTGGCCAAGGACTTGGATGTGTGCTCATGCAAGAAGGACATGTGATTGCCTATGCTTCTCGTCAGTTACGCAAGCATGAATTGAACTACCCTACTCATGACTTGGAATTGGCAGCCGTTGTGCATGCACTTAAGATTTGGAGACATTATATCATGGGGACCAAGTGCCAAGTATACACGGATCATAAGAGTTTGAAGTATATATTCACTCAGAAGGATCTCAACCTTAGGCAACGCCGTTGGTTGGAGCTTATTAAGGATTATGATTTGGAGATTCACTATCACCCGGGCAAGGCGAATTTGGTTGCAGATGCCTTGAGTCGCAAGGAGCATGTTCATTCAGCTATTGTTGCCCAACTACCCGATGAGATTGTTGAGGATTTCAGGAGACTTAACCTGGGGATAGTTGCTCATACTGAGGGAGTTACTATTGATGTGGAACCTACTTTGGAGCAAGAGATCCGCAAAGGACAAATTGGTGATGCTAAGATAAAAGAGATTAAGGATCTGATTACTGAAGGTCGAGTTCCGGAATTCACGGAAGATGAGCAGGGCACTGTATGGTTCAAGGACAGGATGTGTGTTCCTGATATTAAAAGCCTTCGAGAGACTATATTGAAGGAGGCCCATGACTCGGATTATTCTATTCATCCTGGTAGTACTAAGATGTATCAGGATTTGAAGCGGAAGTATTGGTGGTATGGATTGAAAAGAGATGTAGCTGCACATGTGGCTATGTGCGATGTATGTCAAAGAGTTAAGGCTGAACACCAGAGGCCAGCTGGACTATTGCATCCACTGAAGATACCCGAGTGGAAATGGGAAGAGATTGGTATGGATTTCATTACTGGATTGCCTCGCACCCAGAAAGGATATGATTCTATATGGGTTATTGTGGATAGACTGACCCAAGTGGCTCATTTCATTCTGGTCAAGACCACTTATAAGGGATCTCAATTGGAGAGTATATATGGCTCGGATTGTGTCTCTACACGGTGTACCAAAGAAGATCGTCTCGGATAGAGGATCAAGGTCTACCTCCAGATTTTGGAAAAGTTTTCACGAGAATATGGATACGAAGTTGAATTTTAGTTCGGCCTACCATCCTCAGACTGATGGACAGACTGGAAGGACTAATCAAGTATTATAAGACATGTTGGGAGCTTGTACCCTTTAGCATGGTAGTGGTTGGGACAAGAGTCTACCTTATGCTGAGTTCTCATAATAATAATTACCAGGCCAGTCTGAAGATGTTACCGTTCGAGGCTCTATATGATAGGAAACACAGGACTCCTCTATTTTGGACCAGACTAGAGGAAGACAGTTCTTTGGGCCTGAACTAATTCAAGAAGCAGAAGAACAAGTCCGTATAACCCGTGAGGATTTGAGGGTAGCTCAGACCCGGAGAAAGAGCTACGCTGGTAATAGAAGAAGACCACTGGAATTTGAGGAAGGTGATCTTGTGTACCTCAAGGTGTCACCACTTCGTGGAATGAGGAGATTCAAAGTTAAGGGCAATTGTCCCCTCACTTTATTGGACCACTCAGAGTTTTTTTAGGCGAGTTGGAGAGATGGCCTATCAACTCGAGCTACCTGATAATATATCTGATGCGTATAATGTATTTCATGTGTCTTGACTTAAGAAGTGTCTTCGTGTCCCTAAGGAACAACTACCAATGGAAGAGCTCAGTGTCTAAGGTGATTTGACTTACACGGAGTACCCCATCAAGATTTTGGATACTTTGACTCGAGTTACGAGGAATAAGGTGATAAAGATGTGCAAAGTACAATGGAGTCACCACGGTGAAGATGAAGCAACTTGGGAAAGAGAAGAAGAGCTTCGTATAGATTTTCTCCATCTTTTTCCTAGATCTTCCTAAATCTCGAGGACGAGATTCTTTTTAAGGGGGGTAGGATTTGTAATACTCAACTTGTAATTAGTGGAGGATAACCTAAGAGGAGAAAATTATACTCCTTTGTATACATGAGTGCATCATCTCTATCTATGAGTTCATGTGAACACATTACTTACACAAACAAACCATTAACAAGAGACACCCAAATAAAATTGTGCATCATGCTGGAATTTTTATTGTGAGTGCATTACTTGTGACAACATAAAAATAATGTGACTAGAAATATATTAAAGCCCAAAGTGGAATTTAAGGGTTAAAAGAAATTTTAGAATTTAAGAAAAAAAGAGAAGAAGGAAACAATACTATGTGAGTGAAATGAATAATAAAAATATATATAATAAAATATATTACTTCTATAATGGGATTTGAGTTTGTAAATTTTACCCAAAGGTGAAACTCCTAAAAGGATTCAAAATTCAGAATTTGAAATTGAAAACAAAAATGAAATAAAACAGAAAATAAAAGAAAAAAGAGAGAACAACCTTACCTGGGCTGCAAAAACTCATTTCGGCCCACCTCAAGAAACCGCCCACGCGGCCCAACTTTCCCCCTCTCACCGTGCGCCGACAGGTGGGACCGCGACGCCAGTGCCTCAAACACGCGCACGCTTCCTTGTTCAGCCGTGTCCCACTGCCACTGGGGCCAACCCGTCAGTCTCTCGCCCGCTTGCGCTCGCTCCCTCATCTCGCGTGACACTGCAACCTGGGTCCACTCGTCATCCCCTTCGCCCTCGCCCGTCAACGAACTCCGCGCGCTCCGCGTCGACCTCGCCGGAGATCTCGGGCGGGCGGCGTCGTGCATTGACGATTCCCACGGATACAAATAGCCAACCCATCCGTGGCACCCTGTGTCCACCTTACCCAGCCGCCAGTGCCGTAGAACGAGAGAGAGAGTGCGAATCGCGGTGACCTCGCCGCCGCCTCCGTGATTGCCACGGTTATCGACGCTCGGGCCTCAATTGGCGTTCACGGGGAGTTCACCTGAAGCCGGGGCCGCGGTAGTGAAGTCCGGCCATCGGGACAGCTTGGAATCGCTCGTCGTCGACCTCGGGCCGCCGCGGAATCGTTGGACGCCGTGGGATTCTGGTGCCTGCGCTGTGGTTGGTGACCAAGAAGGGGTCGGGCCTCTCGGTTTTGCGCGTGGAACCTGGTGGTGTGGGAGATTTTCCTCGGGCGCCTTCGGGAGGGCGATAATTCCTCGCCGGAGTACAAGCGCCGCCGCGAATCCGCTCTCCTCCGTGGGCGGGATTGCAACCTCTTCAATCGCCGGTGAGTCCTGGACGTCCACGTTCGCCTATTCTTCCTCTTTCGATTGCGCCAGGTAATTGCCATCATACCTCGTTGTTCCGCGGGATTGCGTTTCGCCGGTGTGCTCGCCGCCGTGCGTGGGCTTTGCGCCGCCGCCGTCGGTAACAATTGGGAAGAAGGGCGCGCGACCGTCTGATGTCCAAGGAACGGCTCTGATTAGAAGCAGACGATACCCCTTCGCGACATTAAATCGGGGCCGTTGATCTTTGATCGGACGGAGCGGGGGGGAGATTTCGGAGTAATTAGATCTGCGCCGTTGATCGCAGAATGGACGGGCCGTGCGACGTACCGCTTCGCGGGCGGCCAGATCTAATCTGGTTCGGTGGTTGACGATCCAACGGCTGTAGATGCGTACTGGTTCGGTATATATTAAATCTAATCTGGGCCCTCGGCTGGGAATCGAACGGCTAGGATCAAACGGTACCCCTTCGGTATGGCATTTTAGCTTATGAAACCCTAGGTTTCCTTGGATTAGAACCCGCCGTCCCTTAGTCACTGTTCTCTGTGTCTGGGGCGACTTACACCGAGCCCCCTGCGTTTTCCATTAATTGAGGCCCAGTCCAGAGCAGTGTAAAACCAGAGAAAATGATTATTAAATAGATTTTTAATAGGAAAATAATTGCTAGAACTTTATAAATTCATAGAAAATTCATACTAACTCCAAATTCATCCATTCCAGTTCCTAAAATTTTGTAATTTTATTCTCTAGCACTTAGTATCTCTGTTTTATCATGAAAACAGTAAGAAATTTATTTAACACTTAATCTTATTCTAAACACATAAAACCTTTGGAAAATGCATAACTTGAAATCTATAACTCAGAAAATTATGATTTCTGTTCTTAGGATTTTATTTTAATGTGTAGATTATTACTGTGTATTTTGTTTATATGCTTGGTGTAATGTTAATTTCTCTATATGCACTGTGCTTGTTTGTATTGTGGCGAGTAGAAGAGCCCGTTGCTGAGGATCCTGGTGAGCAGCAGGTTGAAGTAGCTGAGCAGGAGCTCATTGAAGGCAAGTTGTGCCCTTGACCACTTTTTACCCAATAATGTTCTTTAAATATCACTTATCCATGCATAGGTTAATTTTGATGGGACCCAATAGGTCACCCTAGATTGCTTATCTCATTACCTTGTTTACCCCTGAATCACTTGGGTAGTTTGCTATTGCTTTATATGGTTTTGGGATAATCATTTATTACCTCTATGTTCCAATTCTTGTTGTTATTCTGTTTATGTTCATGTTGATATCATTAATGTTAATTGGAACATAGAGCTTAACTTGAGAACCACGTGCCACCACAAGGGAGGAATGGGACCCCTTGGCTGACTAATTAGGAAAGCTAGTGGAAGACTACCTTACCCGAAAGGGGCAAGGGCAGTAAGGGAGTGGTCAGTGTAGGGAGGTCCCTGGTTGGTTTTGCTGGGATGGCAGTCAGCCAGGAACCCTGCATTGAAACTTCCTATAAACTGTAGCGGGTTTTCGGAAGCTAGTGGAACTTTGTAAAGGCCTCGTAGTGTTGCCCTGCCGCGCTTCCTAGGTAGAGGTGTATGGGATTCATGACCCCTTGGCAGATGGGTAACATGACTTGTGGGTAAAGGGTACAACCTCTGCAGAGTGTAAAACTGGTATACTAGCCGAGCTCGCGGTCATGAGCAGCTCAGGACTCTCTGATGTTTAAATTATGGAACTTAAATTCAATTTTGTCATTTGCATTGCATGGGTTTGTTATTAATTTTGTTCTATTACTTTACTTATGGTTTGGTATTTACTTACACTTAGTAATTGCTAATAAAATTTTGACCAACTACTTAAAAGCAATGCTCAGCTTTAACCCCTATCTTTGATTAAGCCTTACACATCACATGAACTCACACCTTTGTGAGTTTATGTCCACTGGTTCCCCACAACTTGTTGAGCTATGATCATGTGTGAGCTCACCCTTGCTGTCTCACACCCCCCACAGGAGAAGATCAGGTGGTTTAGGAGGAGCCGCCTAACACTGAGGAGTTCGATCTGATCTAGGTGGCGTTTCCCAGTCGACATTGGCGCCGACGATCCTTAGTTCATTTTATCTTTATTACTTTATTTTGTAATAAGTCTTCCGCTATGTAATAAATACTCTGATGATTTATGACATTTATCTCTATACACTCTATTATTATATGTGTTGTCTTCTTGGCGCATGTATGAGATGCACCTGGCTTTGTTCCTTAAAGCCGGGTGTTACACGTAACGTGGTGTGCCCTCCCTTTTATAGTCCAAGGGGGGCACGTACAAGGGTACTGAGCCCTGACATGTGCGCCCAGGAACATAATGGATGGAAGGAAGGAACTACTGCCTGCAACGTCAGGGTAATCTCCAAGCGCCATAATATCCATAGTGCATACAATATTGATATCTCGTGGCAGCGTCCTTGGTAACACGCGAGTCATGATGAGTGCAGCGCATGCGACAGCACAGGCGTATTGCCTGCCAATGGAATAGACAGGCACACCCCTGCCAGCGGAATGGACAGGTCTCATTAAATGCTAAGGCGGCACACTGCTTGCTAGTAGAGTGGATAGGTCGCCGCCTGACAGCAGAGTGGGCAGGCCTCATTAAATGCCAAGGCGACACATTACTTGTTAGGCGGCGCGCCTTATCCGCAATAAATGCAGGGGCCGCGCAACCCGGAGGCCTTACGTTAGGCTCCGTCCACCGGCTTACGTCACACGCGGCAGGCCACGTGGCAGCGTCGGGTCTCCGCCTGAGTAGAGAGCAGAAGCGTCATGCGGACAGGTCCACACCAGGCTAGGCCTGGACACGTGTCAGCACCGAACCCCTGCCTGAGCAAGGCCTGGGTATTCTCTGTCCCAGAGTCCTGGGACCCAGCTGTGGGCAGCCTGGACCCCACACAGAGGGCTCCAGGACCCGTCTCGGGGGTCCAGGCTGCGCCCGTGGGGGTCATGGTCCTTTCACGGGGGTCCAGTCTACATGAATAGGGGTCCGACACTTTCCCATGGGGGTCCGGACCCACTATTGATATCTTGGAGTACATCGTCTTCTCTGGCCACGTGGCGACCCCGGAGCCATCCACGTGGTGGGGTCAAGTGTTGTTCACCACGCAACTAAAGGTAGCCGCGCGGGTATAGCGTCTTCACACTGTAGTAAGGGGTACCCCTGTTTCAGGGTACCGACAGTGGCCCCCGGGTCCACCACAGGGGAGGATGCGAGCCTGCAGGTGGGGCCAAAACTTGTACCTTGCGTTAGCATGGCATGACCGGTGACTGGGGCGCCACCTCAGCGCGCGCCGCATTAATTCGGCGCGCACGTGCTGTCAGTCTGCCATCAGTCACATCAACTGTCGTGTCTGTCCCCGCGGCTGACTAATGCGTGGTCCCATTGCATGATGGTTTTGCCAGGCCACGCGTGAGGCACCTTGGTCCTGCTGCCTTTAAAAATTCACCTTTTGTCCTCTGTGGTGGCCTTGAGGAAGCGCAGTACTATCCCAAGCGGTGTTTCAACTTCTCTGCACCTAGGGACCGGCACCCAATGAGGATGACTCGTGGGCCCAGGCCCCCGCGTCAGGGACTGGGCCGTTGGTTTCGGCGGAGATGAAGAGGTGCACTACCGCGGGTGGCGGTTCGCCTTCTCCGCACTCGGGAACCAGCATACCAGCTGTATGACCTGTGGGATCGGGCCCCTGTGTCATAGGCTGGGTTGCCCTGGTGTGCATCGGGGGAGATTTCCCGTGGCATTTCGGGGCGCGAGCGGGAGAGTCTGCTTAAAAAGGGATTCACCCTGCGAGCAGCAGTCATGCTTTTGCTTCCCTCCCACTCGCTGCGCCCTTTCGCCTCCAAGCTCTTTGCGCCCCATTGCCTTCAAGGTCTCTGCTTTGCGCTGCTATAGTTGCCATGGCCTTGTTAGTTCATCCTGAGCGCTTCTAGACTAAGTGGGCACTCGACATGGTGCGCCGTCTGCCTGGATAGAGCGTGCCGACGTTCGGCGGAAGGATCCGCGCCAGCGCCATCCTCCTCGGCGATCTTGCCGCGGGGGAGTCTGTGCTCTTCATCTCCTGTGTGTTGGTGCTGCCGATCTCGCCTTTCTTCTTTCTGTTGCTGGAGGAGTGCGGCCTCATGGGAGGTGGCGCTCTTCCGCTAGTGCTCCATTTCAAGGATGTTCATCAGCCTTGCGGAGGTGGAAAGCGAGCTGAGCTGTGGCTCCATCTTCCGCATGAACTTCATTGCCTCCTGCAGCGGCCTCGTGGCATGCCTCCATGAACTGGTTGAGCTCTGGCTCCGTTTCAGCGGCTAGGCCGCCGAGCGCCACGTGTCGCCGCGCTTCCAACTCTTTGGCTTTAATAGCCCCGACGTCGCCTCCAACGATGAGGGCTCCTTTGTCTCGACGCACGCGTCGAGGAGGCCACCGCCGCCGGCAAGCCACCCGAAAGGTCGTACAGGACGTCATGAAGTTGGTGGCCGCGCGCTTTCGGCGTGACCCTGCTGGTGCCGAGTAGTTCGTACCTGTAGGAATGGAGCTAGGGCTCCGCTTGAAAGCGGATGTAATAACTTTGTTTTTGTAAGATACTTTAGTGTACTACTTATCGAGCAGTATTAACACTTATCTGTATGCTATTTGTCCCTATTGTGTGTGGTGTTACTGACTCCTTCCCGGTACCAGGCCCCCCTAGGATGTAGGCTCGACGTGTCAAGGCTGGATACCAGCATACCTAAAAGAGTTGGCAACGGCCCCTAGGAGGAAGCCTCGACTGGGACCTGGACCTGTACACAACTTCAGCCAGGAAGCGTTAGTAGCACACCCATAGAACCCACCGTCTGATATTAGCCACCCTTTGATACATGCATAGGACCTGCTGAACTTAGCCTAGGAAGCCAAGTTGTGTGTTCGGACCCCCTGGACCACGATGCCACATACTAGGACACTCGTCGCAGAGTGGTGGAGCGTGCAGGCTTATGATACGGGACCAGGCTAAGTGGCTACATGACTCCAGATCACCCAAGGAGACAAGTGTCCATTCTATAGAACCAGACCCCAGATTGTCGGACCCACAGAACCATAGCTCCAAATACTAGGGTACTCGTCACAGAGTGGTGGAGTGTGCAGGCTTAGGGTACGGAACCGAGCTAAGCGGCTACACAGCCCCAGACCACCCCATGGAATGAGCTCCCATTCTTTAGAACCGGCCCCCAGGCCGTCGGACCCCCCTGCCTTCGTAGAGGGGTCCTAAACTACAAGCCTGGCTACTCAATTCGGATGTCGTCATATCAGCAGGGATGGGAACTGTATGGGTGGGTTAGATAAAAAATAATATCTAGAAACTGTAGGATAAAACCATGGAGCAGGAGGCTAAGACTATCATAAAAGCACATCTAAGGGGGTAATTCTTTTCTTTATAACCTTACATGCATGGGTGCAGACCAACAGGCCGGGTTTATGAGGGCAGACCTCACCGGGCTGGTGTACACATATGCACAACCTAATTACAAAAGAAGAAAAACTTAACCCCTCAGACTTGCTCCTATGGGCAGAACTTACTGAAAGGGAAATGTGCCCTTGGGCCATTTCTATAAGATTTTGGTGATTTAGTGCTCCACACAAATGCTTTGAGTAATATTTGTGCCAAAGACTCAAGAAGTGCAAATCAAGATTAAAGGTATGTTTCTAGACTTAGTACATTGTTTTGAAGACTAATGTATTGTGTCTAAGTGCTAGAAACAGGAGAAATCGCTTTGGAGAAAAGTTGGCTATGTTCAGCCAAAAGGTTGCTCGGTCTGGGTGCACCGGACTGTCCAGTGGTGCACCGGACAGTGTCCGGTGGTGCACCGGACAGTGTCCGGTGTGCCAGAACCAGTCCCGGTGAACAGCCTGCTCTCGGGTCTCGACGACGGCATACGACTATAAATCACCGGACTGTCCGATGGTGCACCGGACTGTCCGGTGAGTCGTCTGCGGCGAAGTCGCTGCTCTCGGGAACCAAGTCAACAACGTACGGCTATAATTCACCGGACTGTCTGGTGAGGCACCGGACTGTCCGATGAGCCAACGGTCGGGCGCGCCAACGGTCGGCCGTGCAATCCACGCGTGACGCGTGGCCGAGCCAACGGTCGGATGGGGGCACCGGACTGTCCGGTGTGCACCGGACAATGTCCGGTGCGCCAACGGCTCCAGATCTTCAACGGTCAGCTACGCCAGATTAGGAAAGCAATCCGCACCGGAAAGTGTCCGGTGGTGCACCGGACTGTCCGGTGCGCCACCCAACAGAAGGCAAGATTTGCCTTCCTGGATTGCTTCCAACGGCTCCTAGCTGCCTTGGGGCTATAAAAAGGGACCCCTAGGCGCATGGAGGAGTACACCAAGCATTCTTTGATCAACTCTAAGCACCAAGACTCCATTTCCGCGCTTTTGATTCTTTGTGATAGCAACTAGAGCTCCATTTGAGTAGAGAACTCTTTGAGTTATGTTGCGAGCTCAAGTTGTGACTTGTGTGCGTGTTGTTGCTCTGATTTTGTGTCTTGTGTGTGTGCTCATCCCATCCTTACTTCCGTGCTTATTTGTGATCATCAAATTGTAAGGGCGAGAGGCTCCAAGTTATGGAGATCCCTCGCAAGCGGGATATAGTGAAACAAAGCAAAACACCGTGGTATTCAAGTGGGTCTTTGGACCGCTTGAAAGGGGTTGAGTGCAACCCTCGTTCGTTGGGACGCCACAACGTGGAGTAGGCAAGTGTTGGACTTGGCCGAACCACGGGATAAACCACTGTGCCTCTCTGTGTTGATTTCTTTGTGGTTATCGTGTTTAGCAAGAACTCCTCTCTAGCCACTTGGCTTTATTGTTCTAACACTTAATCAAGCTTGTGGCCTTGAGTTTTAAGTTTTTACAGGATCACCTATTCACCCCCTCTAGGTGCTCTCACTTACGGAGATGCTCCATGTTCTAGGGGCTAGGAAGAGGTTCTCCTGATGTTGCGGCAAGACGGATACAACCGGGTCGGCATACTTCCATCACCTTGAAGGGTCCTTCCCAGCTGGGAGAGAGTTTGCAGACCCCTTCTTGGTTCGGTACTCGCCGTGGGACTAGGTCCCTACCCAGAGCTCCCTACTTGTGCACGAACCGTTGGCAGTGGCGCCTGGGCGCCTAGTTGCAACGTGCACTTCAGATCACCGCCTTCCATCTGTGTTCGTTGATGGAGTCCATGTCCTCGCGCTGTAGCCACTCCTGCACAGACTTATCAAAAGACTGGACCCATGGGGAGTCCAGAAGGGTTTCCAGGGGAAGGCAGGCTTCGGCCCCATAGGCCAGGGAGTACGGGGTCTCCCTGGTGGCCCGTCTACTTGTCGTCACCGGAGTCAGAACCTTTGGTGAAGACATCCTTCAGGACCCCCTCGGGTGACTGATACCCGAGGTCCGGTTCTCCTGCTGCCACCTCGCCGCTGTCGACCCTTTCCTTGCCAGGCCGGCGGCGAGGAGGGGAGCCATCCCTGGAGGTCTGCTCGCGCCGCTCGCTGACACGCTTTGCAAGCTCAATGATCTCGCGACACTCTGCAGTGCTGTGGCGACTGTTGGGGTGTACAGGGCTTGAGCCGCTGCTAACCCTCTGCGGCCGTGGGTGCTTGTTGTGCTCGTTCTGGTCCCCAGCCGCAACTGCAACGACCAGAGCGGCAGACGACGACTTCTCATGGCCGCGATTCTTTTTCTTCTTCTTTTTGTCGTCCTGAGCGACGGCGCCCGAGCCACCCGTCTGGGCAGCCTCGGTCTGTGGTGTCGAGAGCCATGCATGGCCCTCGGCGGCTCTGGCGCACTTGTCGGCCAGAGCGAAGAGTGTGGAGACAGTCTCCACATCGTGTGTGGCTAACTTCTCCAACATCTTTTCATCACGTACTCCCTGGCGGAAAGTAGTGATGATAGAAGCATCAGAAATACGAGGTATGGTGCCTCGTACCTTGGTGAAGCGGGAGATAAACGTCCGGAGAGTTTTCCCTGGCTCCTGCCTCACTACGTGGAGGTGGGCCTCCATGCCATGCTGTTGGTAAGCGATGGCAAAGTTCGCTGTGAACCGCGCACAGAGCTCTTCTTAGGAGTAGATCAATCCTGGGGAAAGGTTCATGAGCCAAGTCCGGACCGGCCCAGACAAGGCAACATGGAAGTATGTCGCCATCACCGTTGTGTATCCACCTGCTGCTGTGATGGTGGTGACGTAAACCTGCAAGAATTCCGATGGATTGGACGTACCATCATACTTCTCCGGCAGGTGTGGCCAGAACTTGGATGGCTAGGTCGCCGCGCAGAGATGGTTCTTGAGTGCGGCGCAGCCCACGCCGGCCAATGGGACACCCGCCTGGATCCGGGCACCCGTTGGAGTCTGCGGTGCAACTTCAGCGAAGTCGTAGTCGAGGTTGCGACCCTCGACGTTCTATCGGTGCTCTCGCACCCTCTCCAAAGAGATGCGGGCATCTGTGACACCCCAGTGTCACCTAGGGTTTCTCTCAAAATGCTAACCCATGAACCATCATCTTATGTGAACCAAATTTAAGTATGAACATCAAATTGACTTAAGAATAAAGGACCCACTAAGCCTATACTTAAAAGTATCATGTGCAAAACAAATGGGTTTTTCAAAAAAAGCAAAAAAATGTGCAACCCCAATAAAAACACTAATTGAACCCTATAAACAAATTTCAAGAGAAAGGGGAAAAGGGTATGAAGAATACAAAATCATGACTTGGGCCAATTATAAACATTGAAGTATATTTAATAAGCAACAATTAAGATTGAAGAAGCTTGGCCAAAATAATTCAAATAAAACCCCAAGCAAGCTTCTCATGTGGGGACTCAATAGGAAATTCTGAATTTCAGAATTATGAATTTCAGACCTTGAGCCAAAGATCAAGCGTGTTCACCTTGATCCCTAACTCAAATCCTAATGACCCCATTAACAAAAACGTGCCTAACTAACCCCTCTGTCGCCTGCCAGAAGATGGCATTGGGACACGTGCCTCGGACACATCAAACCAGAGATCTTCTCCCTGTGTGCGACAGTGAGACAAACCAGATTTCTTCCCTCTCTACCTCCTAATCCAGTCAACCAAATGTTGGAATTTGCTCTCAGTTGCAAGGGGATCCAACAAGGGTGAACAGTGACGTCAACAGGGCACTCGCGTTAGATGGCAAAAGCTCTGTTAATCTAGCCTCTTACGGGCACTGTGCAGGGGTATTTATAGGTACCTGAGCGCGCAGCGCCTTGAGCTAAGGACGCATGTGCCCTCAGCTACCTTGGTTATCCCCAGAATATTCCCATAAAGCGGGGTTATAGACCGTAATTACAGGGATGCCTTTACAAATTAGGCCCGTAACGCACGGCGGCCACGCGGGGCCCGTTACGATGGGCCGGATCGCACGTGGGCCTCTGAGCTGGACGAGGCCGCACTGTGGGATGCCCTTCGTCGCCGGTCTTCGTCTGGTGCAGAAGAAGCGAAGGGTGTCCCTACCTGTTTTGTCTCTGTTAGCTCAGCTGCTGCAGCGAAGGCTTCGAGCGAAGGGTGGCGCCTTTGCCTTCGCCCCAACATTTGCCCTCCGAGGGACCAGTTCGACAAAGTCACCTGGTGCCGAAGATGTCGCTAGATGGCGGAGACGCTGCCCTCGCTCGAAGTGGTTCCGCGGGGGTTTTTGATATGACCGTTGATTGATGGCGTACTGTTGGATTGCGGGTTTCCCGAAGCGCCGCGCCCTGTTGGATTGCGGGTTTCCCGAAGAGCCGCGCCCTGCCTATAAAAGGGGGCGGGGGTCGGCGCTTTTTGAACTTCACCTTCCGCGCTCCGCGAAAACCCTAGCCGCCCTTTCCGCCGTCTTGCTGCTCGTCTGCCCGCCGTGCTCTTATTCACCGGAGATCTGGCTCAAGTGAAGCAGACCGCCTGCCGCCGCCGACGGTACGTAGCGATGCCGTCCTCGTCTTCTTCCGCTGCCGCTACACCGCCGGCCGTTCCCTCGCCGCCGGCCGCCGCCTCGTCTGAGGAGACGCTGAGTAGTTTAATGGCGGAGGAGTTGCGCGCCGGCGATTCTATTGATTTTGGCGTATCGCGGATGTCGTCGGTCCATGTGCAAGATATGCAGCGGTTGGGTTACTTCGGCGGCGGAGTTGCTCGAGTCCCGGGGACGGAGGAAGTCCCCGAGCCGGAGGGCGAGTTGGTTGTTTTCGAGGCGTTCTTCGCCGCCGGACTCCGCTTGCCTGCGCACCGATTTGTTGGCGAAGTCCTGCGCAGGTTCAACGTTCAAATACATCAGCTGACACCGAATGCCATAGTGGCTCTGTCGAAGTATGTCTGGGCGACGACTTCGTACGGCGGACAGCCATCGGTCGAAGTTTTTGCGAAGTATTATTGTTTGCACTGGCAGAAGAGGATGATTGGAGACGAAGTTGCTCAGTTTGGGTCCTGCACATTCACGCCGAAGACCGGCAAAACCACGATGCAGGTAGTCGAGTTGGTTCCTTGCGCCCGCAACAAGTGGGGCAACTGGAATGAATTTTGGTTTTACGTTGCTGAGGGTACCGTCGAAGGCCATGAGGGACTCCCCGTGTCCGAGATGTGTTCTCATTTTTACTCAGCGTACCCGCCCTTTGAAGTGGCGGAGGAGGATGTGGACGAGGGGGCCCTTCGGTGCGCCGCCGGCCTGAGCAGTGGGCGCGACTTGGTTGAAGAATTTGTGGCGTACGGGGTATGGCCCTTGGCGCATGGCTGGGCGTTGGGCGAAGTGTGCCCTCGCCAGATGCCTTTCCATGGCGGAAGGGTGGTGCGGAGTCCCGCCTTCGCCCTGAATCTGCAAAACCGCGATCCGGCCGCCTTTGTGCGTGAGGCGGAGGATGGGGCGGTGCGGCTCGTTGGACGTTACGTGCCGAGGACAGAGGGCTAGCGCAGCTGGGATATCCGCGGGTCGAATGACCGTTTGAATAGGGTTTTTGAATTAAATCAATTGCCATATGACGGCTACCCTGGTCAAGACGATGTGGACCGCCGTGGGAAGAAGCCGGCGGTGGAGACTGGAGACGACCCTGCGCCGGCGGCCGCCCCATCCTCTAAAAAGAGAAAATTAGGTACTGCTATGGGAGGACTTGGGGTTTCTGATGGTTTTGCTAGAGAGTTGATGAGGACGTGCGCGGCCCCGGGGGAAAGGATGTCTTCGCCCGAGCTCCGGGAGTCTTCGGCTCGGATGCTGAGGGTTACCGGGGGTTGTTGGCCTAGGAATGTTCCTATCCCCCGCGCGGCTGGCGAGGACTTTTTTACATCTCGCATGGTTCGTGAATGGAGGGTTTTTCCTTACGGGCGGAATATTGCTGCTGTTGTGTCAGCAGTGATGGACAAGGATCGCTAGGGAGCTGCACAGAAGCGCCAGGCGGCTGTCAGGCTCGTTGAAGCCAGGCCGAAGAGGCAGCGGGGGGCTGCGAAGGCTGCGGCCCCCGGCGGAGGCCGGCCGCCGCTGGCGGCGAAGTCGGGCGTCCTTGCATCTAGCAAGGCGCCGGAGGCAACGGCAGGCGCCGGAGGCTCGAAATCGGCGAAGGCGGTGCCGCCGTCCAGCGGAGTGGCGGAGGTCGCGAAGGCGGCCCGAGCGTTGCCGTTGTCGGGCAAACGTGTCGCCGACTTCGCCACCGATATTAGTGTGGACGACTATCTCGGTGGTAAGTCGTTGGCTCTATTTATTTATTTATTTATTTAATTTATTCGTTGGTACGTCGCAGGGTCTGGCAAAGGCCAACTTGCTATGGTTGCGCCTGCCGCGGCGACCACGACGGCTGCCGCAGTGCCGAAGGCGAAGGGCGGGGCTCTTAGCGCCGGAGGCGAGGTGTCGGCCCTCGCGGTTGTCATGGATGAGGCGGGCGCTGCGTCCCGCCGGCTGAAGGAGGTGACGGAGGCGCTAAGTCAGGTCCGCTGAGCTGGACTTCATCCTTTTTTTTATATCGGCTTGCTGGGGCCGCGGTCTTACGATTGCTCTGCAGGTGGCTGACTTCGCCAGCCGCACTGCGTCGGGGGCCCTCACGGCAGCTGTGGCTGCCGAAGTCGAGAGACTTCGGACACAACATGCTGACGCCGTCCGTGAAAAATCGGCCGCCGACAGCAAGTGTCGCAAGCTGGCGGACAAGGTGGCCACACTGGAGGGAGAGAAGGCTGCCCTCCGGCGCCAGCTGGCGGGGGAAAGGAGGGAGACCAACGAGGCCCTTGTCAAGGCGCAGGTTGCGCAGGCGGAGGCCAACCTGGCACGGGCGGAGGGCAATCTTGCCAGGGAGCACGCCGAGCAGCTGCAAGAGCGGCTCACCGCCCTGGAGAGCCGCGTGGAGAGGGCCGAGGCCGCGTCACGCGCGGAGGCAGAGCGGACGCGCCAACTGCTTATAGATACATACCGTGGGCTGGGCGCGGGGACCGGTGATTTCGAAGTGCCGGACCGAGAGCCCGGACTTCGCTGCCTGGAGTGGTTGCAGGCACTCCCCACTGTCGTGGAGGGGTTTATGGCGTATGCCTCCCTGGTCACCTGCGAGGGGGCGATGAACGCGCTCTCCCGCGAAGGGTGCCGGCACTTCGAGGTCTTCGACCAAGTCGATGAAGATTTTGAGCAAGATATCTTTAAGGTTGAGGACCCCGTAGTGAAGGAATTCGTCGGAGCTATCTACGACTGGATGTGGGGTCCGCACGGTCGCGAGGTGGTCAGGGAGCGGGCCGAGACGGCGAGGGCTCAGGTAACGTTTTCGTTTGTTTGGTGTTTGTTGGATGTAGGCTGTGTGTGTGTTTGATGAATTTTGTGTGTTTTGTCTTAGGCGGCGCGCGGCGAGAGGGTCGACGACTTCGGGGCGTTGAACAGCATGCTGTCTGACCCGGAGCCGACCTCGGCGGAGGCCGTGTCTGGGGTCGCCCTGGAGCCGACCCCGGAGACTGCGGGAGACGCGTCGGGTGCCCCCGCATCCGCTGCGGCCGGCGAGGACCTGCCCCCAGAGGTCGCCGAAGGCGCGCCTGATGCCTCCGCAGCTGCTGCGCCGAGTGCTGAAGATCCCGCAGCGGTGGTGGCGGAGACAACAGCGGAAGCAACGGCGGAGCCAACGGCGGAGGCTCCCGCAACGTCAGGGCCGTCGCAGGTGGCGTAGTGGGTGTAGAGGGTTGGGGGAATTTGTATATGTTGCTGAATTTTGGTTGCTGCGCAGGTTCAAGATTTTGGGCCTGCGCACACAACCGCTACTACTAAATTTTTGGCGGCTTCGACCGCGGAAGATGGTAATGAATGTGGTGGATCTGCATCTGAGTTTTTTGATTGTGCTGACTCTGGGAGCTCGGTTGAGTGGACTGAGGAGTCGTCGGAGGAGGACTTGGACTACTTTGCGGCCTTGGATGTGGCTGCGGCGGAGGCTTCGCCGCACGTCGCGGACGCAGGAGATGTGCCAGGTCCTAGCACCGGGCGACGACGATGAAGGGCGGTTGCGAAACGTAGAGTTAGTGGGGCGGAGGGGGCTCGACTTCGTGTGAGTGGGGCTGGCCGGCAGGAACTGTTGTCTTTGCCGGCCGTCGTGAATACAGGTGAAGGAGAACTGAAAGGGAAATGTGCCCTTGGGCCATTTCTAAGTATTTTGGTGATTAAGTACCAACACATGTGCTTAATTGTGAATTTATGTACATGGATGAACAAGGTGCAAATCATGAAGTAAAGGTATGTTTCTAAGCCTTAGTACATTGGTTTTGTGTACTAATGTATTTGTCTAAGTGTTAGAAATAGAAAGAAGAAGAAGAGAGAAGAGGAGAAAATGACTTGGCTGTGTGCTGCCAAGACTCAGTTCGGTCTGGAGCACCGGACTGTCCGGTGTGCACCGGACAGTGTCCGGTGCGCCAGGCCGACTCGGCGCGAAGTGACCGCTCTCGGGAATTTGCCGACGGCGTACGGCTAAAATTCACCGGACTGTCCGGTGTGCACCGGACTGTCCGGTGAGCCAACGGTCGGCCGGGCCAACGGTCGGCCGCGCAATCTGCGCGGGACACGTGGCGGAGCCAACGGTCGGAAGATGTCACCGGACTGTCCGGTGTGCACCGGACATGTCCGGTGCGCCAACGGCTCCAGATCTGCCAACGGTCTGCAACGGTCGGCTTCGCTGTTTAAGGAAACAAATCGGGCACCGGACAGTGTCCGGTGTGCACCGGACTGTCCGGTGCCCCCGACGACAGAAGGCAAGGATGGCCTTCCGGATTTGCTCTCAACGGCTCCTAGCTGCCTTGGGGCTATAAAAGGGGCCCCTAGGCGCATGGAGGAGACACACAAGCAACCTTTGAGCATTCTTGATCATCCACACTCAGTCTTTGCGCATTTGTTTGTCATTCTAAGTGATTCGAGCTCCGTTCTAGTGAGAACTTTGTGATACTCTTGTGAGCTCGATTCTTGGCCGTGTGTGTGCGCGTTTCGCTGTGGATTTGTGTGTGTTGCTTCCCTCCCTTACTCTGTGCTTCGTTGTGATCATATACTTGTAAGGGCAAGAGACTCCAATTTGTGGAGATTCCTTGCAAACGGGATAGTGAAAGGCAAAACAAAACACCGTGGTATTCAAGTGGGTCTTTGGACCGCTTGAGAGGGGTTGATTGCAACCCTCGTCCGTTGGGACGCCACAACGTGGAGTAGGCAAGCGTTGGTCTTGGCCGAACCACGGGATAAACCACTGTGTCACCTCTGTGCTTGATCTCTTGTGGTATTGTGTTTTGTTGAGACTTCTCTTTAGCCACTTGGCAATTATTGTGCTAACACTTAACAAGTTTTTGTGGCTTAAGTTTTAAGTTTCACAGGATCACCTATTCACCCCCCCCCTCTAGGTGCTCTCAATTGGTATCGGAGCCGTTCTCTTCACAAAGGGACTAACCGCCTAATTCTTGTGTAGAACATGTTATGATTTGCACTAGGTGTAAGGATTTCGATATTGATGCCTGTAGTGAACACCTAGTTTTAATTTCCAAATTAAGTGATGAATTGGCTAGTCTTAATACTCAACTTAAGACTAGCAAGAGTGAAGTTGATAAAATAAAATTTGCAAGGGATGCCTACACGGTTGGTAGACACCCCTCAATTAAGGATGGTCTTGGCTTCAAGAGAGAGGCCAAGAACTTAACAAGCCATAAGGCTCCCATCTTCGTCAAGGAGAAGGGGAAGGCCCCTATGGCTAGTAGTGCTAAAAAGAACCATGCTTTTATGTATAATGATAGGAGACATGCTAGAAATGCTTATAATGATTTTGATTTACATGTTTATGATTCTCATGCCATGTTTGCTTCTAGTTCTTCCTATAAGCATGATAGAGATATGTGTAGAAGAAATGTTGTACATATGCCTAGGAGAAATATTGCTCATGTGCCTAGAAAGAATGTTAGTCATGCTCCTAGGAAAGTAGCGAATGAACCTTCTATAATTTATTGTGCTTTAAACACTTCCTTTGCTATTTGTAGAAAGGATAGGAAAATAGTTGCTAGGAAGTTAGGGGCAAAATGCAAGGGAGACAGGACTTGCATTTGGGTCCCTAAGGACATTTGTGCTAACCTTGCAGGACCCAACATGAGTTGGGTACCTAAGACCCAAGCCTAAATTTGCCTTGCAGGTTTATGCATCCGGGGGTTCAAGCTGGATTATCGACAGTGGATGCACAAACCATATGACGGGGGAGAAGAAGATGTTCACCTCCTACGTCAAAAATAAGGATTCCCAAGATTAAATTATATTCGGTGATGGGAATCAAGGCAAGGTAAAAGGGTTAGGTAAAATTGCAATTTCTAATGAGCACTAAATCTCTAATGTGTTTTTAGTAGAGTCTCTTGGTTACAATTTGCTATCTGTTAGCCAATTATGCAATATGGGGTACAACTGTTTATTTACAAACGTAGATGTGTCTGTCTTTAGAAGATGTGATGGTTCACTAGCTTTTAAGGGTGTACTAGACGGCAAGCTTTACTTAGTTGATTTTGCAAAAGAAGAGGCCGGTCTAGATGCATGCTTAATGGCTAAGACTTGCATGGGCTGGCTGTGGCATCGCCGCTTAGCACATGTGGGGATGAAGAACCTCCACAAGCTTCTAAAGGGAGAACACGTGATAGGTCTAACAAATGTTTATTTCGAAAAAGATAGACCTTGTGCAGCTTGTCAGGCAGGTAAACAAGTGGGAGGAGCACATCACAGCAAGAATGTGATGACCACGTCAAGACCTCTGGAGCTGCTGCATATGGACTTCTTCGGACCCGTCGCCTATCTAAGCATAGGAGGAAGTAAGTATGGTCTAGTTATTGTTGATGACTTTTCCCGCTTCACTTGGGTGTTCTTTTTGCAGGATAAGTCTGAAACCCAAGGGACCCTCAAGCGCTTCCTCAGGAGAGCTCAAAATGAGTTTGAGCTCAAGGTGAAGAAGATAAGGAGCGACAACGGGTCCGAGTTCAAGAACCTTCAAGTGGAGGAGTTTCTTGAGGAGGAAGGGATCAAGCACGAGTTCTCCGCTCCCTACACACCACAGCAAAATGGTGTGGTAGAGAGGAAGAACAGGACGCTAATTGATATGGCAAGGACGATGCTTGGAGAGTTCAAGACCCCCGAGTGTTTTTGGTCAGAAGCTGTGAACACGGCTTGCCACGCCATCAACAGGGTCTATCTTCATCGACTCCTCAAGAAGACTTCGTATGAGCTACTAACCGGTAACAAACCCAATGTATCGTACTTTCGTGTATTTGGGAGCAAGTGCTACATTCTAGTGAAGAAGGGTAGAAATTCTAAGTTTGCTCCCAAAGCTGTAGAAGGGTTTTTATTAGGTTATGATTCAAATACAAAGGCGTATAGAGTCTTCAACAAATCATCGGGTTTGGTTGAAGTCTCTAGCGACGTTGTATTTGATGAGACTAATGGCTCTCCAAGAGAGCAAGTTGTTGATTGTGATGATGTAGATGAAGAAGATGTTCCAACGGCCGCTATACGAACCATGGCGATTGGAGACGTTCGGCCACAGGAACAAGATGAACAAGGTCAACCTTCTTCCTCAACAACGGTGCATCCCCCAACTCAAGACGATGAACAGGTTCATCAAAAGGAGGCGTGTGATCAAGGGGGAGCACAAGATGATCATGTGATGGAGGAAGAAGCGCAACCGGCACCTCCAACCCAAGTTCGAGCGATGATTCAAAGGGATCATCCCGTCGACCAAATTCTGGGTGACATTAGCAAGGGAGTAACTACTCGGTCTCGACTAGTTAATTTTTGTGAACATTACTCTTTTGTCTCCTCTATTGAGCCTTTCAGGGTAGAGGAGGCCTTGCTAGATCCGGATTGGGTGTTGGCCATGCAGGAGGAACTTAACAACTTCAAGCGCAATGAAGTTTGGACGCTGGTGCCTCGTCCCAAGCAAAATGTTGTGGGAACCAAGTGGGTTTTTCGCAGCAAACAGGACGAGCACGGGGTGGTGACAAGGAACAAGGCTCGACTTGTGGCAAAAGGTTATGCCCAAGTCGCAGGTTTGGAGTTTGAGGAGACTTTTGCTCCTGTGGCTAGGCTAGAGTCCATTCGTATCTTGCTAGCATATGCCGCTCACCATTCTTTCAGGTTGTACCAAATGGATGTGAAGAGCGCCTTCCTCAACGGGCCAATAAAGGAGGAGGTGTACGTGGAGCAACCCCCTGGCTTCGAGGATGAGCGGTACCCCGACCACGTGTGTAAGCTCTCTAAGGCGCTCTATGGACTTAAACAAGCCCCAAGAGCATGGTATGAATGCCTTAGAGATTTCTTAATTGCTAATGCTTTCAAGGTTGGGAAAGCCGATCCAACTCTTTTCACTAAGACTTGTGATGGTGATTTGTTTGTGTGCCAAATTTATGTCGATGACATAATATTTGGTTCTACTAATCAAAAGTCTTGTGAAGAGTTTAGCAGGGTGATGACGCAGAAATTCGAGATGTCGATGATGGGCGAGTTGAACTACTTCCTTGGGTTCCAAGTGAAGCAACTCAAGGACGGCACCTTCATCTCCCAAACGAAGTACACGCAAGATCTGCTAAAGAGGTTTGGGATGAAGGACGCCAAGCCCGCAAAGACGCCGATGGGAACCGACGGACACACCGACCTCAACAAAGGAGGTAAGTCCGTTGATCAAAAAGCATACCGGTCAATGATAGGTTCTTTGCTTTATTTATGTGCTAGTAGACCGGATATTATGCTTAGCGTATGCATGTGTGCTAGATTTCAATCCGATCCTAAGGAGTGTCACTTGGTGGCGGTGAAGCGAATTCTTAGATATTTAGTCGCTACGCCTTGCTTCGGGATCTGGTATCCAAAGGGGTCTAACTTTGACTTGATTGGGTACTCAGATTCCGACTATGCTGGATGTAAGGTCGATAGGAAGAGTACATCGGGGACGTGCCAATTCTTAGGAAGGTCCCTGGTGTCATGGAACTCTAAGAAACAAACCTCAGTTGCCCTATCCACCGCTGAGGCCGAGTATGTTGCCGCAGGACAGTGTTGCGCGCAACTACTTTGGATGAGGCAAACCCTCCGGGACTTTGGCTACAATCTGAGCAAAGTCCCACTCCTATGTGATAATGAGAGTGCTATCCGAATAGCGGAAAATCCTGTTGAGCACAGCCGCACAAAGCACATTGACATCCGGCATCACTTTTTGAGAGACCACCAGCAAAAGGGAGATATCGAAGTGTTTTATGTTAGCACCGAGAACCAGCTAGCCGATATCTTTACCAAGCCTTTAGATGAGAAGACCTTTTGCAGGCTGCGTAGTGAGCTAAATGTCTTAGATTCGTGGAACTTGGATTGAATTGTAGCATACATGTGCTTATGCCTTTGATCATGTTCATTCTGCATTTTGTTGCTTATTATGGTGCTCAAGTTGTACAAACACTCCCTGGACCTCACAAGTCCGTTGCAAAGTGATGCACATGTTTAGGGGGAGATGTGTTACAACTTGATCCCTTGAGACTAACCATATGCTTGAGTTTGTTTGATTTAGTCTCAAAGGAGAATTGAAAGGGAAAAGGTGGACTTGGATCATGCAAGACTTCCACTGCACTCCGATGAGAGGGTAACTTATTCCAAGTCCATCTCATGAACTCTTATTGCCATTTGCTCTAAATTGAAGATTTTGGTGAGGCAATGGGGTTAAAGGGCCAAGATTGATTCCGTTTTGGTGCTTGATGCCAAAGGGGGAGAAAATAAAGGCCAAAGCGATAAATGGATCAGCTACCACTTGAGAGATTTTGAAAATAGTAGAGTAGAGCTTTTGGTTTGTCAAAACTCTTTTTGTTGTCTCTCTTATCAAAGTTGGCTTCTTTTGGGAAAAGTAGTAATTATGGGAAAAAGGGGGAGTTTTTGAAATCTTTGATCAATCTCTTTTGGAATGACTCTCTTTATGCTTCAACATGTGTGTTTAACTTAGAGATAGAGATTTGAGTTTGATTTGCAAAAACAAACCAAGTGGTGGCAAAGGATGATCCATATATGCCAAAATTGATTCAAAATAAATTTAAGTTTTATTTGAAGTAAGTTTGCACTTGTTCTAGTTGCTTTATGTTGTGTTGGCATAAATCACCAAAAAGGGGGAGATTGAAAGGGAAATGTGCCCTTGGGCCATTTCTAAGTATTTTGGTGATTAAGTACCAACACATGTGCTTAATTGTGAATTTATGTACATGGATGAACAAGGTGCAAATCATGAAGTAAAGGTATGTTTCTAAGCCTTAGTACATTGGTTTTGTGTACTAATGTATTTGTCTAAGTGTTAGAAACAGAAAGAAGAAGAAGAGAGAAGAGGAGAAAATGACTTGGCTGTGTGCTGCCAAGACTCAGTTCGGTCTGGAGCACCGGACTGTCCGGTGTGCACCGGACACTGGTGCGCCAGGCCGACTCGGCGTGAAGTGGCCGCTCTCGGGAATTTGCCGACGGCGTACGGCTAAAATTCACCGGACTGTCCGGTGTGCACCGGACTGTCCGGTGAGCCAACGGTCGGCCGGGCCAACGGTCGGCCGCGCAATCTGCGCGGGACACGTGGCGGAGCCAACGGTCGGAAGATGTCACCGGACTGTCCGGTGTGCACCGGACATGTCCGGTGCGCCAACGGCTCCAGATCTGCCAACGGTCTGCAACGGTCGGCTTCGCTGTTTAAGGAAACAAATCGGGCACCGGACAGTGTCCGGTGTGCACCGGACTGTCCGGTGCCCCCGACGACAGAAGGCAAGGATGGCCTTCCGGATTTGCTCTCAACGGCTCCTAGCTGCCTTGGGGCTATAAAAGGGGCCCCTAGGCGCATGGAGGAGACACACAAGCAACCTTTGAGCATTCTTGATCATCCACACTCAGTCTTTGCGCATTCGTTTGTCATTCTAAGTGATTCGAGCTCCGTTCTAGTGAGAACTTTGTGATACTCTTGTGAGCTCGATTCTTGGCCGTGTGTGTGCGCGTTTCGCTGTGGATTTGTGTGTGTTGCTTCCCTCCCTTACTCTGTGCTTCGTTGTGATCATATACTTGTAAGGGCAAGAGACTCCAATTTGTGGAGATTCCTTGCAAACGGGATAGTGAAAGGCAAAACAAAACACCGTGGTATTCAAGTGGGTCTTTGGACCGCTTGAGAGGGGTTGATTGCAACCCTCGTCCGTTGGGACGCCACAACGTGGAGTAGGCAAGCGTTGGTCTTGGCCGAACCACGGGATAAACCACTGTGTCACCTCTGTGCTTGATCTCTTGTGGTATTGTGTTTTGTTGAGACTTCTCTTTAGCCACTTGGCAATTATTGTGCTAACACTTAACAAGTTTTTGTGGCTTAAGTTTTAAGTTTCACAGGATCACCTATTCACCCCCCCTCTAGGTGCTCTCAAGAACTGCGAAGTCTTTTTGCGGGTGAGGAGCTTAGGATAATGTTATTTAATTATAGGGAGATGGGAATTATTCCTAAGGTTGAGCCGATGTAGAGTGTGGTGCCCTCGCTTGTATATGTAGAGGCTTGTATGATGAAGTTGTGTGCCCTCGCTTGTATATGTGTGCGAAGGCGTTGTGTACTTTGTCTGGTTTGTTTTGTTGTGCTGTGCTGGTGTGATTATAGTTGGTCTTGGCGCGGACGGTTTGATGTTGTCGTTTCTGCCTTTGTTGTGCTAGTCCGGTTGCACCCTTAGGTGTCTTCTGCACGGACAGTCTTTGCGGTAGGCTTCGGTTTTTTCGCACTTGTTGTGCTAGTCCGGCTGCACCCTTAGGCGACTTCTGCGCGGATAGTCTTCGCGGTAGACTTTGGTTTTTTCGCACTTGTTGTGCTAGTCCGGCTGCACCCTTAGGCGACTTCTGCGCGGATAGTCTTCGCGATAGACTTCGATTTTTTCGCACTTGTTGTGCTGGTCCGGCTGCACCCTTAGGCGACTTCTGCGCGGATAGTCTTCGCGATAGACTTCGATTTTTTCGCACTTGTTGTGCTGGTCCGGCTGCACCCTTAGGCGACTTCTGCGCGGATAGTCTTCGCGATAGACTTCGATTTTTTCGCACTTGTTGTGCTAGTCCGGCTGCACCCTTAGGCGACTTCTGCGCGGATTTGTCGCACGCGAGGGTGGCTAGCGCTTAGCCTCGCGGTGACCTTGTGTTGGTCGAATGTCGAAGACCGTCGTCGCGGTCTTTTTTCGACGCATGTTTTTGCGGGGGATTTTTCACACATATATTACACGGCTCCGCCTCGTTAAAAACCTCACCCCCCCGGGAGGAAAAGAGTGCGGGTCGGTACAAGATTGTTTTTGCGAATTACAAGGGCGAAATCAGCCCTGAGGAGTCAAACAAAAAATTGCGGAGGTCGTCGATGTTCCAGGAGTGCTCCAGGTCCTCGCCGTTTGGCGTTGTGAGCCTGTAAGCGCTGGGGGAAGCTTTTGTCTTGACTATAAAGGGGCCCTCCCACCTGGGCTCCAGCTTGCCCTTGGACTCCGTCCGAGCTGTTCGGACGAGTACGAGGTCCCCCTCGCTGAACTCCCTCGGGATGACTGAGTGGTCGCGCTATGCTTTGGTCTGGGCTTGGTATTTGTTTAGGGCCTGTAGGGCGAAGACTCGGTCTCCGTCAATGAGATCCTTTGAAGTTGGCTCGTCCACGTCGGGGACGGCTGACGGAACTGTTCGCGGGGACCCATGCTTTATTTCTTGCGGGGTCATGGCCTCCGATCCGTATAGAAGGCGGAAGGGAGTAAACCCGGTCGCCCTGCACTCAGTCGTGTTTAGTGCCCAGACTGCCTCAGGTAACAAATCGGTCCATCTGCCCTTTTTTTCATCAAGGAGCATTTTCTTGACAGCTGTGAAGATTTTCCCGTTGGCGCGTTCCATAACCCCGTTGGACTGCGGATGATAGACTGAGGCGAAGGCAAGCTTGGTGCCAATGGAGAAACAAAAATCCTTGAAGTCTTGGTTGTCAAACTGCTTGCCGTTGTCAACTGTTAGTTCGGACGGTACTCCGAAGCGGCAAACAATGTTCTGCCAGAAGAATTTTTGGGCAGTCTTTGATGTTATTGTAGAAACAGCCCGCGCCTCGATCCATTTGGTGAAGTACTCGACAGCGACGAAGGCGAACTTAAGGTTCCCCTGAGCGGTGGGCAGGGGCCCGATAATGTCCAGGCCCCAGCGCTGGAGAGGCCATGTATGGGCGATCAGCTTTGTATACTGCGAGGGGCTGCCTGACCGAGGAGAAAACTTCTGGCAGGCTTCGCAGGACCGTGTGACCCGATTTGCGGCGCAGATCATTGCGGGCCAGTAAAAGCCCTGGCGGATCACCTTAGCAGCTAGGGCCCTTGGCCCTACGTGTGAGCCGCACGTGCCACTGTGGACTTCACGTAGGATCTGCATGCCTTCGGCTTCGGTGACGCACTTAAGCATTGGCTGACTGACCCCTTTTTTGTAGAGTTGGCCTTCAATCAGTGCGAAGTCTTGGCTTCGATGTCTGAGGCGCTTGGCCTCACTGATGTCGGCTGGATGATAATACCCCTGTAGGAACAGGGTTATTGGTGCCTGCCAGTCTTCGGTCATGATAAGGTTGACTATGCGGTGGCCCTCGCTGTCATTGGTTATTTGGAGCCCTTCGGGGCTCCGGACGGCTGGCGTGCCAATGACATGAAAGAACACGTCGGAGGGCAGAGTTTCGCCCCTGGCGGCAGCCTTGGCCAATGCGTCGGCCTCTTCATTCTTGGCCCGATCCACATGCTGCAAGGTGAACCCCTTGAATTACCTCTCGAGACTTCGGATGGCCGCGAGGTACTGCATGAGCGCGGGGTCCTTTGCTGCATAGTCTTTCTCGACTTGGCCGGCGACTACCTTGGAATCTGTTTTGATGATGCAGGTGGTGACTCCGAGGGCCCTTAGCTTGCGGAGGCCGAGGATGACTGCTTCGTATTCTGCTATATTATTTGTGCATCTGTCGGATTCCAGATTGAAGCTGAGTCGTGCTGCATATCTGTGCTTGACCCCGACTGGTGAGGTGATGACTGCAGCGACGCCTGCCCCCGCATGGCACCATGCGCCGTCGCAATGGATCGTCCAAATCTTCTCTGCGGACGGGTCTGGCTGTGTTGTTGGCCCAGTCCAGTCGACGACGAAGTCTGCCAGGACTTGAGACTTGATAGCTGTCCTGGGCTCGAAGCAGATGTGGTAGCCGGAGAGTTCGGCCGCCCACTTGGCAATCCTCACCGATGCCTCCGGGTTTCTGAATAATTCGCCGAGTCCCCTGTTTGAGGTGACTCGGACCTTGAATGCTTCGAAGTAATGGCGCAGTTTGCGCGACGACATGACGACTGTGTAGGCAATCTTCTCCAGCTCTGTCATGTTGCACTTGGACGGTGTCAGCACTTCGGAGACATAGTACACGGGGCACTGCCGGACCACGCCCTCGACAGTCTGCTCCTGCACTAGTGCCGCGCTGACCGCATGTGGCGAAGCCGCGACGTAGAGCAGCAGGGGGAGCGAGGGGTCGGGGCTGGTAAGGACGGCCAACTCTGTCAGGTACTGTTTTAATGAGGCGAAGGCCGCCGTCTGCTCTGGTCCCCAGGCGAAGTCTTTTGCACCACGGAGTGTCTTGAGGAAGGGGAGACTTCGCTCGATGGACCTGGAGATGAATCTGTTGAGAGCGGCCAATCTGCCTGTCAGGCGCTGGACGTCCCTGACGGACTGCGAAGGCGTCATGTCTAAGATGGCCTGAATCTTGGTTGGGTTGGCCTCGATGCCGCGGTGTGATACCAGGTAGCCCAATATTTTGCCTTGGCGAACGCCGAAGACGCACTTTTCCGGGTTTAGGCGGAGTTGTGCGTCTTGCATGTTCGCGAATGTTTCGGCGAGGTCGGCGAGGTGGTCCTCCTTGCTCTTGCTGGCAACGACAATGTCGTCTACATATGTGAATATGTTTCTGCCAACTTGCCCTTCGAGCACTGTTTTGGTAAGCCTGGAGAAGGTGGACCCGGCGTTCTTGAGTCCCTCCGGCATTCTGATGAAGCAATATGTGCCGAAGGGTGTTATAAAGCTGGTGCTAGCCTTGTCTTCTTCCTTCATGTATATCTGGTGGTAACCGGAGAAGCAATCGAGGAGGGACATGACCTCGCATCTGGCCGCGCTATCGACTATTTTGTTGATCCGCGGCAACGGGAAATTGTCCTTTGGGCAGGCTTTATTGAGACTGGTGAAGTCGATGCACATTCGCCACTTCCCGCTCTTTTTCTGCACCATCACGACATTGGAGAGCCATGTGGGGTAAGCCACCGGCTCGATGAATTTGGCTTCCAGGAGGCGGTGCACTTCAGCCTTGGCGGCCTCCGTCTTCTCGTCGGACATCTTGCGAAGCCGCTGCTTTTTCGGCCGTACCGAAGGGTCGATTCCCAGACTGTGCTCAATTATTGAACGGCTAACCCCGACCAGATCGAGGGTCGACCAGGCGAAGACATCTTTGTTCTTGGACAGGCAGCAGAGGAGCTTCTCTTCTTCATGCGAAGTAAGGTCTTCGCTGATAATGACTGTCTACCTGGGCGTGGCCTGGTCGAGGGGGACAGTCTTGGTCCCGTCGTTGCTCTGCAGTTGTGCCTTGTCGTGCTGCTTATTGGTTGGGCTGGCAGGCGCGGGGACCTCGCGTTGGGCCGTGAGGCAGTACACGTTTCTTTGACCGGGCACGAAGTCCCGCTCTATGTTATGCGCAGTCTGTTGATTGCCGAAGACTGTGATGACGCCTAACGGACCTGGTATCTTCATACATAGGTACAGTCCGTGAATGGCTGCTTCGAACTTATTGATGGAGCCCCGGCCCATGATGGCATTGTAAGGATATACCATGTCCACAATGTCAAAGGTTATTTGCTCGCTTCGGGCATTGGGTGCTACACCGAAGGAGAGAGGCAGCTCTATTTTGCCGACGGGGAAGGTGCCCTTGCCGCCGAAGCCATACAACGGGTTGTCCGAAGGCTTAAGCAGGCTGTGGCTTATGCCCATGTGATCGAAGGCGTGGAGGAAGATGATGTCCGCCTGACTGCCGTTGTCAACTAGGACTTTGTGCAGGTCCCAGCCTGCCACGCTGCAATTGATAACCATGGCGTCGCAGTGGGGGGCGCTGCGCAGGTCGACGTCCCGTGCGTCGAAGGTTAGCGGTATGTGGGACCACTTTGTCTGCACGACTGGGCCCGTGACGGCGACATGGTTGATGCTGCGGTAGTGGTCCCGCTTCTGCCGCTTGGTGTGGAAGTCAGTGCTGGACCCCCCAGTTATCATGTGGATGACTCCGCGATATGGTTGATCGGCGAAGTCTTCCTGCTTTGGGGCATGGGGGATGTTTTGATGTTGCTGGTGTGGTGGTGGGGGTGGAGGAGGTACGATTTGTACTTCCTGATGGTGTTGGTAAGCGTGGTGCGGTGGATGCGGGGCGGGAGCGTGTATATATGGTGGAGGGGGTTGCTGGTAATTGTGCGCGACAATTCTGGGGTTGTCGGCTGGCTGCGCCCGTGCCATTCTGTCTCTGGTAGCCTTCGTTTCGGGGCAGTCTTTGGTTTGGTGGGCGCAATCTTCGCCATGGAAGAGGCAGTAGAATCGGCGCGGCGGCTGCGCACGCCCTCGGCCCCTACCACGAGTGCCATTTCCGCGGCCCTGGGGGGGATATTCCTGGCGACGAGGGAGGTCAGCAGCGAGATGCTGATTGGCGATGTTGTGCACTTGCTACTGATTGCGGCCGTCTCGACCGGAGTCTGGCTGCGGAGTCCTTGTCCACGGGCGGCTGGACTGTGGAGCATCTTTTGGCTTCCTTTGGGACTCAATCTTGCGCTGGTGGAGCTCTTCGGATCTGGCGTACTTTTCAAACAGCTGATATAACTCCTGGAGGTTCTTTGGCGGATCTCTGATGTAGTGGCTGCAAAGGACGCCGGCGCGAAGGCCACTGATAGCATAGTGGATGGCAATCTGGTCATCGACTGAGGGCAGCTGTGATTTGAGTGTTAAAAATTTGCGGTAATACTCCCTCAGAGTCTCCTTTTCCAGCTGCTTGCAGAGCGAGAGTTCGGCCAGGGCGTCGGTGTCTGGGCGGTACCCTTGGAAGTTGAGCAGGAACTTGTCCCGGAGACTTCTCCAGGAATCAATGGACAGCGGAGGCAACCTGGTGAACCAGGTGAGTGCTGGGCCCTCGAGGGCGATGATGAAAGACTTCGCCATTGTGGCGTCGTCCCCTCCGGAAGATGCAACGGCGACCTGATAACTCATTATGTATTGAGCCGGGTCGGTGCTGCCGTTGTACTTGGGATAGGTCCCTGCCCGGAAGTTAGCTGGCCAAGGCGTCACTTGCAGGTGTGGCGCCAGGGGACTTCGCTCATCGAGATAGTTGACCTCTTGGAATGGCGCGGCGTGCGGGAAGGTGTGGTCGCGTTGGGGGAAACGCGGGTCCTCCGGTTGCGCGCGGTGTTGCAGGGGTGGCCCATGCTGCAGGCCGAGGTGGCCTTCGCGCGTGTCTTCGAGTTGTGCGCGCTGCTGGAGGGGTGACTCGTGCTGCAGGCCGAGGTGGCCTTCGCGCTGCATCAGCGCAATCTCCCTCTCGAGTTCCTGGGCCTTGTGCTCTTCGTCGCGTATCATTTGCCGCACTTTGGCTAGTGCGGACACACGCTGGCGCTTGGCCTCCAGTATCTCCTTCTGCCTCTGGAGATTGCGGTTCTTGAGGCGCAGGGCGCGCAGCTGTAGCTGTTCTTCTGCTGAGACGCTGAGGACTTCACCGTCCTCGGTGAGGTCCACGCCCTCCGGTGGTGCGAAGCCTGAGGGTGGCTGCGGTTGTCCCTCAGGGTCGCAGGTGCGGAGGGTGTCGTCTTCGCAGGCGCGAGGAACATCGTCTTCAGTGGCCTCTTGGTGGGTGGATTGGGTGAGGGCGAGGGCCTTGCCCTTTCTTGCGGCGAGCAGTGCTGCCTTCGCAGCCTCGTCAGCCTTCGAGTTAGCTCTCTTGGGTGCCATCGCGGGTGGTTTTCTCGTAGCACGAACAGTGGGCGCCAAATGTTGGAACTTGCTCTCAGTTGCAAGGGGATCCAACAAGGGTGAACAGTGACGTCAACAGGGCACTCGCGTTAGATGGCAAAAGCTCTGTTAATCTGGCCTCTCACGGGCACTATGCAGGGGTATTTATAGGTACCTGAGCGCGCAGCGCCTTGAGCTAAGGACGCATGTGCCCTCAGCTACCTAGGTTATCCCCAGAATATTCCCATAAAGCGGGGTTACAGACCGTAATTACAGGGATGCCTTTACAAATTAGGCCCGTAACGCACGGCGGCCACGCGGGGCCCGTTACGATGGGCCGGATCGCACGTGGGCCTCTGAGCTGGACGAGGCCGCACTGTGGGATGCCCTTCGTCGCCGGTCTTCGTCTGGTGCGGAAGAAGCGAAGGGTGTCCCTGCCTGTTTTGTCTCTGTTAGCTCAGCTGCTGCAGCGAAGGCTTCGAGCGAAGGGTGGCGCCTTTGCCTTCGCCCCAACACCAAACTTGCTAGCCTCCACACATAAACGACAAAGGGACCTGAGAGGAAGAGATCTCTCAACGGGATTATGGCCAAAATCTCAAAGATTTGGAGCCAATCCGCGCTTGAACTCGAACTCTCTCTGCGCTGCGTCGTGCTCGACGCTGTGCCAGGCGCCAGAGCGCGCACTGGCGTTCGCCGCGCACGCCCCGAGCTCTTGTCAGAGCCCCGCCCTCGGCCGTGCTCGCCCGCGCCTATAAGGCCTCCCCGGGCGCGCCTCACTTCACCCCGTGCTCACCATCACCAGCTAGCCACCCCTCCTTAGCTCCGGCGAGCTCTTTTCCGCCCGCCATTGCCGCCAGAGCTTCGGCCACCGTGGCCAGCCCACTCCAGTCGCCCTCAAGTCGCGCCAGTGCTTCGGTTAGCTCCGCCATAGGCCCGTGAAGCTCCCCAAGCCCTCGGACCCGGCAGAACTTCATCGGAAGCCCGAGATCACCCTCGCCGGACTTCAGTCGCCCGCCTGCACGCGTGGACCGAGCTCTCCGGTGAGCCATTCTTCAATTCCTCGCGTGCACACCTTCCTTGATCCCTGGTGAAGCTCTCTGACCCGTTTGATTAGTCAATTTCGCCCTGGATAGAACGGACTCCTCGTCGCCGACGAGCTCCCCCGCCTACGCTCGCGGACCGGCCAACTCCGACCACCCCCGACGGCGACCCACACATCGTTGTGATCCCCGAGACCTCCCCTACATCCTCGACCACCTCACCAGAGCAATCTCGCCGCCGGTAAGCCCCTCCACCCTTTCTTCCGCCGCGGGCACTATTTAAGTTAGGAGAAGGACCTCGGGTTAGGATTAGAAGAACCCGGGGGGTTTTCTGCAATGTCAGTGACTCATTTGAATAGTAGCCCAGGGACTCATCTGTGAGGAAAACTTAAAACCCGCCAGGGACCCCAGTGAAAAGTAGTTTTCCATTTAATCAATTCTGTTAATCTTTTTAAATAACCAGAGAACTTAGAAAATCCATAACTTGATGAATTCTTAAGCAAAAGTTGTCAAACTAATTTTGCTAGACTCTGAATAATATGAGCTATCATTTAAAAATAATGAACCTTATGCTTTCTGTTCTAATTTTTAGAGTTTAAAATTAAAAACAGAAACTGACCAAACCTTGTTTAATTAAGGAAAATTAGTTTTGCTTCTGTGCTGAACCTAAGAAAATTTATAGATGTTCAACCCTCATTTAAGCACTGTTTAAAAATAGTAAGAACCCCAGTATTGAAGAATATAGTGTAAATATTCATTAAAAACCATTTCTGCCCAAAACTTAGAAAAATCAAAAAGGCATTAGAAATTAATGAACAGTGAGTGAAATTATTTTTCCTAGTTTACTTAAGTAACAGAGAACCTAGGAAAAATAAAGAGACCTTTAGTCCAGATCAGTTTTAAAATAAAATATTTTATTTAGCATTATTCCAACTGGAAATCAATTATTAGAATTACAAAACGAGACCCAAAATTGATAATAAAAATCCAGTGGACTTATAACCACCAGAACCCCACTGCAAAAATAATGAACACCCTAGCCCATCATTTTAAGTAGGGTAAATAAGTGTAATATGATAATGAGTCATTTTCTAAATAAATCATGAATAACCCATAATAATGCAATAATGGGCAAATAAAATTTTGCTTGGTCAATAATGAGATAGGCCACCAGAGAAAAATACAAACCCATTAAAAAGATGCAAAATAATACCTATTGCTAATATTTTATAAGAAAGGCCATTTAATCCAATAAATGCATACCACCCCTTCCCTTAAGCAAAAAGATGCCAAACTTCAGAATGATTGCTCTTGCACAAAATAGAAGCTAAGAAAAATCAGAAGTCTGTTGTTTGATATTTTTCAAATATAGTGGTAGTAGAAAGCACCCCTTGGGCCAAGAACTTTAGAAAATCCCAGTAAAATAACTAATAAGAATTAATGACTAGAATTTTGTGTCAAGTCATGTTATAGCATCTAAATGCCAGCAAAAATAAGTCTTAGAGAATTACCTAATATTAATTGATAGTTGTAGTTCAAATCACCCCTTCTGCCCTAAAATTTGGTATTTTTGTCCAGAGAAAACTATTCACTCCTTGAACTCCAAATTTTGAGACAGAGAACTATACACCAGTAATAATCCACTGTAATTTTTACAGGATTTTTGGAATTTTATTAAAACAACTTGTAGTTCAAACCCACTCCAAAAACTTAAGGAGAATAAAGAAAAAGAAAGAAGAAATAAACCTCACTCCAATAAGTCCAACTTGAATTCTTGTCAAACTCACTAAGGCTTTAAAAAAAGAATTTAGTGGAACCCCAATAATAAACCTACCACTTACCTTAGCTAAGTTTTATCCAATTTACCAAGTATACCACCCGAAGGTCTCACATAAGTAAGGTTTAACTCTATCTAACTTAAGTAGACCATACACCATCAAAAGTTGTAATTTCTAAAGCACATACCATATCATGCATATATCTTACGCATTGCATTCATTAGATTGTAATCTTGCCGACTGAGAGTACGTGCTCATCCCCGAGCAAGGATCTGTCCAAGAGGAGGACCAGGAGCAGGCTTCCGAGGGTGCTATCGAGGATCTCCCCGCAGCCCCAGCAATTGAAGGCAAGCCCCGATTTATATGCATAACCGTATTATTATAAGCTACTTTGCTACACTTAATGCTTGTAGGATTGAAATATGCACTTAAGTGTAGGAGTTGCTTGAAACCTCTAGTTGCATGAACTTAGGATTCCTTTTTGAGATGAATACTAGTATGCTAGGGCGAGTAGCTGCTTGCTAATCAGGATCTCGGTAGAAGTCGATTGATTTTTCTAGCACTCGCGTGAGGTCAGGAATTGATTTTATTCATCTTGATAACGGGATCTATGTTAGTCTATGGACTTGGATCCAGGGAGGATGCCTTGTCCATGAGACGGGGAAAAAGGAATTAAGGATTAATGTGTGGATACCTGAGTCAAGCGTTTGAACGTACTAAGCACATGCCGGGAAAAATGGTAACCGGTAAACCTAGTACCTGAGTGAGGCCGGGCGCGGACTTTATCCCTCACGCGACCTGAGACTGAGTCTCCCATGCTAGCTATGGTGGGTACAAGTGCGGTCACTGCACGGCGGCTGCCGGGGTCAGTGGAGCATTGTATGCCAAGGCGGTGAGGCCTGGACGCGAACGGGGAATCAATGGGGACGGTTGTCATGTGTGGGGTCGGAGTACCCTGACATGCCGTGTGTTTAGGTTTACCTTGCAAGGATAAAACTCAATTCGAATCGTCTGCTTCTCGCAGCTAATGACACTGCTTGACCCCTTGTACTACATCGAGTAAAAAGTTAAATGAGGTTACATGAGACAATTTGTTGATTGAACTAAATGCTTGTTACCATGTATGCTTAGAAGAAGCAGACCTAGCTAAGATAATGGTGCTAGAATTTGAAAAGTTAAAAATGGATTTTAGAAATAGCTAGTGCTTTGGCAAACCAAACCCCTCAGCCAAACAGCTTCATAGTCTAGAGGTAGAGGAGTAGATTCCTCACACCGGGTAAGTCTAGCTGAGTATTAGTATACTCAGCCTTGCTTGTGGCATAATTTTTGCAGGTACCATTCAGGAAATGGTTGATGGTGTGACTTGGCCTACCACCCTGCCACCGGGTTGGACGGTCGAGTGGGATGCTGCTTCGGCAGGAGAGGAGCACGAGGAGTAGTGGGCTAGGCCTTGCCCATTACCTCCTTACCAACGACATCGATTATCCGCTCCATTTTATTTTGTGAACTCTTATTTGCTACTCAAAAACTCCGATCTATGTAATAATTCAGCACTTAATTTGAGGTTTCCTGTTTTATTGTATTTCTTCTGTGACTCACCTTCGAGTGAGATTGTGGAATTTGATCCTGGTTAAGTGGCTCTATCAGACTAGATCTGAGGGACTGACGGGTTATTCCGATTTAAGTGTATCACAGCCCCTGAGGCGTGACTTGGGCACTTAAGCTGGAATAATTCGGGTGGTTCCGCCACAGCATCCTCACCCGCGCACCTGCGGTTGAGTTCTGCTCGCAGGTCTTTAGACCTCTCCAGAGAGACTAGAGCATCCTCCACCACGCGCCGACGCTTGAGCTCCGCCCGCAGGTCCTCGGTCGACGCTGTCCTCACCGAGGGTGAGCGCACAGATGCTGACGCCTCATGTTGATGCTGGGATGATCGAGGCTTGGGCCTGGTTGATTTGGAGTGCGCCATGCCAAGTAGACGTCGACGTCGTCCCACCACTGCTTCATGGCTCCTAGAGAGGCCGTGGAGCTAGGAGGGTGGAACAGCAATTCGCTGGGTGCTGACAGCGCCCCAGGCGTAGCCCTAGACGCCCTAGATGTTTGCACGGGAGTGTGCTACCGTGGAGAGTGCACAGCAGCTGTTGCACCAGGTGCAGCGAGGTTGGTGGCCCGCGGAGTAGAAGAGGCAGCCTCCTCCTCCAGAATGAAGTCCTCGGGCACGAAATCTTGGTGCTCGACGATGTGGACCATGGTGTCAAGCAGGAAAACAAGCAAAAACTTAGAGCCAAGCCCCCTACCTGGCACGCCAAATATCGGAGAGGAAATCTTCAGCCGGGTGGCGGAATGCACCCGCCCTAAATCCTAAGATGAGGAGGGGGCCTAGGCATTTTGCCTGTTGCTAGATGGACGATGAACACAAGAACACGCAAGGGTTTAGAGTGGTTCGGGCCACCGGAGCGTAATACCCTACTCCACTGTGTGCTGTATTGAGCTTGAGAGCTTGTATGAACTTGTGAGTCTGAGAGTCTAAGTGAGGATGTTCCTCTTGTAACGTGGTGTGCCCTCCCTTTTATAGTCCAAGGGGGGCACGTACAAGGGTATGACATGTGGGCCCAGGAACATAACGGATGGAAGGAAGGAACTACTGTCTGCAATGCCAGGGTAATCTCCAAGCGCCATAATATTCGTAGTGCATATAGTATTGATATCTCGCGGCAGCGTCCTTGGTAACACGCGAGTCATGATGAGTGCAGCGCATGCGGCAGCACAGGCGTAGTGCCTGCCAATGGAATAGACAGGCACGCCCCCTGCCAGCAGAATGGACAGGTCTCATTAAATGCTGAGGCGACACACTGCTTGCCAGTAGAGTGGACAGGTCGCCGCCTGACAGCAGAGTGGGCAAGCCTCATTAAATATCGAGGCAGCACATTACTTGTCAGGCGGCGCGCCTTATCCGCAATAAATGCAGGGGCCGCGCAACCCGGAGGCCTTACGTCAGGCTTCGCCCGCCGGCTTACGTCACGCGCGGCAGGCCACATGGCAGTGTTGGGTCTCCGCCTGAGCAGGGAGCAGAAGCGTTATGCGGACAGGTCCGCACCAGGCTGGGCCTGGACACATGTGAAAGGGAAATGTGCCCTTGGGCCATTTCTAAAGTGTTTTGGTGATTAAATGCCCAACACATATTCTCTAAGGGTTAAATTATGCCAAAGATTAAAGAAGTGCAAATCATGTAACAAGGTACGTTTCTAGACTTAGTACATTGATTTGGGTACTAATGTATTGTGTCTAAGTGCTAGAAATAGGAGAAAATGAATTGGAAAAGAGTTGGCTGTGTACAGCCAGCTGCTGCTCGGTCTGGGTGCATCGGACTGTCCGGTGGTGCAGACCAGTCTCGGTGAACAGGCCACTCTCGGGACTCGACGGCGGCGTACGGCTATAATTCACCGGACTGTCTGGTGATGCACCGGACTGTCCGGTGAGTCGTCCGCGGCGAAGTCGTCGCTCTCGGGAAAAGTTTAACGGCATACGGCTAAAATTCACCGGACTGTCCGGTGGTGCACCGGACTGTCTGGTGAGCCAACGGTCGACTGCACTAACAGTCGGCCGCGCAATCTTCGCGCGACGCGTGGGCGCGCCAACAGTCGGTAGGGGGCACCGGACTGTCCGGTGTGCACCGGACAGTGTCTGGTGCGCCAACTGCCACGAATCTGCAATGGTCGGATGCGCCAAAAAAAGGAAGGAGATCACGCACCGGACAGCTACAGTGACTGTCCGGTGGTGCACCGGACTGTCCGGTGCGCCACCCGACAGAAGGCAAGATTAGCCTTCCAAGATTGCCTCCAACGGCTCCTAGCTGTCTTGGGGCTATAAAAGGGACCCCTAGGCGCATGGAGGAGTCACCCAAGCATACTCTAAGCATTCTAAGTCTTCCACACTTCGTCTCCGTGCACTTGATCGACTGTGTTAGTGATTTGAGCTCCGTTCTAGTTGTGAACTCGTTGTGCTTCATTTTGAGCTCAAGTCTTGGCTTGTGTGCGTGTGTGTTGCTGCGGATTTGTGTGTGTTGCTTCCCACCCTTACTCTTGTGCTTTCACTGTGATCTTTGTTGTAAGGGCGAGAGACTCCAACTTGTGGAGATTCCTCGCAAACAGGAAATAGAGATAAGCAAAGAAAAGTCGTGGTATTCAAGTTGATCATTGGATCACTTGAAAGGGGTTGAGTGCAACCCTCGTCCATTGGGACACCACAACATGGAGGTAGGCAAGTGTTATACTTGACCGAACCACGGGATAAACCACTGTGTCCCTTGTGTTGTCCTTCTCTTTGATTATTTGTGATTCGCAAGAGCTCGCTCTATAGCCACTTGGTTCTATTGCACTAACATCTTTATAACCAAGCTTGTGGCTATTTAGTGTTGAATTTTACAGGATCACCTATTCACCCCCCCTCTAGGTGCTCTCAACGTGTCGGCACCAGACCCCTGCCTGAGCAAGGCCTAGGTATTCTCTGTCCCGGGGGTCTAGGCTGCGCCTGTGGGGGTCCTGGTCCTTTCTCGGGGGTCCGGTCTACATGAATAGGGGTCCGGCACTTTCCCATGGGGGTCCGGACCCACTGTTGACATCTTGGAGTACATCGTCTTCTCTGGCCATGTGGCGACCCTGGAGCCGTCCACGTGGTGGGGTCGAGTGTTGTTCACCAGACTAGAGTTAGCCGCACGGGTATAGCGTCTTCACACTGTATTAAGGGGTACCCCTGTTTTAGGGTACCGACACCATGATACCTGATACCCAACTTCCACGGGGTCATGAATCCCATACACCTCTATAAAGGAGGTGAGGTAGGGTAGCACTACGAGGCCTTTCTAAAGTTCCACTAGTTCGAGAAAATCCGCTACGGTGTTAGAAAGAAGGAAGCATATGAATCCCTCGTCCGAAAAGTTGTACAGACAGTTCGACCTAAGGACCTCCGTATACTCTGCAGCGACGCACTCCCCGCTTGACCCTTTTGGGTAAGGTAATCTCTCCCTAGCTTTCCTAATTACTTGGCCAAGGGTGTCCCATTCCCCCTTGTGGTAGCATTGTTATCTCAAGTTAAGCTCCATGTTCCAATTAATACCATAATCTTATCATGAACAATAAATAATCCTGTAATAATGATAAAGCATGATCATATGTCATATAGCATTACTTCCCAAAAACCAGGTAGATCATATCTAAACTATCCAATATTTCATTTGTTTGCAACCTGTGGGGTAAACAAAACTAGTGTAACCTATTAGGTCCCATCCTATTAACCTGAGAATCTCACAATGATTAACAGAAACAATATTAGGTAAAGAATAGTGACAAGGGCACAACTTGGCTTAGACTTGTGATATCCAAGTGATTTACCAAGTTGGTCTTCTGATTTGTCGTCATCTCGCTTCTATGCGTAGCAATATATACAATCAAGCAAATAATGAGTATGGTAACATTACACCAAAGCATATGAACAAACCGCATAAGAATATTTTACGCGCCGCTATGAGATCATAGATTCGAGAACCACTAAAATCGGAATTACGGTTAAAAAGATATGGTTTTCTAAAGATCTATGCTATTTTGGTTAATATAAATCTTGTGATAAAAGATATTACAAATAAATAACTAATCTAGGTTATAAGTAGGTTAGAGGTCATCTTTTAATTAAATTATAATTAGAGTCAGATTATCCCTGATTAGAGAAGTTAATTTAATAGTTATAGGTTACACAATATCTAATTATACAGATGTGTGATATAGCAAAAATGATGTTGCTATTGCATAGGAAATTTTATTACGAAACTAACACAATTTGAACGGACTAAAACGGGGTTAAAACAGAGAAGTTATTGATTTTCTAACTTTGGATTTTATTTTATACTAAAAATCATTTTCAGATTTAATTTATAATTTCTTGGGATTAATCGGAATGCGGGCACTATTTACATAAAAGCAAGGGTGTAATTCATAAATTCTTGATCCTATTTTTAATTACTTTTACCGTACAGGGGACAACGGGTTTATTTTTAAAATATCCGAGGTCTCTTTTGCAAAAATGCTCGGGCGAAGGGGTATCGGTTAATATGAGCCGCTCAGATCTAGATCAATGGCCCCCCTCGATTTAAAGCGTGAAGGGGTATGCAGATATCTAACTCGATTAGACCATTTCGATCTCGACGATCTAGGTTTATTGAAGACACGATCTAATCTTAGCCATCCGTAGAGAGATCAACGGTCCAAAGCTATCCCCGAACTGGTACTCAGATGATCTAATCTTGTGCATCCAATAAGGATCCAATGGTCATAGTGCACCACCATGCTCCTCTCACCTTTTTGCCGAGTCAGAGTGGCGTTGTGACCCGTACCAGGTGGCGCCATGGCCGGTGTTGGTCACTTGTTCTCAAATGCTATGAATTAAGAACAAGGCAACACAAATGTTAATAATTAAAAACCTTCGTCCTTCGAAGTATTGTCTCTTTTGAGATAATGATCTTCGGACGAAGGTTATGGAGGACATACCTTCATAATGTCAACATGTAATAATGGAATCATAAGCATATATAACATGAAAGAGAACATGGATAAATCATGTTAAATCTTATTTATATTTTCGTAATCATAAACGAATATCAATAATATTAAATTATATTTGTACCTTTGTCTTGACAGAAGGTGAAAATCTAAGAGTGACGTGCAAGTGATTACCAGCAAGCGTGAACAGTATGGGGGTACTGTTCATCTATTTATATGCACAGGACGCAGCCCAGACAAAATTACATTTATGCCCTTGACAACTAATCACAATCATGATACAAACTATCAAGGACTATGCGGTCCTTTCCTCTTTAAGTCGGTGCCATCCTTCGTCTCAAGCGTATCATCATGCCGAAGCTCTTCCGATGGTAGCTTCGGCATTCGTCTTCATGTCACGCCTGTCTGCATGTCATCTTGCCGAAGGTGTTTTTGCTCAGAAAACCTTCGGCAGAGAAGAAGGCCCCCAACAGTAGCCCCTTCGCGGTGCTAGATCATTTTTTGTAACGAGCTCGATCCGCGAAAAAACACGAAGGCTTCGGAATGCCGAAGGTCCGAAAAACACCTTCCCTGAGCTTGTTGCCGAGAAACGATTAAAATATTGCAGGCGTCAGGTGGTCCACCGTTTAGCGAATACAGGCGATCTGGCGGTTCGCCCTCCGAGCGCCAGGTGGTCCACCGCTCAGGGTATAGAGGCAGTCTGGCGGTTCACCTTCCGACCTGCAACACTATATAAACAGACGGGTTGGTGAGGAGTTACCACAACATTCATTGACATCATACTGTTGTGCTGTTAAAAAATTCAACCACAACCGAAGCTTTTTCATTGCTCTCTCGAGCTAGCGCTTCGTCATCTGAGATTAGCTTCGTCAAACTGCAAAAAATACGCTAGCTTTGTCAAATGGTGGAAAATCCATCAAAAATGGCCAGAGTGCGTTCAACCGCAAGGGTGACACGTGAGGGAGAAGAGGCTGAGGTTGCGGAGTCAGCGCCAATTTCCGAAGTTATGAAACAATCAGGTCTAGTTGTGGCAGAGGGAACCACGGGCGAAGGTACTTCTGCCGCCGAAGCTGAACAGACCGTTGCCGAAGGAGAAGATGTTGAAGAGGATGAAGAAGATTATAGTATTTTGATCCCAACAAAACCTAGCCACCTAGATTTTGGGAAATCTACTGTATCCGAAGCTGACATGCCCATGATGGTGAAGCTAGGCTACTTTGGGGAGGCTGAAAAGAAACTTGTCCGATTTGCCGGAGAAGAAACCATCCCAGCGCCAAAGGATGATGAAGTAGTAGTTTTCAAGAGTTTTTTCAAAGCAGGACTACGACTTCCTCTGAATGAGATGATAGGGGGAGTTTTGAAAAATTTCGAGATATATCTTCATCAGCTGACCCCTAATGCTATTGTTAGACTCAGTGTCTTCATCTGGGCCCTCTGAAGCCAAGGGATAAGCCTAGATGCCGAAGCATTCTGCAGAGTGCATGAATTGCACTACCAGACAAAGGCCAGGGCAGATGGCCTGCACGAAAATTTTGGCTGCTACAATTTTGCGTATCGCAAGGATACGAAGGCTTTGGTCCTCAGTTATCGCACCAAGTTGCCAACCGGCTGGAAAGGTGAGTGGTTTTATATCAAGGCCGGTGAAAAGAAGAGGGGGAAACTGATGACGATGGTCATGTGCCCGCTATCCCTCAACTTCGGAATGACCAGGCCCCTATGCAACATGCAGCTAGGGTCAGCATGCCAGCTGGCTGAAGTGGAATTTAGGGTGGTAGCTGAACAAATTAGCACTAGGGACTTGGTGCAAGAATACCTGGCCAACCGAACATATCCGACATCAAGTGGCTAGGTGATGCCGAAGATGAAGGGAACAAAGAAGAAATATGAACTTGTTCAGTTACCCTATCGCTTCAAATTTGAAAAACAATTCAAGCAGCCCTGCCAGGAGTGGCTAGAAATGATTGAAACTATGTGCAATGGAATTTTGAGAAATTATACCAAAAAAGAAGACCAGTTAATGACAGCAGCCTTCGGCACCCGGCCAAAACGAAGGTTAAACCAGGTAATGGACGCTCTAAAATTTGAATACCCTGATTATGAGCAACTCAACAAGGGTGCCGAAGGGACAAAAAGGAAAAGGATTATTAGTATTCTAAATAGACAAGCTACCAGAATGGTAAAGGAAGATGAGAAAATTTTGAAGAAGAAAAAATCCAGCCCCGAACCGAAAGTGGCGATTTTAAGGAAAAGAAAAGCTGCAACTCCCGAGCCGAAGGTGACTGAGGTAGAAGAGGAGACTCCCTCGACACCTCCTGCTGTCGAAGTGGCAGAAATTTTAAAGGTAATGACTGAATCTCTATATATCAAGCTGCTAAGTCTACTGGGACCGGAACTGACGAAGCTTTTACAGAAGAAAGAGGAGCCTTCGGATGCAAAAAAAGGTGGATGGGTAGAAAAAGCGAAGGATTGGTACCGTAATGGAAGCCATTGAACGGACGCCGCCGTCGGCCTCAGCATCTAAAATAGCACCTTCTGCAAGTGCTGAGGCCGCTACTGAAGCAAACATAACTGCTGAAGCTGCAGCTGCCAACTTGGAGGGCACATTATCTGAAATTTATAGATTGATATTGGATATGCCTACAGAAGAAACAGCTGCAGCCGCAGAAAAGATCATGGCCCCAGAGCCTGATAAAGGGAATAAGATTGCCGATGCTGCTTCGGAGAAGAAAAATTTTGACCTTCGAAACCTGGTCGGGCAAGAACTATCTGAGGCCGAGAAGAAAGAGCTGCAGGAATATGGCATTTCTTATGGCTACCAGCCAGGAGCCATGCTCTTTGGTGGGATTGATAAAGAGGCCTTAGAATGTGTTCGCGACCGTACCGGGGCAAAGGTGATCGGCACTTTATCGATGAGTGTCGGTTTTCCGAAGCTCGAAGCTGAAATTAGCAGCTACCGACGACAACATATCGTTGGTAGTCTGTTTTATTCCAACTTCAAGGTAAAAATTTTTATGATGAAGCAAAATTTTATTATTATTTTTATTTTTAATGGAGTAAATTTGTTGACGAAGGTTTATTTGTATAGAGCATGTTGCTCAGCAAAGCACTGCAAATACAACAAGACCTCGAGGATAAAAAGAACGAAATCATAATCGAGGGTTTAGAAAGCAAAATCAAAGAGTACGAAGCCTCTCTTGAGAGAAAGATTTCCTACTTCAGGCTATGGAGGGTTCCCTTGCGTAAGCCCAAGCCGAAAATACTAGATTAAACGGGGAGCTTCTCCAAAAATTAGAAAGCTTCGAACAAGAGAAGAAGAACGTGCAGACAAAGTACGAAGCTGAAGCTGTCGAAAACACGAAGCTGCGGAAATCTTTGAAAGAGCTTCGGGACCTGTGTTTAGGTTTTGGCGGCCGCTGCCTAGAGCGACTGAAAAAGGTTTTTAACTCAGTTGGAGCCAGCGCTAAAAAGTTTACCCCATCGACCAAAAATATATCAAGTACCTTCGAACACATTGAAGGGGAAGTCGAAGCGCTTGATGAAGTAATAGCGGGGCATGGTGACTTTTGTGCCCTGCTAGCTTCTCGTGGCACAGCTGCAGCATTTCTGAAGGCTGGTTGTACACACGCAAAGGTTGTGAATAGACCAACATTCAGCCTATCTTCAACAGATTTGATTGATATTCCCGGCGAAGCCCGAAGCATAGGGAGCAGATTTATAACATAAATTTGGGCGAAGGGTGGTCGGGAATTGGCTGGTGACGAGGCTCGAAGCTTGCTTAAGCCGGTATGAAACATATACCTGTTGTTTACCTTTTCTTGTAATTACTTTTTACCTTATACATCTTTTGTTGTGTGTAGGATGATGGTGCCGAAGATTAATGGCCCAAAGCATGTACCGAAGACTGCCGAAGCTACTGCTTGGATTTTCCTGTATAGAGCTTAGAAGCACTTTGCATAATATTTGTAAAATTTGTAATTGAGAGTTGAACAATTTTTTGTATACTTATCTATACCTTGTAATATATTTTTACCTTTTCATCCTTGCGTAAATTGCTTTGCTGTGGACGAAACTTGTATCTTTTGAGCCGGAGGTGAAAAACACCTTCCCTTCTTTTCGTTCACAACGAAGCATATCTTTTGCTTCTTCATGCTCATCGAAGCATTTTTGTCAAAACTGAGGTATCATGTTATGATGATGATGATCCTACAAATGTCTAAATGAATGTGTATGAGTGCAATGATGATGTAATGTAATGTGCAAGTGAATGTCCCGAAGGCACACACGAAGCTACTCCCAGACTCTGCATCCCCTTAGGAACGACTTTTGAGTCTTTAAGCTCTGCATCCCCTTAGGAACGACTTTTGAGCTTCTTCACCTTTTATTTCGGTGGCATAAGTTCTGCATCCCCTTAGGAATGACTTTTGAACTTCTTCGCCTTATATTTCGGCGGTATTTGGCTCTGCATTCCCTTTGGAACGACTTTTGAGCAGAAAACTTACACTGCGCTCCCTTAGGAACGACTTATTGCAGCTTCGTCATTCTTTTGGCTCTGCATTCCCTTAGGAACGACTTTTGAGCAGAAAACTTACGCTGCACTCCCTTAGGAACGACTTATTGTAGCCTCGTCATTCTTTTGGCTCTACTTTCCCTTAGGAATGACTTTTGAACTTCTCCCCGTTTTTCTTTTTTTGCACTCGATGGTGCAGGTTCAGATTTTACATATTACATCTTTGGGGGATTTGGCCCTCGTAGGGCTAAATAAGAATAAAAAATTATAAGCCATGGCCCCATTAAAAACCTTTCTCCCCTCTTGAAAGGAAAATGGTGGCATAGAAAGAATGAAAAAAGAAAAAAAAGATTACATCAAATTACACGTAATATCACCGAAGCTCACCCGCATTCCAAGATCTGGGTATGTCGTTACCGTCCATATCCTTCAATCTATAAGAACTGGGTCTTGACGAAGATACTACTAGAAAAGGACCCTCCCACTTTAGTTGTAATTTTCCCACTGTTTCAGGATTGGCCACTCTCCGAAGTACGAGATGCCCTGGCTTAATGTTCTTCAATCAAACTTTTCTGTCTCGCCACCTTATTGTTTTAGCCTAATATTTATTGATGTGTTCTATGGCTTGAAGTCTGGTCCCTTCTATAGTATCTTTCATTACCTTATAATCAGCTTCGTCTTCTGCCGAAGCTGTTGTTCTTATTGACCCTGCCTTTGCTTCCTTTGGTGTTATTGCTTCGTCACCAAATAGGAGCTTGAAGGGTGTAAATCCTGTTGACATTGAAATAGTTGTGTTGTGGCTCCACACCACTTTAGTCAATTCATCTGGCCACTTTCCTCTGGGCTGGTTGAAGATTAGCTTCATTATTCCTGTCATTATAATGCCATTTGCTCTTTCTACTAGCCCATTTGATTCTGGGTGCCTTACTGATGCAAAATGAATCTTCGTTCCAATTTGATCACAGAAATCTTTGAATGTTTCGGCATCAAACTGTATTCCATTGTCCACATTTATTGCCTTCGGCACGCCGAAGCGACAAAAAATATTCTGCCAAAAAAAATTTTGGACTGTGGCCAAAGTTATTGTAGCTAGGGGCTTTGCTTCAATCCATTTAGAGAAATATTCTACTACCACCACAACATATTTCAAGTTACCTTGTGCTAGTGGGAGTGGGCCTAACAAATCCAGGCCCCATCTTTGCAACGACCAAGTAGGCTGTATTAGCTGAGTGAGAGATGAAGGTTGCTTCTGGTCTCTTGCACATTTTTGACAATTTTCGCACTTCTGAACCAAGTCTACTGCGTCCGAAGCTGCCTTCGGCCAATAAAATCCTTGTCTAAAAACCTTTCCCAGCAAAGGCCTAGACCCAATATGAGAGCCACATAAACCTGCATGTATCTCCTTCATTAACTTTATACCTTCAGTTCTGGATAAACACTTGAGGAGTGGAGAACAGACTCCATGCTTATATAATTCCCCTTCTATTATCACAAATGGTCTTGTTCTTGCTTCCATCCTCTTATTATAAACTTTATCATGCGAAAGACAATTACCTTGGAGAAAAGATATAATTTCAGTCCTCCAATCTTCACTATGTACAGGAGATATTGTGAGCATTGCTCTCTCCATAAGTTCAACCGAAGTTGCTTTCATTGTCTCAAAAAATACATCCAAAGGTAGAGGGAGCCCCTGTGCCGCTGACTTGGCTAACAGGTCTGCATGCTCATTTCCCCCTCTTGGAATATTTTTGACAAAAAATCCTTCGAAAGAAGCCTCCAACCTTCGAACTGTATCTAGATATTTTTTAAGCTTCGGATCTCTTGCCTTGCTGCTTTTATCTACATGACCAGAGATGACTTGAGAGTCAGTTTTAAGGTTTGCCCTTCTTATTCCCATTGCCTTTAACTTCCGAAGCCCCAACAGAAGAGCTTTGTATTTAGCAATATTATTCGTACAACTCAAGTCAAGTCTTGCTGCGTAGCATGTTCTGACTTTAGAGGGCACTACTAGAACAGCAGCCGCTCCTGCGCCGAAGGTTCCCCAAGAACCGTCACAGAATACTGTCCAGGCTTCGGCGTCTTTATTTGTTTCTTCTTCCTGAGCCCCTGGCGTCCAATCAGCAATGAAGTCTGCTAACGCCTGTGACTGAATTGAGGATCTATGTACATAGTCAATAGTGAATTCATTGAGCTCCACAGCCCATTTTCCAATCCTTCCAGTTGCTTCTCTGTTTCTCATTATATCCTTCAGAGGCTGTGATGAAGGAACAATTATATGATATGCTTGAAAATAATGTTGAAGCTTCCTGGAGGCCATTAACACAGCATACAACACCTCCAATTCTGTATAGTTTTTCTTTGATAAACTTAGAACTTCGGAGACAAAGTATACCGGGGCTTGCCTTTTGACTTGACCATCTTGCTTCTCCTGTACAAGTGCCGCACTGACTGAAGAGTGTGAAGCTTCTACATACAGGAGTAATGGAGCCCCTTACGAAGGTGGAGTTAGAGTTGTTAAGTCTATCAAATACTGCTTTAACTCTTCAAAAGCCTTTTGTTGAGTCGGACCCCACTGAAAAACTTCGGCTGACTTTAGAATTTCAAAGAATGGCAGGTTCCTCTCTGCTGATCTTGATATGAATCTATTCAGTGATGCCAGTCTTCCTGCCACGTTAAGCCCCCTTCTTCGAATTTGGCGGCTCCATCCGAAGGATAGCTTCGATCTTGTTTGGGTTAGCTTCGATTCCCTTCATTGATACCAGATAGCTAAGGAACTTGCCCTTCTTTACTCCAAAAACACACTTTTCTGGATTTAACTTAAGGTCAGCTTGCCTGAAATTGGCAAATGTCTCTTGCAAGTCAGCAATATGATTTTCTTGCTTCGTGCTTTTTACTATGATGTCATCAACATAAGTTAGCATGTTCCTGCCTATTTGAGAGTGAAGGACCTTGGCTGTCATTCTACTGATGCTTCCTCTAGCATTTTAAAGCCCCTTAGGCATCCAAAGATAGCAATAGGTGCCACTGGGATTTATGAAGCTAGTCTTTGGCTCATCTTCTTTCTTCATCCATATCTGATGATAGCCTGAGTAGCAGTCCAATAGACTCATGAGCTCCGAAGAAGCTGCTGCATCCACAAGGGAGTCTATTCTTGGCAATGGGAACTCGTCCTTTGAACATGCCTTGTTGAGATCTGTGAAATCAATACACATTCTCCATTTCCCATTAGCTTTCTTCACCAGCACTGAGAAGTCTTTTTACTTCGTTCCGAGCACCTTCAGCTTTATCCTCGGACATCTTCTGAAGCCTTTGCTTCCTTAGTCTGAAAGACGGATCCACATTAAGTGAATGTTCAATAACATCTCTGTTGACACCACATAGATCATTAGTTGTCCAAGCGAAGACATCTTTGTTGTTGAACAAAAATCTTAGCAGAGTTTTTTCTTGCTCATCAGATAGCTGAGATCCTAGCAGCACCCTTTGATCTGCTATATCTTCACATAATAGCATAGGCTTCGGCTGATCTGCTGAAGCAGCCTTCTCTCTTGTGCTTATATTGTTGACAAGCTTCGGTTCCATCTATGTTATGGATCGCCTTTGAGTCTATCCAACTTCCTTCAGCCCTTCTGGTAGCTTCTTGACTTCCATATACAGCAATGGGCCCTTGCTCCGAAGGTATCTTCATGCATAAGTATGCTGGATGAAGAATAGCTTCGAAAGCATTGAGCGTCCCTCGACCAATGATTGCATTGTATGGGTACTCCATCTCAACAATGTCAAAGACAACCTGCTCAGACTTTGTGTTGTGGACATAGCCGAAGGTAACTGACATTGTGATTTTACCAAGTGTGACAATCTGCTTTCCTCCAAAGCCACAAAGAGGATGTGTAGCATCATGAATCTTATCCTCTGGTTCTTGCATTTGTCTGAAGGCCTTTGCAAATATGATGTCCGCTGCACTGCCTGTGTCGACCAAAACATTGTGGACCAGAAACCCCTTAACGACACAAGATATAACCGTAGCATCATTGTGAGGATAATCTTTAAGCTGAAGGTCTTCGGGTCCCTGTACCCCAACATGTTGTACTCTCCTCTGTGCTTCCTTCTTCTGCTTCTTGTTAGCCGGCTCTGAGCTTGAACCGCCTATGATTGGGAGCACCAGCTTTGTGACCGAAGGTGCTACAGCTTGATTGTTGAACTAAGCCATCGTCTCAACAGTGGAAATGAGTTCACCGGAGGTGGGCGCCAATGTTGGTCACTTGTTCTCAAATGCTATGAATTAAGAACAATGCAACACAAATGTTAATAATTAAAAACCTTCGTCCTTCGAAGTATTGTCTCTTTTGAGATAATGATCTTCGGATGAAGGTTATGGAGGACATACCTTCATAATGTCAACATGTAATAATGGAATCATAAGCATATATAACATGAAAGAGAACATGGATAAATCATGTTAAATCTTATTTTTATTTTTGTAATCATAAAAAATATCAATAATATTAAATTACATTTGTACCTTCGTCTTGGTAGAAGGTGAAAATCCGAGAGTGACGTGCAAGTGATTACCAGCAAGCGTGAACAGTACGGGAGTACTGTTCATCTATTTATAGGCACAGGACGTAGCCTGTACAAAATTACATTTATGCCCTTGACAACTAATCACAATCATGATACAAACTATCAAGGACTATGTGGTACTTTCCTCTTTAAGTCGGTGACATCCTTCGTCTCAAGCGTATCATCATGCCGAAGCTCTTCTAATGGTAACTTCGCCATTCGTCTTTATGTCACGCCTATCTACATGTCATCTTGCCGAAGGTGTTTTTGCTCAGATGACCTTCGGCAGAGAAGAAGGCCCCCAATAGCCGGGGTAAGCCATCCGTGGTACTGGTGCTCTGTTCCTTCCCCTCGAATCGCTCTATACATGTAGAAGAAGAACACAAACTTGAAGAGGCTACTTACCGATGACGAATTACGATGGCTCGAGCTAGCCACAGTAGATGACGGCTTGGTGGCTCTGGTGAGAAATCAACGGTAGCCTAGTGGTACTCCCCTCTCGTGAAGGCTACGAGCACCTTCCCGAAGACGTGGCAAAGCTTCCTGTCCTAGCCCTAAGAACTCAACGCCGGCGCACGCGTGAATCAACGACGGAGGTAGATTATCTCTCCTCAATCTCTCTCTGCCTGCGCTCTTTCTCTCGGGACGGTTCCCAGCTCCTTTGCTCAAGACAGTGAGGGGGAGAAGGCATGCAGCTTCTATATATATATAGTGTGAAGCCAAGGCAGGGATTCCTTCAACCGAAGCGGTCCGGGCGCCATGGTGGTTATGCGACTGTGTTCCTAGGCGAACTTATCGCTCCGGTCGCAATGAATGCGAGGTGGAAGAAGGGTTGAGGTCCACATGCCTGTGACACAGAAGCCCCTGGGCGAGCCTAGTGTGAGGCTGACACATGGGCCCATGAGACAGTGTGACTAACTCCGCGTGCGCACATAGTCTGGTGGGCAGACGGGAGGGCCCGTTTGGTGACTGCAGCAACAACCCACTCACGATGACTAGTTTGGCCGACATGTGAGGCCCCATGTCTGCACATGAGGGAGCACAGTGTGGTGCGGGAGTTGGGCCGACGAGGTGGTAAAGCGGCCCGATAATAGGTGTGGCCTCCTTTTCTTTTTTGTTTTAGTTTTTTTCTATTTTTATTTCCTTTATTCAAATTCAATCTCAAGTTTGGTTTTGAAATGCAAACTATATTTGAATGCTCAAACAAAATCCACATGAGATGCATTTTATTATGTTTTCTAGTCTTCATCTACTAATTTAATTATTTATTACCTTAAAAATGCTCATAATTATGAAGGATAAGGAAATGATTCACACTAAATTTTATTGTTTTCATAAAGGAACATATTTATTTAGTTTAGGAATATTTCTAGTTATAAAATTCCACACACGCGATAACCTAGAATCTTTTTGGTTTAATATTTATTAGAAAACATATTCACTTTAGGGGATGCAACTTCAAAGGTAGGAAGATTCTTGTTAAAATATATTTTGTTTCAAGATCTCTGTATTATCTTAGTAAGTACCCAAAATAAGATTTTGAGGTATTATAAAACACCTAGGAGCCTATTTGATATATCTAGAGAGGTTGGAAAGCTCAGGTTTGAAGTTTCACACTTTTGAAGCCAAGTTGAGCCAAAAACAGAATATGAGATAAAGAATTCAAAACAACTAAAATCCATGACTTAGACTGTTGACTAGTCACTAGATATGTTTGTCTAAGTCATATGACTCCCTCATGTACAACCAAATCAACTTGAAGAAGATATACCAAAATTTGTCAAAGATCAGCGGCACTAGGAGCACCAGACTATAGTCCGGTGAGCATCGGACCGAGTTACCAGAATGGGTATGGAGAGGTACTCCGGCCTAGCTAAAAGGGAAATAGGGTTAACCTTTTCCCATAATTAATTTTGGTGGTTAAATGTCCAACACAAATATTAGACTAACTAGTTTGCTCTAGAGTATATGTTCTACAGGTGCATAAAGGTTCAACTCAAACCAATAAATATACAAGATAGGGTTCAATTCAAAGGAGCAAATGAAACCGAGTGTGCCCTGGTCTCGCGCACCGGATAGTGTCCGGTGCCCCAGGACCGTACAGTCTCAAACTCGCCACTCTCGGGTTTCTCCAGGCGCACTCCGCTATAATTCACTGGACTATACGGTGTGCCACCGGACTGTCCGGTGCACCAGCGGAGCAATGGCTCCTTCGCACAACGGTCGACTGCAAAAGCTGAAGAACCAGAGCTACAGTGAAGAACAGTGTGCGCAGAGTCAGAACCGCGTGTTAGAGGCGCACCGGACAGTGAACAGTACCTGTCCGGTGCGGCACCGGACTGTCCGGTGCCACTAGAAGACAAAGCCTCCAACGGTCAGAAGCTCCCGAACCCTAACGATTGGGTGACGTGGCTGGTGCACCGGACGGTGTCTGGTGGTGCACCGGAATGTCCGGTGCGCCCATCAATAGCAGCCTGCCCCAATGGTTGTTTGGTGGTTGAGGGCTATAAATACCCCTAACCACCACCACTCCAACTATCCAAGCATTCAATACATTGCATTCAATACAAGAGCAATAGACTCCACTCCAAAGACACAATTCAAGTGATCGATCCGCTCAAAGTCCCCAATTCAACTCTAGCGCATTAGGGTTTGTGAGAGGATCATTTGTGTTCCATTGTTGCTCTTGTTTGCTTGCCTTAGCTTTCTTTTCTTTCTCACTTCTTACTCTCAAGAGCTTTGTAAGCAAGACAAGAGACACCAATTGTGTGGTGGTCCTTACGGGGTCTAAGTGACCCGTGAGATTAAGGAAGAAGCCTCACTCGGTCTAGATGACGGTTTGAGAGAGGGAAAGGGTTGAAAGAGACCTGGTCTTTGTGACCACCTCAACAGGGACTAGGTTCTTTAGAACCGAACCTCGGTAAAACAAATCACCGTGTTCATCTGCTTTATTTCTTGATTTATTTTTTTCCCTTCTCTCCCGGACTCGAATTTAATTCTAACGCTAACCCCGGCTTGTAGTTTGTGTTTTAAGTTATAAATTTCAGATTATGCCTATTCACCCCCCCCCCTCTAGGCGACATTCAATTGGTATCAGAGCTAGACACTTCATATTGAGTCTAACAACTCGAAGTGATGGCTCGAAGAAAATCCCAAAAGAACAAGAAGAAACCTCCAAAGGAAAACAATGAGGTAACTCTTGAGATATTACTTTTCGATTGTTCTAATTATGTTTCATGGTCTACTAGTGCGATAAAATGATTTTAGAACCATAGACTCATAATTAGAACAAATTTTAGACAAGAGTATTATACCCTCTAGTTAAAATGGGAAAATGCTTCTGAGGAAGATCAAAGATGTATACGCTTAAACTATCTTGCTTATGACATCTTAAGTAATTCTCTTAGCAAAAAAGATTATCGTGCCTTCATAATGAATTATAATGAATCTATTCATGATGTGCATGATATTTGGACTAGAATTAAAAGTAAATTTAATGAGTCCAAACATGTTAGTTCATATGATGCTTCTACTTCTTTTAGTCCATGTGAAACTAACCCTGTGAAGGAAGAAGAAGAAAATGAACATTGGAGACCAAACGATGAATCCACCTCTCCAAAAGGTTTGTCTTCCCATTTCGATTCCCACATATGTTGTGTGGCTAATGAAAATGATGGCGGAAGTACAAATGAGGATGAGGAGGAAGAAAGAAGCTTCATGCAACTCTACACTCATCTAAGCCAAGAAGATAAGGCGGTCATGCACAAACTTCTAAAAAGAGCAAGAGAGCAAAGTGAAGCTCTTAACATGCTAGAAGATATTCTCACCATAAAAATGCAAAGCTTTGAAGAGTTGACTAAAGAACATGAGGAGCTAAAGTGCTCTCATGTTGATTTGGTCCAAAGGTATGAATCTATTTCAATTGAGCAAGATAACTCTTTATTTTGTGTCGCTCAATTAGTAAATAGAAATGCCTTGCTTAAGGACCAAGTAGAAAGGCTAAAAATTGAAAATCTAGCCTTTCAAGAAAAACATGATATGCTTCAATGTTCTCATGAAAATCTTATGGATAATCATATCATGTTAAACATTGCTCATGAGGTTGCGATAGAAAACTTAAAATCTCAACAACCTCACTTAGGCACATGTATTCAAATTAAAACTATATTGCCATGTGCTAATGCTTGTTGCTCGTCAGCAAGCAAATCCTCCTTTGAGCTAGAATTTCTAGGAATAAAAGATGATACATGTCAAGAGCTCAAGGAAGAAAATGAGAGGCTAAGAATGAGCTAAATATACTTGATTCTCAGAATTTTGATTGAAACATTGCACACATAGCTCATTTATATACCTTTGATCATATCTCTTTCATTTGGCACATATACATACTTCTTATTCTTCTTGTGCCAAAGCTAAGACTAATGTGTTTCCATGAGTATTTCTTGTGTTAGTCTTAGATTGAAAGGGAAATGGAGTATTCAGCAAAGACAACGCTTCCACTCAACTCCATCGGTATTACTTACCCTTTGTCGTTTTTCCGCCATCTCTCCACATTAGTATGATCTTTAACTCATATCTATATTATCAATGGGGGAGAAAATATCAGAGGGCTCCAACGTTCTCCGTTTTTTGCGCTTAATGCCAAAGGGGGAGAAAATATTAAGCCCAAAACAAAAGGACCGCACCACCACCATTTCAAAAAAATCAAAATGAAAGATTTAATTGGTATTCACAAATGTTTGTTTTTCAATTAGTACTCAAGATAAATTACACATTGGTAAATTTCAAATTGGTATCTATGCTTATGAAATTAAGATTTCAAAATTGGTACCCATTTCAAAACTCTATTGAAAGCTAAGAGGAGAATTTCATTCAGGGGAGCTTTTGTTTAGTCAAAGGAAAAGCATTTGAAACAGGGGGAGAAATTTCAAAATGCTTCTTACAATCGTATTCATATACCTTTGACTATTTGCAAAAGAATTTTGAAAAGAATTTGAAAAAGATTTGCAAAAACAAAACATGTGGTGCAAATGTAGTCCAAAATGTCAAATAAAAGAAAGCAATCCATTCACTCTAATTCATATGCAACAAGACTTTCTTATTGGTTTAATTCTAAGTAACCTATGCACTTACCTTACACAAACTAGTTCATTTCTGCACTTCATATATTTGCTTTGGTTTGTGTTGGCATCAATCACCAAAAAGGGGGAGATTGAAAGGGAAATAGGGTTAACCTTTTCCCACAATTAATTTTGGTGGTTGAATGCCCAACACAAATATTGGACTAACTAGTTTGCTCTAGAGTATATGTTCTACAGGTGCATAAAGGTTCAACTCAAACCAATAAATATACAAGATAGGGTTCAATTCAAAGGAGCAAATGAAACTGAGTGTGCCCTGGTCTGGCGCACCGTACTGTCCGGTGTGCCACCGGACAGTGTCCGGTGTGCTAGGACCGTACAGTCTCAAACTCGCCACTCTCGGGATTCTCCAGGCGCGCTCCGCTATAATTCACCGGACTGTCTGGTGTGCCACCAGATTGTCTGGTGCCCCAGCGGAGCAACGGCTCCTTCGCACAACGGTCGACTGCAAAAGCTGAAGAACCAGAGCTACAGTGAAGAACAGTGCGCGCAGAGTCAGAGCCACCCGTCAGAGGCGCACCGGATAGTGAACAGTACCTGTCTGGTGTGGCACCGGACTGTCCGGTGCCACTAGAAGACAAAGCCTCCAACTATCAGAAGCTTCCGAACCCTAACGGTTGGGTGACGTGGCTAGCGCACCGGACAGTGTCCGGTGCGCCCATCGACAACAGCCTGCCCCAACGGTTGTTTGGTGGTTGAGGGCTATAAATACCCCCCAACCACCACCACTTCAACTATCCAAGCATTCAACACATTCATTCAATACAAGAGCAATAGACTCCACTCCAAAGACACAATTCAAGTGATCGATCCGCTCAAAGTCCCAAATTCAACTCTAGCGCATTAGGGCTTATGAGAGGATCATTTGTGTTCCATTGTTGCTCTTGTTTGCTTGGCTTGGCTTTCTTTTCTTTCTCACTTCTTACTCTCAAGAGCTTTGTAAGCAAGGCAAGAGACACCAATTGTGTGGTGGTCCTTGCGGGGTCTAAGTGATCTGTGAGATTAAGGAAGAAGCCTCACTTGGTCTAGGTGACCGTTTCAGAGAGGGAAAGGGTTGAAAGAGACCCAGTCTTTGTGACCACCTCAATGGGGACTAGTGAAAGGGAAATAGGCTTACACCTTTTCCTAATTGATTTTGGTGGTTGAATTGCCCAACACAAATAATCGGACTAACTAGTTTGCTCTAGATTATAAGTTTTAAAGGTGCCAAAGGTTCACAATTGACCAATAAAATGACCAAGAAAGGGTTCAAACAAAGAGAGCAAAAGACAACAGAAGCGTGCCCTGGTCTGGCACACCGGACTATCCGGTGTGCCACCGGACTGTGTCCGGTGCACCACCGGACAGTGTCCGGTGTACCAGGGAACTCAGCTCCAAACTCGTCACCTTCGGGAAAATCAGAGGGCGCTCCGCTATAATTCACCGGACTATCCGGTGAGGCACCGGACAGTGTCCGGTGGCGCACCGGACTGTCCGGTGTGCCAGCGGAGCAACGGCTACTTCAGCGCCAACGGTCGACTGCAACCGCATTCAATGTGCTACAGTGCGCGCCAGAGTCAGAGCAGCGTCAGAAGGCGCACTGGACAGTCTACAGTACTTGTCCGGTGCACCACCGGACAGCCAGAAGATCCCACCTGTCAGAGCTCCAACGGTCAAACCCTAATGGTCGGGTGACGTGGCTGGCACACCGGACAGTGTCCGGTGGCGCACCGGACTGTCCGGTGCGCCATTCGACAGCAGCCTCCACCAAACGGCTAGTTTGGTGGTTGGGGCTATAAATACCCCAACCACCCCACCATTCATGGCATCCAAGTTTTCCACCTTCCAACACCTTACAAGAGCTATAGCATTCAATTCTAGACACAACCAAAGAGATCAAATCCTCTCCCAAGTCCGGAATCACTCCAAATCAAATAGTGACTAGAGAGAGTGACATTTGTGTTCATTTGAGCTCTTGCGCTTGGATTGCTTCTTTTCTTTCTCATTCTTTCTTGTGATCAACTCAATTGTAACCAAGGCAAGAGACACCAATTGTGTGGTGGTCCTTGCGGGGACTTAGTGTCCCGTGTGATTGAGAAGAGAAGCTCACTCGGTCTAAGTGACCGTTTGAGAGAGGGAAAGGGTTGAAAGAGACCTGGTCTTTGTGACCACCTTAACGGGGAGTAGGTTTGCAAGAACCGAACCTCGGTAAAACAAATCCTTGTGTCTCACTCTTTATTTGCTTGCGATTTGTTTTTCACCCTCTCTCTCGGACTTGCTTATATTTCTAATGCTAACCCGGCTTGTAGTTGTGCTTAAGTTTGTAAATTTCAGATTCGCCCTATTCACCCCCCCCCCTCTCTAGGCAACTTTCAATTGGTATCAAAGCCCGGTGCTTCATTAGAGCTTAACCGCTCAAAGTGATGTCGGGAGATCACGCCAAGAAGGAGATGGTGACCGGCGACAAGCCCGCTACAAGCCACGGGAAGGCTCCATCGGGAGAGTCCCGCAACAAGGGGAAGGATAAGGCTTCCTCCTCACAAAAGTCGCATCGAAGTGGCGACAAGAAGAAGAAGATGAGGAAAGTGGTCTACTATGAGACCGACTCTTCATCGCCATCCACCTCCGGCTCCGACGCGCCGTCCGTAACTTCTAAGCTCCATGAGCGCAAGAAGTTTAGTAAGATTCCCCTATGCTACCCTCGTATTTCAAAGCGTACTCCTTTACTTTCCGTTCCACTAGGCAAACCATCAGTTTTTTACGGTGAAGATTATAATATGTGGAGTGACAAAATGAGGCATCATCTAACCTCACTCCACACTAGCATTTGGAACGTTGTTGTGTTTGGTGTACAGGTACCATCCGTAGGGGATGAGGACTACGATTCGGACGAAGTGGCCCAAATTCAACACTTCAACTCCCAAGCCACTACTATACTCCTTGCCTCTCTAAGTCGAGAGGAGTATAATAAGATGCAAGGGTTGAAGAGCGCAAAGGAAATTTGGGACGTGCTCAAGACCGTGCATGAAGGAGACAAGGTGACCAAGATCACCAAGCGGGAGACGATCGAGGGGGAGCTCGGTCGCTTCATGCTTCACCAAGGAGAGGATCCGCAAGCCATGTACAATCGCTTGAAGACCTTGGTGAACCAAGTGCGCAACCTCGGGAGCACCAAATGGGATGACCATGAGATGGTCAAGGTTATTCTTAGATCCCTCGTTTTTCTTAACCCTACGCAAGTTCAATTAATTCGAGGTGATCCTAGATACACGCTAATGTCTCCCGAGGAGGTTATAGGAAAATTTGTGAGCTTTGAGCTAATGATTAAAGGCTCAAAGAAAATCATCGAGCAAGGCGCCTCCTCCACGCCCGAGGCACAACCCGTCGCATTCAAGGCAACGGAGGAGAAAAAGGAAGAGTCTACATCAAGTAGGCTCCCCATTGATGCCTCAAAGCTCGACAATGAGGAGATGACTTTAATCATCAAAAGCTTTCAACAAATCCTCAAGCAAAGGAGGGGGAAGGACTACAAGCCCCGCTCCAAGAAGGTTTGCCACAAGTGTGGTAAGCCCGATCACTTTATTGCAAAATGTCCTATTTCTAGTGACAGTGACAGGGGCGACGACAAGAAGGGGAGAAGAAAGGAAAAGAAGAGATACCACAAGAAGAAGGGCGGCGATGCCCATGTGTGCCGCGAGTGGGACTCCGACGAGAGCTCCACTGACTCCTCCTCCGACGAGGATGCCGCCAACATCGCCGTCAACAAGGGACTCCTCTTCCCCAACGTCAGCCACAAGTGCCTCATGGCAAAGGACGGCAAAAAGAAGAAGGTTAAATCCAAATCCTCCACTAAATATGCAACCTCTAGTGATAAGAATAATTCTAGTGATGATGAGGACAATTTGCTTACTCTTTTTTCCGATCTTAACATGCAACAAAAGAAAAAATTGAACGAATTAATTAGTGCTATTCATGAGAAGGATGACCTCTTGGACACCCAAGAGGACTTCCTAATTAAGGAAAACAAGAAGCATGTTAAGATTAAAAATGCTTATACTCTAGAAGTAGAAAAATGTGAAAAATTATCTAGTGAGCTAAGCACTTGGCATGATTTGATTGCCAACCTTAGGAATGAGAATGCTAGATTAATTGCTAAGGTTGATTCAAATGAATGTGATGATTCATATGCCAATCTTAGAAATGATCATGCTATTTCTATTACTAAGATTGAAAAATTAAATGTCTCTCTTGCTAGCCTTAGAAGTGAAAATGAAAAATTAATTGCTAAGGCTAATGAATTAAATGTTTGCAATGCTTCCATTTCCAATCTTAGAGAAGAAAATGACATATTACATGCTAAGATTGTTGAATTAAATTCTTGCAAACCCTCTACATCTACCGTTGAGCATGTTTTCATTTGCACTAGATGTAGAGATGTTGACATTGATGCTATTCATGATCACATGGCTTTAATTAAACAACAAAATGATCATATAGCAAAATTAGATGCTAAAATTACCGAGCATGAGCTAGATAATGAAAAAATTAAATTTGCTCGTAGTATGCTTTATAATGGGAGACGCCCTGGCATCAAGGATGGCATTGGCTTCCAAAAGAGAGACAATGTCAAACTTAATGCCCCTCCTAAAAGATTATCTAACTTTGTTAAAGGCAAGGCTCCCATGCCTCAGGATAACGAGGGTTACATTTTGTACCCTGCCGGTTATCCCGAGCATAAGATTAGGAGAATTCATTCTAGGAAGTCTCACTCTGGTCCTAATCATGCTTTTATGTATAAGAGTGAGACATCTAGTTCTAGGCAATCAACCCATGCTAAATTGCCTAAGAAGAAAGCTCCTAGTGCATCAAATGAACCTAGCATTTCATTTAAAACTCTTGATGCATCTTATGTTTTGACTAACAAATCCGGCAAGGTAGTTGCCAAGTATGTTGGGGACAAACACAAGGGATCAAAGACTTGTGTTTGGGTACCCAAAGTTCTTATATCTAATGTCAAAGGACCCAAAATTGTTTGGGTACCTAAAATCAAGAACTAAACTTGTTTTGTAGGTTTATGCATCCGGGGGCTCAAGTTGGATCATCGATAGCGGATGCACAAACCACATGACAGGGGAGAAAAAGATGTTCTCCTCCTATGAGAAAAACCAAGATCCCCAACGAGCTATCACATTCGGGGATGGAAATCAAGGTTTGGTCAAAGGATTGGGTAAAATTGCTATATCACCTGACCATTCTATTTCTAATGTTTTTCTTGTAGACTCTTTAGATTACAACTTGCTTTCTGTTTCCCAATTATGTAAAATGGGCTACAACTGTCTTTTTATAGATACAAGTGTTACTGTCTTTAGAAGAAGTGATGATTCAGTAGCTTTTAAGGGAGTATTAGAGGGTCAGCTATACCTAGTTGATTTCAATAGAGCTGAACTCGATACTTGTTTAATCGCTAAGACTAACATGGGTTGGCTCTGGCATCGCCGACTAGCCCATGTTGGGATGAAGAATCTTCACAAGCTTCTAAAGGGAGAGCACATTTTGGGACTAACAAATGTGCATTTTGAGAAAGAAATGATTTGTAGCGTATGTCAAGCAGGGAAGCAAGTTGGCGCTCATCATCCACATAAGAACATCTTGACGACTGACAGGTCACTCGAGCTCCTCCACATGGACCTATTCGGCCCGATCGCTTACATAAGCATCGACAGGAGTAAGTACTGTCTAGTTATTGTGGATGACTATTCTCGCTTCACTTGGGTATTCTTTTTACAAGAAAAATCTCAAACCCAAGAGACTTTAAAGGGATTCTTGAGACGGGCTCAAAATGAGTTCGGCTTGAGGATCAAGAAAATTAGAAGCGATAATGGGACGGAGTTCAAGAACTCTCAAATAGAAGGCTTCCTTGAGGAGGAGAGCATCAAGCATGAGTTCTCTTCTCCCTACATGCCACAATAAAATGGTGTAGTGGAGAGGAAGAATAGAACTCTATTGGACATGGCAAGAACCATGCTTGATGAGTACAAGACTTCGGATCGGTTTTGGGCCGAGGCAGTCAACACCGCTTGCTACGCCATCAACCGGTTGTATCTACACCGAATCCTCAAGAAGACATCTTACAAAATCCTCACCGGTAAAAAGCCAAATGTTTCATATTTTAGAGTCTTTGGTAGCAAATGATTTATTCTTGTTAAAAGAGGTAGAAAATCCAAATTTGCTCCTAAGGTTGTAGAAGGATTTTTACTAGGATATGATTCAAACACAAGGGCATATAGAGTCTTTAACAAGTCCACTGGACTAGTTGAAGTTTCTTGTGACATTGTGTTTGATGAGACTAACGGCTCTCAAGTAGAGAAAGTTGATCTTGATGAATTAGATGATGAAGAGGCTCCGTGCGTCGCGCTAAGGAACATGTCCATTGGAGATGTGTGTCCTAAGTAATCCGAAGAGCCCATTCAAGCACAAGATCAACTATCCTCCCTCATGCAAGCATATCCACCAACTCAAGATGAGGATGAGGCTCAAGATGATGAAGAAGAAGATCAAGAAGATGAGCCACCTCAAGACAACGGCAATGATCAAGGGGGAGATGCAAATGATCAAGACAAGGAGGATGAGCAAGTTCCAAGGCCACCACACCCAAGAGTCCACCAAGCAATCCAACGAGATCACCCCGTGAACACCATCCTCGGCGACATTCATAAGGGGGTAACCACTAGATCTCGTGTTGCACATTTTTGTGAGCATTACTCTTTTGTTTCCTTTATTGAGCCACACAAGGTAGAGGAAGCACTCCAAGATTCGAACTGGGTGATGGCAATGCAAGAGGAGCTCAACAACTTCACGAGGAATGAGGTATGGCATTTAGTTCCACGTCCTAACCAAAATGTTGTAGGAACCAAGTGGGTCTTCCGCAACAAACAAGATGAGCAAGGTGTGGTGACAAGGAACAAAGCCCGACTTGTGGCCAAGGGATACTCACAAGTCGAAGGTTTGGATTTCGGTGAAACCTATGCACCGTAGCTAGGCTTGAGTCAATTCGCATTTTACTTGCCTATGCTACTTACCATGGCTTCAAGCTTTATCAAATGGACGTGAAAAGTGCCTTCCTCAATGGACCAATCAAGGAAGAGGTCTATGTTGAGCAACCTCCCGGCTTTGAAGACAGTGAGTATCCTAACCATGTTTATAGACTCTCTAAGGCGCTTTATGGGCTCAAGCAAGCCCCAAGAGCATGGTATGAATGCCTAAGAGATTTTCTTATTGCTAATGGCTTCAAAGTCGGAAAAGCCGATCCTACACTCTTTACCAAAACACTTGCAAATGATTTGTTTGTATGCCAAATTTATGTTGATGATATCATATTTGGGTCTACTAACGAATCTACATGTGAAGAGTTTAGTAGGATCATGACACAAAAATTCAAGATGTCGATGATGGGGGAGTTGAAGTATTTTCTAGGATTCCAAGTCAAGCAACTCCAAGAGGGCACCTTCATTAGCCAAACGAAGTACATTCAAGACATACTAACCAAGTTTGGGATGAAGGATGCCAAGCCCATCAAGACACCCATGGGAACTAATGGGCATCTCGACCTCGACACGGGAGGTAAATCCGTAGATCAAAAGGTACACCGGTCGATGATAGGTTCCTTACTCTATTTATGTGCTTCACGACCGGATATTATGCTTTCCGTATGCATGTGTGCAAGATTCCAAGCCGATCCTAAGGAAGCTCACCTTTGGGCCGTAAAACGAATCTTGAGATATTTAGTTTATACTCCTAAGTTTGGCCTTTGGTACCCCAGGGGATCCACATTTAATTTAATTGGTTATTCCGATGCCGATTGGGCAGGGTGCAAAATTAATAGAAAGAGCACATCAGGGACTTGCCAGTTCTTGGGAAGATCTCTGGTGTCTTGGGCTTCAAAGAAGCAAAATTCTGTGGCTCTTTCAACCGCCGAAGCCGAGTATATTGCCGCAGGCCATTGTTGCGCGCAATTGCTTTGGATGAGGCAAACCCTTAGGGACTATGGTTACAAATTAACCAAAGTTCCTCTTCTATGTGATAATGAGAGTGCAATCCGCATGACGGATAATTCCGTTGAGCATAGCCGCACTAAACACATAGCCATTCGGTATCATTTTCTAAGGGATCACCAACAAAAGGGGGATATCGAGATTGCATATGTTAGCACCAAAGAACAATTAGTCGATATCTTTACCAAGCCATTGGATGAACAAACCTTTACCAAACTTAGGCATGAGCTAAATATTCTTGATTCTAGGAATTTTGAATGATATTTTGCATACATAGCTCATATATATATATATATATATATATATATATACCTTTGATCATCTCTTTCATGTGCTATGACTAATGTGTTCTTTCAAGTCCATTTCATGCTAAGTCATAGATTGAAAGGGAAAAGGAGTCTTCGGCGAAGACAAGGCTTCCACTCCGCTCCATCGAATCATTCATCCTTCGCCGTTGCTCCACACTAACTCTCCAACTTTGGTATAATCTTCACTCCTTTACTTCCGTCCAAAGGGGAGAGAGTAGTTTAAAAGGGCTTATATTTCACTCAAGCATCCGTTTTTGGCGATTCATGCCAAAGGGGGAGAGAGTATTAGCCCAAAGCAAAAGGACCGCACCACCACCAATTTCAAAAAAATGTAGTCCTTTAATTAGTATTAAAAGAAGTTTTTCAATTAGTATCTTATTTTGATATAATTTCAAATTGGTATACCCTCTTCAAAATTAATATCTAAAACCCTCTTGAACTCTAAGAGGAAGATTTCGTTAAGGGGGAGTTTTGTTTAGTCAAAGGAAAAGCATTTGAAACAGGGGGAGAAAATTTCAAAACTTGAATATGCTTCTCAAAATCTTATTCATTTACCTTTGACTATTTGCAAAAGAACTTTGAAAAGAATTTCCAAAACTTTTTGCAAAATAAAACATGTGGTGCAAGCGTGGTCCAAAATGTTAATAAGAAGAAAAGCCATCCATGCGCATCTAGTAAGTAATATTTATTGGTTTCATTCCAAGCAACCTTTGCACTTACATTATGCAAACTAGTTCAATTCTGCACTTCCATATTTGCTTTGGCTTGTGTTGGCATCAATCACCAAAAAGGGGGAGATTGAAAGGGAAATAGGCTTACACCTTTTCCTAATTGATTTTGGTGGTTGAATTGCCCAACACAAATAATCGGACTAACTAGTTTGCTCTAGATTATAAGTTTTACAGGTGCCAAAGGTTCACAATTGACCAATAAAATGACCAAGAAAGGGTTCAAACAAAGAGAGCAAAAGACAACCGAAGCGTGCCCTGGTCTGGCACACCGGACTATCCGGTGTGCCACCGGACAGTGTCCGGTGCACCACCGGACAGTGTCCGGTGTACCAAGGAACTCAGCTCCAAACTCGTCACCTTCGGGAAAATTAGAGGGCGCTCCGCTATAATTCACCGGACTGTCCGGTGAGGCACCGGACAGTGTCCGGTGGCGCATCGGACTGTCCGGTGTGCCAGCGGAGCAACGGCTACTTCAGCGCCAATGGTCGACTGCAACCGCATTCAATGCGCTACAGTGCGCGCTAGAGTCAGAGCAGCGTCAGAAGGCGCACCGGACAGTCTACAGTATTTGTCCGGTGCACCACCGGACAGCCAGAAGACCCCACCTGTCAGAGCTCCAACGGTCGAACCCTAACGGCCAGGTGACGTGGCTGGCGCACCGGACAGTGTCCGGTGGCGCACCTGACTGTCCGGTGCGCCATTCGACAGCAGCCTCCACCAAACGGCTAGTTTGGTGGTTGGAGCTATAAATACCCCAACCACCCCACCATTCATGGCATCCAAGTTTTCCACCTTCCAACACCTTACAAGAGCTATAGCATTCAATTCTAGACACAACCAAAGAGATCAAATCCTCTCCCAAGTCCAGAATCACTCCAAATCAAATAGTGACTAGAGAGAGTGACATTTGTGTTCATTTGAGCTCTTGCGCTTGGATTGCTTCTTTTCTTTCTCATTCTTTCTTGTGATCAACTCAATTGTAACCAAGGCAAGAGACACCAATTGTGTGGTGGTCCTTGCGGGGACTTAGTGTCCCGTGTGATTGAGAAGAGAAGCTCACTCGGTCTAAGTGACCGTTTGAGAGAGGGAAAGGGTTGAAAGAGACCCGGTCTTTGTGACCACCTCAACGGGGAGTAGCTTTGCAAGAACCGAATCTCGGTAAAACAAATCCTTGTGTCTCACTCTTTATTTGCTTGCGATTTGTTTTTCACCCTCTCTCTCGGACTTGCTTATATTTCTAACGCTAACCCGGCTTGTAGTTGTGCTTAAGTTTGTAAATTTCAGATTCGCCCTATTCACCCCCCCTCTAGGCAACTTTCAACTAGGTTCTTTAGAACCGAACCTCGATAAAACAAATCACCGTGTTCATCCGCTTTATTTCTTTATTGATTTGTTTTTCCCTTCTCTCCCGGACTCGGATTTAATTCTAACGCTAACCCCGGCTTGTAGTTTGTGTTTTAAGTTGTAAATTTTAGATTACGCCTATTCACCCCCCCTCTAGGCGACTTCCACTAGCACACCGGACCAGTTTACTAGAGAAGCCTTCAAGAGCCCTTTAGACACCTGATTCAATGGACCATGGGTTTTTGTGCACCAGACCCCAACTATTTCAATGAACCATGGGTCTGTGTGCACCAGACCGTGAAGACTCAACAACTATCTTCTAGTTCTAACGGTCGCGGTGATGTGGCGACTTGGTCCGGTGTGCCCCGATAGGACTGCTCCCCATTAGAACGGTCACCTGCCACGACAGACTAATAAGGGTCTGGTGTGCATCAAACCAACACATTTGGAGGTCCGTTGTAACAGCAAACAGAGCATTTTTTGTTGCTTCACTCCAACGCCTATATGAGGTGGTTGGGGCTATAAATACCCAACCAACATTCAATATACACAAGAGCTACACCAAACATTCATACATTCATTGCAACAACTCTAAGTTATTCAAAGCCTCCTAAGTGCCACATTTAATAGAATTGAGCTAGAGAAATCCGAAGTACCTTGTGGAGAGTTTGCATTTGAGTTTGTTGCTACATTCTTGTGCTCTTGGTTTTCTTTCTCACTCAATCTTATTTTCACTCTTGTAAAAGCTAGCGAGAGAATTCGAATTTGTGTGGAGATCCTTATGGTGACTCTGGTTGCTTGATTTGAGAAATGATACTCAATCTCGATCTTGGTCCTTTGAGAGAGGGATAGGGTTGAAAGAGACCAGTCCTAAGTGGACTCCTCATAGAAGACATAGGTTTACTTTGGGAACTAAACTTTGTTAAATAAATTGGTCGTGTTCTTCATGTTGCGTTGATTGTGATTTATTCCTCACATTCCTCATCTAAGCTCTCTTGCTTATGATTGATCCTAAATTATTTTGAGTTGCTCCCAAATAATGCCGCAATTATAAGAGAAACTCTTGCAACTCGTTCACTCTGGTTGATTTGCTTCTCGTTCTAACGCCTAACCAAAGTTTGAGTTTTTGTATTAAGTGATAAATTTGAGGTTTGGCCTATTCACCCGTCTAGGTGGCTTTCAACACTGTCTCAAGTATGTGAAAGAAGTGGGGTTATTAAAGGAATTTCATTTATACGAAGTTATGAACCTTTAGAGTTGTAACACATGATGTTAATGTAGGTCCTTATAATCAAAGTCTATAGTCATGTACAATGTAATATTGATAATAAGCTCATGTATACGACAAAGTAAGCTTGTTTGCAATGGATATAAAGTGAATAGTCTTAAATAAGCATATGTGACATGTTATAAAATATAAAGTAAAAAACAAGACATGTCACCATATCTTACAGATGCATACGCAACAACATAAAGAGTATCATACAGTGTATAAGTATACAAACAGACTGCATATCGTACATAGAGAGTATAGTAAGTTAAACTAATTGTATCTCATACTCTCCCTATCTCTCCCTCTCTCATGTCCCCTAACTCACATATTCACCACCTCTCCCTCTTTTTCATCAAGGACCAAAACTTAAGGGTCAAAACATAAAGATCAGTTAGATCAGTGGAAGGAAGGACACAGACAAGTCGGTAGTGGAAGCGCGTGAAGCGAGCTCAAACTATTGGACTTATCGAGTATCATCAGAATTTGTACTATGTGCAGCTGACTGAGTTTGTGTTTTGTGTGGAGGGAACCGAAGCTTGGTCACATGACTGAGTGGTGCTCCCAAGAGTTATTATAGTAGAGTGACTCAGATTATGAGTGGGGAGTAATTTATTGACGATAGGGTCTCCAATAAATCCGATTTTCGTGTTTACTAGTGAGCTCTGATATTTTTTCTTTATTGATCGAAATTTTTAACCTTTTAGAATTGGCACATGGCAAATGTTCAAATTAGAAGTCGATTGGCCTATATGTTTTCTCAGGCTCTCCTAGGACGCTAAAACCCCTAAAATGTTTCCTCAATACTCGATTGGCTGGTCTGTGTTGCTTTCGTTTGTTAAATGTCCAAATATAATCTACATAATATTAAAACAAACCGATTCATTTTTTCCAAATTTGCACAGAAAAAAATTACTTTTTATCAATAAAATTCTGATAAATCCAATAATCCTGTTTATCGTCAAACTCCTATATTTTTTCCCCTGTCAACAAAGTGAACCTGTGACCACTACCATTGGCTCCACATTGGAGTAGACGTGACGGACACTATAGTCGTATGACTGACAGTAGGTGCCTAATGTGACGCCTAATGTGACGAGGAGACTAAAGACAAAGAACATCTTTTGCTCGCAAGGTACGTATATAGAGTGTTTGGTTTAATGAATAAGCTAGTCTATTATCTTCCTATTTCTCACTTTTTTATTTGGTTTGTGGAATAAAATAAGTTAATCCACCACCAACTCATCTCTCATAGTTAGTTAGTTACTAATAACATAAGGAATATAGTCATCCCACTAAATTTGAGGAATGGACTAATGATGCACCAATTTATCATGGATAAAGTGATTCCTCAAACCAAACACCTCTATAAAACTCGTGTCGTGATGATACCGCTCAGATTTTAAAACAATAGAATAGAATGAGTTTTAATACGCAGTTACATGACGAGAAGGCTAATAAAGCAATTTTTTAAATAAAATGTCTCCCAACAGTTTTTTTAACTCACTCTGTAAATCATCATCGAAAGAGTATTTTCTATAACTTTTCACCCCGCAATAGTTTTTTTTATATCTTATGCAAACTCTAGAGTTATTCTCGCTATCTATGTTTGGCTAGCTAGAAATCCTAAATAGAAAATGGATACGTTTGATAACCAATTAAATAAATTGTTGGAGGGTATTTTTCACCAAAATCTCTATTGGTAACGATCATTGAGTAGCAGAAAGGGTATGGAAAGTTGCTCTAAGACTCAGATCTGTTGAAATTTGGGCCCATTTAAGTGATCCATTCTATTAAAATTCCAAAGCAAAATGGTTGTTGGTTTTTGTTCCACATTGCTATTTTAAAGTGGTACAAATCAACTTTTATAGCTACGCTCATTTCCAGACAAAGTAATGGAAGAGAGAGTATGGCTAGACTCACACGCGCGAGCGTTTCCTCACGACTTGTGACGCCCGACCATGGCTTGTCAATCCTAGTCACTTGTATTCTTCACTACTTTTATTTTTTGACCGTTGAGTTTTAATTCAGATTTTATTGTCATTATCGTGGTTAATTGGCCGACTGCTAGTTAATGGGCGTGTTATTTGGAAACGACTCTTGAGAGCAGTCGCGACTATATTAGGCCTGACTTCCTTGAGGTTTGGAGAGGCACAAATATTTCCTTCCATTTTCATTTCATCTTCCAGCTTGAGAAAGCTGTGGTGTGGTGAATTGGTGATTGAGTTGCCGTGTCTTTCACCTACCCTTTTCCTTAGCATGCAGTGAGGAGGGAGAGAGGTTTCTTCGAATCGTTACCATCGAGAAGCCTGCACGAGGGGCGGCAATAAGGTTTTTGGGCAGCACAACTGCACGACCCCTCGAAGTGTTTGATGATGTTGTGCACCGCCTGTCGGACGAATCAACACGTCTACATCGACGACCTATTTCGTCTAGTTTTGTGCTTTAAGCACCGATAAATCTGACGTGAGTAAATATGTTAATTCCATTGTTTACTGTGTAGTGCGTATATCTGTTTTGAACATCTATGAAATTTGTCTCGATTTAAAATCTGAATTTAGAATTGTGGAGGGCTTACTTTGCCAAAAAACTTTAAAACACCTTACCTTCGATATAAACAAATGTGTTTCAGACACATAATAAAAGATGGACGAAGATGGCTTTCGGCCAAAGCAGCCTACGAAGAGGCTTTGGTTGGACACATGTGTGGCGAAGGTGTAAGTCGAGGTCGCCAAGGTAAAGGCTCCATGCGTAAAGCGACGAAGGGGAAGAAGTCGAAGACTTGTGCACCAAGAAATAAAGAAAAAAATACAATTGTGCCCTTGTAATATTTATAAATCATAATTGTAAACTTTGTGGACATGTTTTTAATTTTGTACGAAGTTGTATCTCTCCCTTATAAATAGGTGAATGGTGTCATTCATAAATTCACCTTTTGAGGGCCAAAGATTCGTCGCTTTTGGCATACGAAGTATCTTCGAGCTATCTTACATGTAAAGCCGAAGATACGATTGTAAATTTTTATATCATATAGAGAAAGATGGATAAAAAGTGCTAAGGCATATAAGATGAGTAACATTCCTCGTTCCTTATTATACTTGTATACAATATCGCTTCGTCTATATTCAATCTTTATACCTTCTCTCTTGAATTATCTCTTCAGAAAAGAGGTAAACAAAGGAAGAAGGTCGTAATCTTCTAACTTGTGTTGTCTTGTTGTTTTTTATACAATGTAGTAATAAAAAACATGTAACCAACAAGAATATTACGTAATTTTCCAACGAGATCAACACCAATAACTAAAGAGGTTATTAATTAATTAGTCTTTTTCCTAATAATAAAAGGTTCTGAGCGCTAATTTTATCTTGTTTACAAACAAATCCAAAGTGCTAATAACTTACTAGGCTTGAACAAGCATTGCGAGCGCCAAGACTCTTCCCGTAGTCCCCATTCCCACCAGCCACCATAGCCCTTTGCCCCTTTGCTGCTATCCTTTCCGTCCGTCCCTCGCACTCGCGTGACCCCCGCAAACCACGTCTTACCTTTTGCATGCAATGCAAGTACTGTAACTGTAACCACCGCAACACAATTCCACGTGGCCTCCTATAGCTCACATAAACATCTACTACCATTTCCTCGTCTCAATACACACCACAATCCACGATTCTAGATCTCCAACATCCCATATAACCGCCGGCCAAGATCGCCCTCCCTGTCTCCCTCGCGGCACTGCAAGCAAGCCATGGGCATGAGCACCACCACTGACCTGTCCGCGTCCGCGCCACCCCACTCCGCCACCCTGCCCTGCCGCATGGCCTCCTCCTCGTCATCTTCCTCCGTCGCCCCGTGGCCGCGTCCAGACAAGCACCGCGGCGCGGGCGCCCTGGTCCGCCGCGCGCAGCTCGTCCTGTCGCGCGAGGTCGGGTGGTGCGGGCAGCGCGCGTGGCGGAAGCTGCTCAGGCGGCTGGCGCAGGAGACCAGGTGCGTGTGCAGCTCCCCGACGGCGGCGGCCACGGGTCGGCCCATCACGTTCGGCTACGACGCCGCCAGCTACGCCAAGAACTTCGACGACGGGCGCAGCCCCGCGCCGCGCCGCGTCGCCGTCGCCGCCAATGCGGGCGATAAACCGAGCGGCAACAACTGATCACCCCATCGACGTTCTTCTCTCTCTCTCCCTCGTCGATCCCCTCCTTCCGATATTTTTTTTGTTTGTTTCTTTTTAACTATTTTTCCTCTATGCATGCTTTTATTTCCTTCTCATTCTAGCGCCTCCCCTGGTGATGGTGAATTGGTGATATTGGTGTTGCAATGGCCTCATCAATATCCCATATAAATCTAGTAATTTGTACATAGCTTTCGAGCGAGATAACACGAGTGGAGTTTGGTAATTAAGAGATTTCAATCAGAATGCAATGTGCTATGTCTGAATGACTGAATCTCTTCTCCTGCATTGGTAAGAGATTTCAATCAGAATTCAGATATTGCAGGGAGCCATTTTTTTTCTGATTTCAAGATTACGGAAGAGATGCAGGCACTACCTAATCTGAAACGCGAGGCTGGATAGATAGTGGCATGTTAATTTCATCTCGATATTTGATCCACTGACAGCGCTAACTTGCCAAAGAAAGGAGATCTTTTTAAAGAAAAGGAAAGCGACCAACGGGCGGTGCATGCGGATCAAGCTACTCGTGGAATGGACCATGCAGTACCGGACAAAAGGGAAAAGTGGACGGGATTTATTGGTCTTGGTTTTAGGTAGGACCATACTATTATAAATTTAATTTCTCTCGATGTGCCTGTCACGGCAACAACGTTTACCAGATTCATCAGTGAAATGCTTCCCTGCAAATCAGGGCGTTTCTTTCTTTTTTCTTTTTTTTTGCTTGATGAATATCGTCACAATTCATCATTACATTGTCTACACAATTGTAGGGTTCTTTCTTGATTCGTTGTGTCGCTAGCTTTGCCCCTGACTGAGTGACTACACGGCGGTTGCTTCCTGCAAGAGCAAGGCCACGCATTACGCAGGTTCATAGGTGCTGGTGCTACCAAAACTAAAGACTGGGCTCCATACCACAAAAGCGAGGCAAAGCTGAGCGATTTGAGGCCTTCCCGGTTGGGCGCGCGGTTGCCCTCTGCTGCAGCAAAAGGCAGCAGAAGCTTCCTTCTCGTCTCCGCAGAGGGAATTTTCAGGTGCAATGCAACTACCGGCCGGCACGCGCGCAGAGGCTGCATCGTTGACTCGCTTGGTTCATGGTTAGCTCGTCTCGACTCGAATCGGCTTGTTTGAAAGTTTTCACGAGCTGAGCTGACATTTTAGCTCGGTTCGTTAACGAGCTAGCTCACGAGCTAAACGAGCTATCACATTACAGCAAAACGAAACTATATGCATATCATCTACGAAATAATTGATGAACATGTTATATGTATGTGGGGTGTCTATGACTTATGATTTAAACTAATGATTAATGAACTATGTTTATATGTTAAATTGGTCTATGCAAATATAATTGTGGGTTAAACTGATGAACATGCATGTATGTGAATTATGAATTGATGAGTGATAAATTATGTTAATTTGGTGTTACATTGACGTGGTTTGTGAAACTAGGAGTATAATTACTATTTTCTATTGTTAAATTAGTTTAAAATTAAGTAAAAATTAATTAGTATTTACATATTATTTTTTCCACTCTGAATCGCGAGCTAAACGAGTCAACTCGAGCTCGTAAGCAAGCCGAGTCGATCTGACTCTATGGCTCGTTAACTTAACGAGCCGAGTCGTGCTGGCTCGTTAGCTTAACGAGCCAGCTTAAACTCGAACGAGCCAAACCGAGCTGACTCATTATCCACCCTAGCACTTTGCAGCCTCGCTGCCAACTTTTGATTCAAAATGCTCACCAACAACAACAAGCTAGTGGAGAAGAAATTAGAAAGGGAACGGCGGAGGAGTACATACGATAAAAAAACGGCATTTACAATTACGTTCTCTATTCGAAAACTAGTCGAGCTATACAGTGCCTCATTGTTAATAAAACGTCATGACCAGTAGAGTATGTGCTGATCTGAACAATGCTCGCCAACACCATGACCAGTAGAGTATGGATGAACGATGATCCTTTTTTGAAAATCTTTGGGATGTGATTTTCGGACAAGTTTTCTTTATTGAAATATATTCATAAAACATCTTCCTTCATCCTAAACTAAAATTTGTTTTAGTTAATTAATGGGTTCGTACCAACATTTGATGTATATGTTTATATATGTTTGTAGATTCATATTTATATATTTGAACACGGACATAAAAATTAAGATCTAAACCTGCTACTATTTTGGTATGGGTGAGTATTAAAAGTAGATCCATTTGTGCAAGCATGAGTAATAAAATATATATATGGTTTATAGATATATAATACCTTGTAGCATCAACAATGACTCCGTGGCCCAATGGATAAGGCGCTGGTCTACGGAACCAGAGATTCTGGGTTCGATCCCCAGCGGAGTCGTTTTTTTGGCTTTTTTAGGCGTGTCTTTTTTTGTTTTGTTTTTTTTGGCTTTTCTAGGCGTGCCTTTTTTCGAATGTTGTTTTTTTCTCTCTCTCAGTTTTTATTTGATTGCGCTTTTTCCAAATGTTGCCTTCTTTTTTCTCTCACTTTTTGTTTGCTTTCTTGGATGTGTTTATACAGTTGTGCATATCCAATGTTCTGCTAATTAACAGTCCGATCGACCTTAGAGTGTTGGTCGTATTTTTTTCTTCCTAATTTTGTTTTCCTATTTTCCCTTTTTCTTGAAGTCGTTTGTGGGTTGTTTTTTATTTTTCTTTAGCTTTTCTGCGTGTCTTTATGCACTTATGCATGCCTAGTGTTCCGCTGAGTAACAATTCATTTGATTGCCGAGCGCCTCTAGAAAAAAAAACATATATATATGAATGGTTAAGATACTGTGAAAACAATATTTTTTATTAAAGGAAAAATGTATCCCCTATATTACTTTAATGACAGTGCAGGACAGATAGAGCGAACTCTGACAGTGAGTGCGCCTATCCTACAACCAACATTTGAGTTGAAAAAATAATGTTGTCTTAGTTTTTCGAATTATTTGACTGTTTGCAGGAACCCCCTGGAGTTATAAAACATTCTCAGTTGATAATAAAGGAACACAGTGATTAGAAAGAGTATTTCTAATGACCCATGCAACAGCGGCTTAAGCCGTGTCTAGGACCTGGTAGAAGATGGTATTGCTGTTGCTGTGTAGATGGATTTCAGCTGCCTGTTTATGAGCTTGCTATCATAGAGAGCCAGCTGCAGCTCCATGCCATCTGACCACCATTGCTGTAGCCCATGCGCCTCAAGGAACTTCTGTGGGCCTTTTGATGTCACAAAGAGCTTTGCGACCACATCACTGGCAATCTCACTTGCCTTGCGTTGTTGCTGCTGTTCGTCGGAAGAACCATCTGTTGATGTGGACGGGCAAGAGGGAGCGTTGTAGTGGCAGCAGATGTAATCGCTGTTGTTGACATACAGATGTGGCACCCATTTATTCTCGGTGCGCAATCTCTTCTTGTCATTTGCCTCAGCCTTGGCAGTCTCAAGTGTTGTTGTCTCTTCCTTCAATGGCAGACTTCCTTTGACTTTCTTCCACAGGTAGCTGGCCTTCTCACTCATGCTCCTTACACCCATGGCCAGTGAAACAGAAGGTGGATTGAAAAGGTGGCACTCCACAAAAACCCCTTGTTTGGCAAGCTCTTTGCAGATTTGAAGTGCAAAGCCAGCTCCCAAGGAGTGCCCAGCAACACAAACATTGGCGCTGCCAAACTTCTCAACTGCTAACTGTAGTGCTGCTAAAGCACCAACAAATCTCACTGAACCTTTGAGGCTCTCCCATACCAAGAAACGAAGGTCATCCTGCAGGTCTCTCTTCATAGTTGGCTTCTGCAGGAGGGTTCCTCTGAGAGCTAACACAGCCCTCGGTGCCCCACTTGGTCTTATGAGGATAAAGTCAGATAAGGCAGAAGAGCGATCCCACTCCAGCATGGCGCCATAGATGGAACCATCTCTCTCATCCACCAATGTCTGTGTGACCTTGTATTTGAAGGGTTTCCACCATTTTGGAGCAAGGCCATCCTCTTCGCCTTTCTGGTCCTGCCTGTCCAGTTCAAGCAGGTAGACTGCTTGAATGAAGCAGGCCATTACCATCCTTTTGTAATTTGGACCCTTCCTGCAAATCAATTAAACCAAGATAAAATGTTAGGGGGAGGAGGGGGGGATATCATGGCCTATGGGATAGAATACAATGGCATAAAGTCAAGTACATATTTCAAATGGATTCTTTCGCATTGACATAAAGCTTGACCAGAAGCTGCCTTCCCCATGCAGCCGTGCCAAGATCTTATGTTAAATTAATATTTTAAAATAATCCTGATCAAATAAATTTTCAAAAGCAACCCATTTGGCCACCGAGGCCTATTGCATGGACAAAAAGGTTTGCCATGGAAACCATATCTGGAATTGCGCATAGCCTTGATGGTGAGGCAAGAGCAGAAAGAATTATGTAAATTGCCATGAAAACCATAGCTGAACAGTCTGTTATGCAACAAAAGCGTGTGCGCAGAAAACGTGTTTGGTAGCCCCATAGACCCACGCACAGAACACGTTGGTTTCAGGAAACTTGAACCGTTGTTCCTTGCTTTCTTGTTTTCTGATTTTCTCCAAGAAGGCTACAGCAAAACTTGTTTTCTGGTTTGCTGTTTTCCTCCAAGAGAAGGAAGGAGCAGTGACATTGTTTCTTCTTATCAACCATAGGTTAACCTTGCTTCCAGGAATGGTAAACAATTATGTTACTCCCAAAACTGCATAATAAGCACAAAATGGAAAAATTCCACAAAACTCAACTCTCAAAAATTTGTTTGCCAAACTGCGCGGTGGCAGAACATTTAGGCCTTGTTCGGTTTGAGGTGGTTTGAGAGGGATTGGGGGATTAAAATCCCTCCTATTTTGAATATTCTGCTCAATCCACTCCTAACTGAATAAACCTTTACTGGGACCTGTAAAAAGGTGCAGTCATTTTTGGGATGGTTTCTATACTTGTTACCTAGAAACTATTAAATTCACAATGGACGGTTCCTTCAAAGTAAATGTTACTCAATCCCCTGTTTTATCTTTCCATCATCTACCATGCAACGGATACTGCAAAAATCACAATGTCGCTACATGAAAAGGTAGTCAGTTGGCAGCATGCCGATTGAAGAACCTTCTATTCTCATTCAACCGCGAGCAGGTAAGGGGAATCGCGCAATCGGTGCTAGCATTCGTTATCCCCTCCCGATCAAAACCAAGAAAATGCCCGAAAAACAAGGTGTCAGCTGCAAGCCTGCAACACCAAGCGACGCCCCCTGATCCCACTGAAACCTAGAGGCCCGCAGCTTGAACGAAACCACATACATACAAATAACCCGCCATCCGGAGCTGGCCATCCCATCATCATTCAGGAACGGAAAAATGTACATGATTTCAAAGACATGGGAAGCGCGATCGCTTACCAGCTCGACCTGATTATGTCCTTCCAGTTGGGCGGTGGCAGGTTGCGCGGCCCGGACACGTGGAAGTCGTAGGGGTGACCCTCCGCCTCCGCGTCCGCCACGGCCACCACCACGGCCCCTCCGCCGCACCCTTCTCCCTCCACCTCCACCACCACCTCCTCGTCCTCCTCAACCGCCTTCACCTCCTCCTCCGCCGGGGCTGGAGCGGGGAGTAAGTCGATCGGCATCGTCGCGGCGCAGGCCATACGCCCCCGCCCGGGAAAGTGCTCGCGGCTCGGGGTGAGGATCGCGAGATGGAGAGCGCGTGAGCGCGGGGAGATTGGGAACGGTCGAACCGGCGTGGGGGCGAGGAATGTGGAGTGCGCCAGCGCGAGGATTCTCGGGTGCCATGTGAGGGAGCGCGGCGGTGGGGTATTTGGGATCTCAGGAAGGGGACAGCGGAACAGCGGCCCAACGGTCATGTTTGGCAGGGTCAGAGGCTGTGTGGCTTGAACGTGTTGTTAACGAGTATGCCTTCCTTGTTGAGTTGTTAGTTCTCATTCTCATTTCCGCCGTAGATTAATATTTTTTATTTTATTTAAAAGAAGTACTTTCTCCTTTCTGAATTACAAGACATCTTTATTTTTTAGATACATTATTGTTTGCTATATATCAGGACACAATGTATATTTAGGTATATGAAAAACTACATGCTTCATTATGGTCTATTGGCATGTTAAAAGTTCAAAGTTTTAGGCAATGTGGATTTTGGCACAACTTTTTGGTTTGTTTTTTTTCTAAAGAGTTTTGCTCAGAAGCTGATTAGTAAGAATCTAGATGTTTGGTAACCAAGTTGTGGAGAGAATCAGCTGGCCTAGATGTTTGGCTGGCCGTATTATCAGATATCAGATTCTAAAGTATATATGATAATACGGCAATTTTTTGTACTGTTCATATGCATGTTCTTATCATATAAAATTTGGTAATTTTGCGTCCAACTCACTATATCACTATATCTCCAACTCACTATATCACTATATCGTATTCTTTTACTTTTATTAACAAAAAATCATACTAACTTCTAATGTAGTTAAAGCTTAATGATGTGTGGAAACACATTAACTTAATTTAATTAGAAATGCATTACACTGCAACACATCCTATACAACAATTGATACGTAGTGGAGAACACGTGCACTTTACTGCGTCAAAAAAGCCACCAACGTAGCTACTTCTCGAAGACATACCCCGGAGATCGATTTGGCTTCCCAATTCCCATTTCAAAACCCGCAGCTGGGAAAATCGAAACAAACATGACCGTAATCTGGCATATTCGAAGTCTATAGCATATTGTACTTGTGACTATGAGTTTATGACTTTATGTCATATGTTGGATGTCTTAGTATTAGGCTGTCTTCGTGATATTGTTTGCAGATGTGACATTTCAATTTTTTTTAAACTAAAAGTCACACACTTTTCAAAACAAACTCGATTTAAAACTAAACAATAATATTTTAAAACTAAGTTCAAAACTATTTTACGAAGTCACGACGAACTATAAGATTATTTATTTCGTCCGTCTATTTGATCGCTCGCACTTTATTTCAAACAAGTTATCTCGAACTTAAAACTAAATCTCATTAGCTGATTAAAGAGAAGGTCAACCCAAATTAATTAACTTTAGCTAGCATTGGCGGGGCATGATGTTCCATCTTCACGCTCGCTCCTACAAACCAACACTAAGCAACACGCCATGGCTGCTAACTGCGAAACCTTTCGTCAACTCATCTTTGTCTGTTTGTCGAGTTAGCAGCTAGCGAGTGATGTCTCCTTGTCCATTGCCACTACATCCGAGCAAGCAAGGAGCAGAGCACGCACAAACCCTTTGTTCTCCTCTTGCCTTGGAGCAAGCAACAGAGCACCACGGCTGCACGCCGTGCCGCAGTCAATGCCGCCATCCTTGCCACCGCTACACCGCGAGCCATAATGAGCCACGGACAAATGCCGATGTGATGCGTCGCCGCGATTCTCTCCTGCATCACCCCGCTCGCGTCGCGATAGTCAAACCCGACCACCTGGATTGTTGTGTCGCGCCCTCGACGTCATCTCGGCACCAGCCCGAAGCCCAGGAATGCAAAGCCAACTCCACCGCGCCACACGTGCTTGCACAGTTGTCGCACGCCATGTGCACCGTCGAGCCATGACCGCCTATAAAAGGGGCTCGAGCTGCCCCTCGACGCCGCGTATCTTCCCGAGCTGAGCCACCACCAGTCCTCCGTTCCCGAGCTGGTTCACCGCGTCCGTCCGTCGTCCTGCCGTTGCAGCACCTCCGGAGGCAAGCCGAGCCGCAGGTGAGTGCCACCTCCACTACTACGATGACCTCCACCGAGCTCCACCCGCCATGGCCGCACCTCCCACACAGCAGCTCGCCCGTCGACCCGTTCCCCAAAATCTCGCCCCAACCAGACCTGCTGCAAGTTAGAGGCACTTCTCCCCCTCTCCCCAGCAGCCCCCCTCGCCTCCCTTATGGCTGGATTTGAACTCCCGATGGTCGCCGTGAGGGAACAGAGAGAGGAAGAAGACTCATGTGAGGTGTATGAGTGTATCCAGCGTTTAGCCTTTCGTATTGTCCCTTAGAACTTAACCTGACTGAATCCTATTGCACACTCCACCGTAGCCCAAGTCCCAGCCCATATATGCCTCGTACCAGCAAGCCAAGCCATGGGCCAAGCGGTTTTCTTTTTTTATTTTATTTTCGTAATTAATTTAATCACAAGCTATAATGCCTATAACTCCTACATAGTGACTCTAATTAATCTAATTCTTTTACCAAGAATTTTCTAAAATAAAACCCTACATATTTATTTACTAAAAATATATTATAACCTTTTATGTATGTCTGATGTTTGGCTGCTCGCGTCGCATGTCGGTTGTTTGTCGGTACAGAGCCGATCCCAGAGGACGATCATCCAGAGCCTACTGACCAGGAGCCCGACGTCGAGGAGGAGTACACGAGTGAAGGCAAGTCTCATTGACCTCTTACATTGACGGTGTTTGTTCCTAAGTGAGGAAAATATAAAATTTGCTAGACTTAGGAGTGACATGAAATGATACACCTAATACTGAGGGAATGAGAGAAACCTTTGGTTGATGCCTTGATGCATGTTAATTGCATAAATATTTGATACCTTGACACTTGATAAAACTGGACGGGAATGAAACCAGAGCAGTAGGGTAAGTGTTGGTGCATGCGCTACCGTGGTAGTAGACTTGCGACCGAGTTGTCGTGGTGACATCTCGGGTTTGCTAGTTTTAGTTGGTGGCTGCTCTGGTGAACCATAAGGACTGTGTGTTGGGGTGCCATCTTACCTAACTTATTTCTAGTGTGACCACATGAGCTTGTATGGGCAAGCCTTAGCCTAATCCCATTGGCTGGCCTGGTAGTCGTCCGAGGTGGATATGTTTTGGGCTGGGGACCTGAGCGGTCAGAACCTGAGGTTTGTGAGCGGCTAGGCAAGGTTGAGCCATGGCTGGGTGTTGGCTATGACAGAGCCGTCTTGGAACGGTGATGTGTGTGTGGGTACAGCGTACAACCTCCGCAGAGTGTATAATCCATTCGAATGGTCCGTGTCCTCGGTATAGGACAGGTTATGGTGTGGACACTTCAACTAGTTGAGCTACATGCTGGCTATGGAGGGTGGTTATGGGTTTTACCTTTAGTTTGCACTCGTTAATCACTTCTATATTTAACATTTATCAATGATTCATGCATAATGTAACTCCCTCACCGTAAGGGCGAGGTGGGACTTGCTGAGTACCTTTGTGCTCACCCGTTGATGATTTGTTGCAGAGGATCCTGACTTTGTGCCCGACGAGTAGCGCGTTTCTACACCCAAGTCCCCTGTGGTGCCATTGTGTTGTAGCAGACACCATATCCGATGAGGAGCTCGTAGTCGCGTTCTTCACCACCACTATTTTATTCCTAGTTTCTATTATCATATTATTATAATGTACTAAATAAAAGCCTTGTATGTTATGGCACCACTTGAGCATGGTACTGGAACTCTGTATTCTAGTATATCTATGCATGTTTAGTTTCGGTCATTAGACCGAGACGCTTCAAGTGGTATTAGAGGCATACTTGGCTGTAGGGCGCGCCACGTTAGCTAAACAAGCTTGTAGGAGCCCTTGGACGGTCTTCCCTTACCCCGACAAATCCTTGACATAATTACCTTGTTATGCTAACCTCATCTCCTTGAACAACCAGATGGGTGGTGACTGGGTAACCACCTATTGCCTCGAAGAAGATGGTTTTCCGAAGGTGCTCTATGCCACAACTATCCGCCTCGGCATCATGGATCGTCCGGAGTATGTGGGCAGAGAATACATGGAGCGTGGAATCGAAACTTGCCAGGTCTCCGTCCACATCGACGCCAGCGACAAGTTCCCAGAAGTGAGGCCTTGGAGCGTCACTATGACCAGTCACCGCCTGAAGGACACCTACCAGCTAACCGCACGTAAGGCTCTTTGGTACTTGTGCCAGTTGTTTGAATGGCACTTGGGTTCCACACCCATGAAGTACTTCCACCGCTGGATTGCAATCGTCCTGCTTGGGCGGCCCAGATTCGCAACTTGGGGAGTCTGGGAAGCCTCGAAGCAGCTGAGAAAGACCCCACGATTGTCGCTATGTCGGGCTATTTGCTCAGTCTCGATGACCTATGCGACCAATTGTGCCGGCGTGTGAGAGCCCTAACTTAGCGTGCTGAGGAAGCAGAAGTCCGTTGGAGGAAGTCAAGGTTGGACTTGGCCCAGGCAGAAGCTCGTGTGGCTAACGCCGAAAGCCGCGTCGCCCTTGCAGAAGAGAAACTTTGGGAGCAAGCTAACCACCATAGCAAGCTCCTAAGGGACATCTCCCTGGTGGACCGTGTCAAGCGCAAAGACCCTCACCCCCAGAACTCTGATGGAACCAACGTGCTTGAAGGAACCCCATTGTACCTGTTCCAACCCCGCAGAAGGATTTGTGGACCGACATCACCCACACCTCCTGCATCGCCTCGGCCAGATGATGAAGAAGGCCCTAGAGAGACTGTCGTAGGGACTGATGTTTAAGTTGTATCGGTCACCCCTTAGGGCTGGACCGCTAAAAAAATGTGTACCCCTGCTGTATTAAAACTATGATTGGTGTACTTGCTTGGTGCTTGAATGATTGATGTTTGTGTGCTTGTGTGTGACCCCACTAAATCCAAAAAATAAAACAACACTTAAAATTTTGTCAACCAAAATGGGACTAAATAAACTGCTAAATGTCAACTTTCAAAAAAAACTTAAAATTGCTTTTAGCAACATTCCCTAAGAAGTTACTAACATACCTAATATTCTACATGTTGGTGACTTGTCCTCAAATGCTTCGGATTGAGAACAAGGCAACATAAAAAGTGTTAAATGATAAGGTCCTTCGTCCTTTGAAACATTATTTCCCTTCGGGATATAATGTGCTCCGGATGAAGGTCACAAACAATATATCTTCGTAAGCACAATAAGCTATGACGAAGGACTTACACGCAACATGAAGAGTAATATAAACATTTAAATTTCATCACAACGTCATTTCTATTTTATTATTATATAACAATAGAAATGACTTCAAATTACAAGTGTACCTTCGGATTGCAGGAAGACAAAAGTACAAGGATGACGCAAAAGCAAATGCCAGGTCAGCGTGAACAGTACGGGAGTACTGTTCATCTATTTATAGGCGTGGGACGCAGCCCATGTAAAATTACATTCATGCCCATTACATTTGCTAATGACCTATGGGAGTCTGTCAAGGCCTAAGTAGTCTTTTCATCTTTAGGTCGGTTCCCCGTTCTGCTATCGCGACGAAGCTTTCCTGCGCATAGCTTCGGCTGCGCACCATCCTTCGTACAGCATGGTAACCAGCCCGTCCTTCATCTCAACCCCCTTTCGTCTGGCTTAAGCTTCGTCCTGTCCGTACTCCATGTCCATAATCTGAGTCCGAAAATACCTGTTCATATAATTCACTTGGAAAACATTGTCAAGTCTTGTTTTTGAGGACCTTCGGAGGACGAAGGCCCCCAACAGTAGCCCCTCGCAATATTAATTTGTTAATGATAAATTCAGATTGCGATATGGACGAAGGCCTTGAGCCGAAGGTCCGAAAAAACACCTTCCCTTTGCTAGAATAGCAACATTCACTGACAAGCGGGGTCTTTCAATTTTCAACGCACTGGGCGTATAAATAAGATCATACCGCAAACTCATTTGGTACGCTCACTTGCCATCTGCTTCCGCTCACTAAATTTTTAGCTCTTGCGCACTAAGATTTGCTGATCTTTTGGTTTTGAAGCTTCGGCTTTGAAAACAGTTTTTTAGTGTTTCCGAAGATGTCTGAAGATAAGAAGGTCGCTGCTGAGATGAAGCTGAGCCTCGACGAAGAGAAGAACTTGGGGTTCCTTATAGCGATGGCGAAGACCAATACGGAAAAAATCACCAAGGAGATTCTGGAAGGTTTGTCTAAAGATACTGGTGACAGCGACAGTTATGATGTAGAAAGCGGTGGGGGAGAGTCCGAAGATCGACCATGGCGGCCAAGTCACTCAGTTTTCGGGAAAAGCACTATTAAGCAGAGTCATATTGACAATATGAGAGGGAGATATTTTCGAGATATATCTATTGTGAGGGCTGATGCTGGAGAAAAAACTTCTCCCACCCCCGAAGAAGATGAGGTCGTGATCTTCCGAAGCTTTCTCAAGGCTGGGCTTCGATTCCCCCTAAGCAGCTTTGTTGTCGAAGTCCTGAAGACATTTCAAGTCTACCTTCATCAAATTACTCCCGAGGCTATCATAAGAATGGGGATCTTTGTCTGGGCTGTGCGAAGCCAAGGCTTAGAACCAAATGCTAAAAGCTTTTGCAAAATTCATGAGTTGTTATATGAGACGAAGCCCTGGGGGAAAGAACAATATCACAACAACTTTGGTTGCTACAGCTTCGGTGCCCGCTCCGGGTCAAGCTGCCCCGTGCCAACCTTTCGGAAGAGGTGGCCCGGTGCCTGGATGACAGAATGGTTCTATGTAAAGAATGACTTGACAGCGCAGGAAGGTGTTAAAAGTATCATTATGCGTCCTATCTGGCAGTGCTTCGGACTCCGAAAACCGAAGGTTGAAATGGATGAAGCGGCCGAAGAATGCCAAAGAGCCTTCGGCGTAGTCTGCTCTTTTATCGGGACAAGGGACTTGGTCAAATAGCATATTGCCTTCAGGGTGTGGCCACTTGCAGGAAAGTGGGAAATGCCGAAGGAGACCATCAAAGAGTCTGACGAAGGCGGACTGGTCAGACTGAAATACACATTCAAATACGGGGATAAGTTTGTTGAACCTAATGACGACTGGTTAAAAAGCATTGAAACGTTAAGTGACGAACTGCTTGGGGCATATTCGAAGGCCGAGAACACTGCATTATCGGCAGCCTTCGGAGGCCGAAAGAAGAAAAGGCTCAACCGGGTATTTGATGCAGTCGGGTTTGTCTACCCTGACTACCATTATCCGGTGCCGGGCCGCAAAAGAAAAAATACTTCTCCTGCAATAGAAGTTGGCACAAGTGCTTCTAGTGAGCCAGCGCCGCAAAGAAAAAAGATGAAGGTGCTCACCCACCGGGCACGTTTTATTGAGCCTGCCACAGTGCCTGAATTTATCGACAAAATCTCCTTGGCCACTGAAAATACAGAGCCAGCTCCAGTGCCGAAGATCGAAGAAAAAACTGAAGCGCCTTCAGCAGAGAAAGCAGAAAAACCGAAAATTGAAGGACCAAAAACATTAGAAATCTTGAGTCCTTCAGCAAGTGTTGAAACAATAAAAAATCAAAAGGGGCCATCGGTAACCCCGAAAAGAAAAAGAATGGTGAACGTGTTAGATGTTTTGGAGACAATTAAGTCTTCAAGCACAACTCCAAAGAAGACTGTTGAACTTTCTGAAGTGCCTACTGAAGCTTTAATTGCTAAAGCTTCGAAGCAACAACTTGAAGTTGAAGCTGGGACTTCAGAGTCCACCAAGGAACAACCTTTGGAAACCGAAGAAAAAATAAAAATGCCAGAGCCAATTTTGGTTGAAGAAATTAACACTGCTGCCCCCGAAGCTTCTTCCACCATATGCGATTACATTGTGCGACATGCTTCGGGGAAAAAATTATCTGAAGAAGAGATTTATGAAGCCAACCACTATGCCAAAGAATTAAAATATCCGAAGGGGGCACTAGTGTTCAATGGGACAAACGAAGATGACTTCCTATACTGTCTCCCTGACAACAAATAATTATCTGTCTGCCGGGAGATGGCTAGGAGTATGGGGGTTCCGAAGCTTGAAGCTGGACTATGCGCTATGACGAAGGAGGATCTCGCGGATAGTCTTGCGTATAATAGCCTAAAGGTATGGGAATTGGGCGCTTGGAAATTTTATAATTCGTAACTCATTCTTTTATTCTTATACCAACTTTGTTTTTTTTGAAGGGTTTAATCCTAAGCAACGCATTGAGAGCACAAAAGAATGCCGAAGAAGAGAGCTATGAAATTGCGTTCAACAACCTACGGTCAGAAGTTATTAAACTGAGAAACGAAGCTCTGGAAAAGGATAAGATTCTGCTTACATTGGTAGACAAGGTAAAAAGGACGAAGCTGCCTCAAAGGTCCAGGCCGAAGCCCAAAAACGTGAGATTAAAGATCTTCAGAAACAGCTAGCTAGAGCTAAAGAGGAACGTATGCTTGAAGAAACAAAACGAGAGCTTAGCGATCAACTGGCCAATCATTTAGAGATAAGTGTTAAGGAGCTTCGTGCATCCCAGAGAAAATGCTACGTTAAATCTATAGAATGCGTCAAAAAGATAAAATCCAGCTTCGCTGGCGTTGGCGCATTCTCTAGTGAAGAGAATTTCTTAAGAGGCAATCCCAAAGGTCCACTGGAATGGATCAGTCACGAAGCAGAGGCCTTCGAGGAAATCCTGAGTAGCCGCGGTGACATCTGCGCTTTTTCGGGCGCTAGAGGAGTTGCTACTGTTTTGGAGAGGAAAGGTTGCGATCATATTAAGCTTCTTGCGCAATCCGAAGCCACTTTATCCGCTGAAGATATTAAAGACCCCTCGACCGAAGCTAGCCAGGTTGGTGGAAAATTTTTCACCGACGTCTGGGACAATGGTGGCCGAGAAATGGCCCAGGAAATTATTCGAAGAAGCGAGCAAGGTATCCATGATGCTAGGGAAGTAGCCAAGGCCGCTGAAAAAAGCGCAGAGCCCAAAAGCCAAATAGGTACCAACTAGTGGTTTTTAGGTCTGTTGTAATTTTTGATTTTCGAACTTGCTTATGGTTTGTAATAGTAACATAGACATATATTCTCTTCCCTCAGAACCTGCTGGATCGTCTGCTGACCCTCGCACGAAAGGGGATGACGAAATTAAACAAATGGCCGAAGGTATCATGGATAAAGTTGTTGAACAACTTCTAAATGAGGCTGCCGAAGTAGTACTAAGAGAAGACTAGATGTTATTAGAAAAAACATTTGAAGTGTGATCTATGTAATATTTTGTACACTTGAATGTAATATACAAGTCTCTTTTCATTATTCAATTCTTTACGATGCATGAAATTCTACATACATACCATTTTTGAGCCTTCGGCGAAAAAACACCTTCCCTTCTTTTCATGCTTCGTGAAGAAGGCATTCTCCTTTAATACTATTCTGATGAAGCACATCCACGCTTCGTGAAAATATTCTCCGAAGCTGTACAATTTCGATATTACTCTGATGAAGCACGTCCATGCTTCGTGAAAACATTCTCCGAAGCTGCATTCCGAAGATCAACATTGTATTCCCTCGTGACTTTGCACGATTTTCACTTTCTCAAAGCGTCCTTTCGAAGGTTGATACTGTGTCCCCTTCTTTTGCCATATGCAACATGGTGTATGATGCTTATGCTATGCAAAATGATGTGATGATGCTATGTTATGTAGATGACATTTGTTCCGAAGATACACACATATCCCCATAAAACACAAAATATCTTTATATCAGCGCTGACTTTTCGCTGTAAGCTCTGCATCCCCTTAGGAACGTCTTTGGAGCTCTTCGCCTTTTACTTAGGCGGTATCAGCGTTGACTTTTCGCTGTAAGCTCTGCATTCCCTTAGGAACGTCTTTGGAGCTTCTTCGCCTTTTACTTAGGCGGTATCAGCGTTGACTTTTCGCTGTATGCTCTGCATTCCCTTAGGAACGACTTTGGAGCAGAAAACTTACACTGCGCTCCCTTTGGAACGGCTTTTTGTGACTTCAGCAACTTACTCTGCGTTCCTTAGAACGACTTTTTGTGGCTTCGAAGGATTTTTAATAATTCGAAGGTCCTTCTTGTTATCGCAAATTTTTAAGCTTCAGCAACTTAAGCCTGTGGAGAAAATAGGTTTTCCTCATGACCAACAACGAAACTATTACATGAAAACTGAAATGTTCTTTATTACACAGAAAATAGAACTAAATGGAAAAGACTGCTATCAAGGTAGGATATTTGTCAATAAATGTGCTTCGACTCTGGCACAGTGCTATTGACTGTGCGAGCTTCAGATTGTTCTCTGAGATCCCTTTGGTGTGGAACATATTGGCTCCCTTCCAGCTGTTGGCCTTGTTGCAGCGGTGGTGGAGGCGGGGGCTGTTGCCATGAAGCTTGAGGTTGACTCGCCGAAGCTACAGAAACTGCAGGGTGGTTGCCCACGTATTCTGGGATGTAAGGCTGATGGTACGAAGCAGTATGCATGACCTGCTTCGGCTGAACTTGTTGCGCTGCAGCTTCGGCTATCTCCTTTTGCTTTTGGATGGTAACATGGCACATCCTGGTGGTATGGCCCTTGTTTTCACCACAGAATAAGCAAAATACTCTCCTTGGTTGATCTCCAAATCTTCCGCCGAAGCCCCTGGCGCCTCTGCCTCTTGGAGCTGGTGGCCGGAAGAAAGTTTGCTGTTGCCCCGAAGCCTGTGAGGAGCACTGCGGCCTGTTCTGCTGACTCCCCTTATCATCATTTTGAGTAGAGTTGTGGATGGACCTGACATGCCTCGGATAGAATCTTCCTCCGAAGCCCCTGGTCATTTCAGAAAATCTGAAAGCCTCCTCCCTTCTTTGGCGAAAATCATTGTCGGCGCGAATGTACTTGTCCATCTTCTGGAGCAGCTTCTCCAAAGTCTGAGGAGGCTTCCTAGCAAAGTATTGAGCTAAAGGTCCAGGACGAAGCCCCTTGATCATGACTTCGATGACAATTTCATTGGGCACCGTTGGTGCCTGCGCCCTCAAACGCAAGAACCTTCTGACATACGCCTGAAGGTATTCTTCATGATCCTGAGTGCACTGGAACAAGGCTTGAGCAGTGACCGGCTTCGTCTGAAACCCTTGAAAGCTGGTTAACAACATGTCCTTCAGCTTTTGCCATGAAGTGATCGTTCCTGGTCGAAGGGAGGAATACCAGGTCTGAGCAACATTCCTGACAGCCATAACAAAAGACTTTGCCATGACTGCAGCATTGCCACCATACGAAGATACTGTTGCTTTGTAGCTCATCAAAAACTGCTTCGGGTCTGAATGGCCATCGAACATGGGAAGCTGGGGCGGCTTGTAGGACGGAGGCCAAGGTGTAGCCTGCAGCTCAGCGGACAGGGGAGAAGCATCATTGAAAACAAAATTTCCATGATGGAAATTGTCATACCAGTCATCTTCGTTGAAGAAACCCTCCTGATGAAGGTCTTTTTGTTGAGGCCTTCTGTTCTGCTCATCGTGAGTAAGATGGCGAACTTCTTCAGAAGCTTCGTCTATCTGCCTTTGCAGCTTAGCTAGCCTGGCCATCTTTTCCTTCTTCCTCTGCACCTGTTGATGAAGCATCTCCATATCCCTGATCTCTTGATCTAGCTCATCCTCCTGAAGCGTCGGGCTGACGGCCTTCCTCTTCTGGCTTCGGGCCTCCCGAAGAGAGACAGTCTCCTGGTTGGGGTCCAGCGGTTGCAGAGCTGCAGCCCCAGTCGCTGAAGCTTTCTTTGGCGCCATAGCGAGGGTCTATGGCTTCCGAAGGTGTTCAAAAAACTCAAAGTGGAAGTGAGTTCACCGGAGGTGGGCGCCAATGTTGGTGACTTGTCCTCAAATGCTTCGGATTGAGAACAAGGCAACATAAAAAGTGTTAAATGATAAGGTCCTTCGTCCTTTGAAACATTATTTCCCTTCGGGATATAATGTGCTCCGGATGAAGGTCACAAACAATATATCTTCGTAAGCACAATAAGCTATGACGAAGGACTTACACGCAACATGAAGAGTAATATAAACATTTAAATTTCATCACAACGTCATTTCTATTTTATTATTATATAACAATAGAAATGACTTCAAATTACAAGTGTACCTTCGGATTGCAGGAAGACAAAAGTACAAGGATGACGCAAAAGCAAATGCCAGGTCAGCGTGAACAATACGGGAGTACTGTTCATCTATTTATAGGCGTGGGACGCAGCCCATGTAAAATTACATTCATGCCCATTACATTTGCTAATGACCTATGGGAGTCTGTCAAGGCCTAAGTAGTCTTTTCATCTTTAGGTCGGTTCCCCGTTCTGCTATCGCGACGAAGCTTTCCTGCGCATAGCTTCGGCTGCGCATCATCCTTCGTACAGCATGGTAACCAGCCCGTCCTTCATCTCAACCCCCTTTCGTCTGGCTTAAGCTTCGTCCTGTCCGTACTCCATGTCCATAATCTGAGTCCGAAAATACCTGTTCATATAATTCACTTGGAAAACATTGTCAAGTCTTGTTTTTGAGGACCTTCGGAGGACGAAGGCCCCCAACACTACACAGATGTCACGCCGCTCTAACCGAGTTATGGGTGCTCATGGTGTGGGTCGGGGGGATGAGTCTAGTCACGCTCTCCCCAGACTATCTGAGAACCCTGCTGACTCGATAGAGAGCCGCCCCCTACCCCAAGCCCCTCCTGCTCCTGCTCCTGTCGACCTAGCAACCATGATGTATCAGTAGAATAGATTTTTGGAGGCTCTAGTGACCACTATCACTGCTCAAGCTCAAGGAAATCAAGGCAATCCCAGACCTGTAGCTCATCATAATGGCAATGGCAGCATCATTGTAGATTTCCACCGCTTGCAACCACCAAAGTTTGGGGGATCTGACAACCCGATCGAGGCAGATGATTGGTTGCATGAGATTGAGATGAAGCTTGAGGTCGTCCATGCTGATGATAGGGACAAGGTCTTACTTGCGGTGCAACAATTAAGGGGTCAGGCTCTGAAAGCTCTCTTGTGGGTTTTGGTGTTTGGATGATAACTCAATTAAAGGACTAACAAGTGTGCTAAGTGTTGAGCAGGTGCTTAATGTAAAGCTAACAGGGTTCAACATAAGTGAACAAGTGTGATGGTCCAAGAACTAGATGATGGATAGATAATGGGCATCACAAGTAAGATGGACATTGCATAAAGTGAGACTCGGGTGCATAGCTCGGAGACAACTGATCAAGCCAAGGATGGAGGCAAGAAGAGCTTCGAGGTACCAAGTGCACGGGAGAAGGTCAAAGAGGCTGAGGAACCCAAAGCCGAGGGTGAAGAAGAAGACTTGCAAAGTCAAGGGTGATCAAGTTGAGAAGAGCTATGGCACATCAAGGATCACTGCATAAGGACGTGACTTACAACCAATGGGGAAACTTCTATAGTTATGTGGTGTAAGTCATAAGGCTCAAGATCAAGCTCTAAGAAGTGAACAAGGTGAGAGCACCTAGAGGGGGGGGGGTGAATAGGTGATCCTGTAAAAACTTCAAACTTAAGCCACAAAAACTTGTTATGTGTTAGCACGATTATTGCCAAGTGGCTAAGGTGAAGTCTCAACAAAACACAATACCACAAGAGATCAAGACAGAGGTGACACGGTGGTTTATCCCGTGGTTCGGCCAAGCCAATGCTTGCCTACTTCCACGTTGTGGCGTCCCAACGGACGAGGGTTGCAATCAACCCCTCTCAAGTGGTCCAAAGACCCACTTGAATACCACGGTGTTTTGTTGTTCCTTTCACTATCCCGTTTGCAAGGAATCTCCACAAATTGGAGTCTCTTGCCCTTACAAGTATATGATCACCAAGAAAGCACAGAGTAAGGGAGGGAAGCAACACACACAAATCCACAGAGAAACTCGCACACACACGGCCAAGAATCGAGCTCGAATGACTATCTCAAAGTTCTCACTAGAACGGAGCTCGATTCACTTAGAGTCTCAAACGAATGCGCAAAGAACAAGTGTGGATGATCAAGAATGCTTAAGAGTTGCTTGTGTGTCTCCTCCATGCGCCTAGGGGCTCCTTTTATAGCCCCAAGGCAGCTAGGAGCCGTTGAGAGCAAATCCGGAAGGCCATCCTTGCCTTCTGTCGTCGGGGGCACCGGACAGTCCGGTGCACACCGGACAGTGTCCGGTGCCCGATTTGTTTCCTTTTCTGGCGCTGCCGACCGTTGTAGCCCGTTGGAGATCTGCGAGCCGTTGGCGCACCGGACATGTCCGGTGCACACCGGACAGTCCGGTGCCGTCTTCCGACCGTTGGCTCGGCCACGTGTCCCGCGCGGATTGCGCGGCCGACCGTTGGCCCTGGCCGACCGTTGGCTCACCGGACAGTCCGGTGCACACCGGACAGTCCGGTGAATTTTAGCCGTACGCCGTCGGCGAATTCCCGAGAGCGGCCAGTTCGCGCCGAGTTGGCCTGGCGCACCGGACACTGTCCGGTGCACACCGGACAGTCCGGTGCTCCAGACCGAGCTGAGCCTTGGCTGCACACAGCCAAGTCTTTCTCTCCCCTTTTCTCTTTTTCTTCTTTCTGTTTCTAACACTTAGACAAATATGTTAGTCCACAAAACAAATGTACTAAGGCTTTAGAAACATACCTTTATCTCATGATTTGCACCTTGTTCATCCATGTACATAAATTCACAATTAAGCACATGTGTTGGCACTCAATCACCAAAATACTTAGAAATGGCCCAAGGGCACATTTCCCTTTCAATCTCCCCCTTTTTGGTGATTTATGCCAACATAACATAAAGCCACTAGAACAAGTGCAAACTCAATTCAAATAACACTTAAATTTATTTTGAATCAATTTTGGCATATATGGATCATCCTTTGCCACCACTTGGTTTGTTTTTGCAAATCAAACACAAATCTCTATCTCTAAGTTAAACACACATGTTTAAGCATAAAGAGAGTCATTCAAAAAGAGATTGATCAAGGATTTCAAAAACTCCCCCTTTTTCCCATAATCAATACTTCTCCCCACAAGAAGCCAACTTTTGACAAGAGAGACAACTTAAGAATTTTGACAAACCAAAAACTCTATTCTACTATTTTCAAAATCTCTTAAGTGGTAGCTGATCCATTTATTGCTTTGGCCTTTATTTTCTCCCCCTTTGGCATCAAGCACCAAAACGGGATCAATCTTGGCCCTTTAACCCCATTGCCTCACCAAAATCTTCAATTAAGAGCAAATGGCAATAAGAGTTCATGAGATGGACTTGGAATAAGTTACCCCTCATCGGAGTGCAGTGGAAGTCTTTCATGGTCCAAGTCCACCTTTTCCCTTTCAATTCTCCTTTGTGACTAACACAAGCAAACTCAAACATATGGTTAGTCTCAAAGGGTCAAGTTGTAACACATCTCCCCCTAAACATGTGCATCACATTGCAACGGACTTGTGAGGTCCAGGGAGTGTTTGTACAACTTGAGCACCATAATAAGCAACAAAAATGCAGAAAGGAACATGATCAAAATCATGAATACATGTATGCTACAATTCAATCCAAGTTCCGCGAATCTAAGACATTTAGCTCACTACGCAGCCTGCAAAAGGTCTTCTCATCTAAAGGCTTGGTAAAGATATCGGCTAGCTGGTTCTCGGTGCTAACATAAAACACTTCGATATCTCCCTTTTGCTGGTGGTCTCTCAGAAAGTGATGCCGGATGTCAATGTGCTTTGTGCGGCTGTGCTCAACAGGATTTTCCGCTATTCGGATAGCACTCTCATTATCACATAGGAGTGGGACTTTGCTCAGATTGTAGCCAAAGTCCCTGAGGGTTTGCCTCATCCAAAGTAGTTGCGCGCAACACTGACCTGCGGCAACATACTCGGCCTCAGCGGTGGATAGGGCAACGGAGGTTTGTTTCTTAGAGTTCCATGACACCAGGGACCTTCCTAAGAATTGGCACGTCCCCGATGTACTCTTCCTATCGACCTTACATCCAGCATAGTCGGAATCTGAGTACCCAATTAAGTCAAAGTTAGACCCCTTTGGATACCAGATCCCGAAGCAAGGCGTAGCGACTAAATATCTAAGAATTCGCTTCACCGCCACCAAGTGACACTCCTTAGGATCGGATTGAAATCTAGCACACATGCATACGCTAAGCATAATATCCGGTCTACTAGCACATAAATAAAGTAAAGACCCTATCATTGACCGGTATGCCTTTTGATCAACGGACTTACCTCCTTTGTTGAGGTCGGTGTGTCCGTCGGTTCCCATCGGCGTCTTTGCGGGCTTGGCGTCCTTCATCCCAAACCTCTTTAGCAGATCTTGCGTGTACTTCGTTTGGGAGATGAAGGTGCCGTCCTTGAGTTGCTTCACTTGGAACCCAAGGAAGTAGTTCAACTCGCCCATCATCGACATCTCGAATTTCTGCGTCATCACCCTGCTAAACTCTTCACAAGACTTTTGATTAGTAGAACCAAATATTATGTCATCGACATAAATTTGGCACGCAAACAAATCACCATTACAAGTCTTAGTGAAAAGAGTTGGATCGGCTTTCCCAACCTTGAAAGCATTAGCAATTAAAAAATCTCTAAGGCATTCATACCATGCTCTTGGGGCTTGTTTAAGTCCATAGAGCGCCTTAGAGAGCTTACACACGTGGTCGGGGTACCGTTCATCCTCGAAGCCAGGGGGTTGCTCTACGTACACCTCCTCCTTTATTGGCCCGTTGAGGAACGCGCTCTTCACATCCATTTGGTACAACCTGAAAGAATGGTGAGCGGCATATGCTAGCAAGATACGAATGGACTCTAGCCTAGCCACAGGAGCAAAAGTCTCCTCAAAGTCCAAACCTGCGACTTGGGCATAACCTTTTGCCACAAGTCGAGCCTTGTTCCTCGTCACCACCCCGTGCTCGTCCTGTTTATTGCGGAACACCCACTTGGTTCCCACAACATTTTGCTTGGGACGAGGCACCAGCGTCCAAACTTCGTTGCGCTTGAAGTTATTAAGTTCCTCCTGCATGGCCAACACCCAATCCGGATCTAGCAAGGCCTCCTCTACCCTGAAAGGCTCAATAGAGGAGACAAAAGAGTAATGTTCACAAAAATTAACTAATCGAGACCGAGTAGTTACTCCCTTGCTAATGTCACCCAGAATTTGGTCGACGGGATGATCCCTTTGAATCATCGCTCGAACTTGGGTTGGAGGTGCCGGTTGCGCTTCTTCCCCCATCACATGATCATCTTGTGCTCCCCCTTGATCACACGCCTCCTTTTGATGAACCTGTTCATCGTCTTGAGTTGGGGGATGCACCGTCGTTGAGGAAGAAGGTTGATCTCGTTCATCTTGTTCCTGTGGCCGAACGTCTCCAATCGCCATGGTTCGTATAGCGGCCGTTGGAACATCTTCTTCATCTACATCATCACAATCAACAACTTGCTCTCTTGGAGAGCCATTAGTCTCATCAAATACAACGTCGCTAGAGACTTCAACCAAACCCGATGATTTGTTGAAGACCCTATACGCCTTTGTATTTGAATCATAACCTAATAAAAACCCTTCTACAGCTTTGGGAGCAAACTTAGAATTTCTACCCTTCTTCACTAGAATGTAGCACTTGCTCCCAAAAACACGAAAGTACGATACATTGGGTTTGTTACCGGTTAGTAGCTCATATGACGTCTTCTTGAGGAGGCGGTGAAGGTAGACCCTGTTGATGGCGTGGCAAGCCGTGTTCACGGCTTCCGACCAAAAGCACTCGGGGGTCTTGAACTCTCCAAGCATCGTCCTCGCCATATCGATTAGCGTCCTGTTCTTCCTCTCTACCACACCATTTTGTTGTGGTGTGTAGGGAGCGGAGAACTCGTGCTTGATCCCTTCCTCCTCAAGAAACTCCTCCACTTGAAGGTTCTTGAACTCGGACCCGTTGTCGCTCCTTATCTTCTTCACCTTGAGCTCAAACTCATTTTGAGCTCTTCTGAGGAAGCGCTTGATGGTCCCTTGGGTTTCAGACTTATCCTGCAAAAAGAACACCCAAGTGAAGCGGGAAAAGTCATCAACAATAACTAAACCATACTTACTTCCTCCTATGCTTAGATAGGCGACGGGTCCGAAGAGGTCCATATGCAGCAGCTCCAGAGGTCTTGACGTGGTCATCACATTCTTGCTGTGATGTGCTCCTCCAACTTGTTTGCCTGCCTGACAAGCTGCACAAGGTCTATCTTTTTCGAAATAAACATTGGTTAGACCTATCACGTGTTCTCCCTTTAGAAGCTTGTGGAGATTCTTCATCCCCACATGTGCTAAGCGGCGATGCCACAGCCAGCCCATGCAAGTCTTAGCCATTAAGCATGCATCTAGACCGGCCTCTTCTTTTGCAAAATCAACTAAGTAAAGCTTGCCGTCTAGTACACCCTTAAAAGCTAGTGAACCATCACATCTTCTAAAGACAGACACATCTACATTTGTAAATAAACAATTATATCCCATTTGACATAATTGACTAACAGATAGCAAATTATATCCAAGACTCTCCACTAGGAATACATTTGATATAGAATGCTCATTAGAAATTGCAATTTTACCTAACCCTTTTACCTTGCCTTGATTCCCATCACCGAATATAATTGAATCTTGGGAATCCTTATTTTTGACGTAGGAGGTGAACATCTTCTTCTCCCCCGTCATATGGTTTGTGCATCCGCTGTCGATAATCCAGCTTGAACCCCCGGATGCATAAACCTGTAAGGCAAATTTAGGCTTGGGTCTTAGGTACCCAACTCATGTTGGGTCCTGCAAGGTTAGCACAAATGTCTTTAGGGACCCAAATGCAAGATTTATCTCCCTTGCATCTAGCCCCTAATTTCCTAGCAACTACCTTCTTACCCTTTCTACAAATAGCAAAGGGAGCATTACAAGCATAATAAATGGTAGAAGGTTCATTCACTACTTTCCTAGGAGCATGAATAACATTCTTTCTAGGTACATGAGCAATATCTCTCCTAGGCATATGTACAACATTTCTCCTACACATATCTCTACCATGCTTATAAGAAGAACTAGAAGCAAACATTGCATGAGAATCATAAACATGTGAATCAAAATGATTATAAGCATTTCTAGCATGTCTCGTATCATAATACATAAAAGCATGATTCTTTTTAGCATTACTAGCCATCGGGGCTTTCCCCTTCTCCTTGACGAAGATGGGAGCCTTATGGCTTGTTAAGTTCTTGGCTTCCCTCTTGAAGCCAAGCCCATCCTTAATTGAGGGATGTCTTCCAATTGTATAGGCATCCCTTGCAAATTTTATCTTTTCAACTTCACTCTTGCTAGTCTTAAGTTGAGCATTAAGACTAGCCACTTCATCTTTCAGTTTTGAAATTGAAACTAAGTGTTTGCTACAAGTGTTAACATCAAAATCTTTACACCTAGTGCAAATTGTAACATTTTCAACACAAGACTTAGATTTATTTGTTACTTCTAATTTAGCATTTAAATCATGGTTAACACTTTGTAAAGTAGCAATGGTTTCATGACAAGAAGATATTTCACTAGAAAGCACTTCATTTCTTTTCACTTCTAAAGCATATGATTTTTGTGCCTCTATAAACTTATCATGTTCATCATACAATAAATCCTCTTGCTTCTCTAAAAGCCTATCCTTTTCATTCAAAGCATCAATCAATTCATTGATTTTATCTATCTTAGATCTATCTAAGCCTTTGAACAAGCAAGAATAATCTCTGTCATCATCGTCACTAGACTCACTATCACTAGAAGAAGCATAAGTGGAGTCTTGAGTACTCACCTTCTTCTCCCTTGCCATAAGGCAAGTGAGACGCTCGTTGGGGAAGAGAGCCGATTTGTTGAAGGCAGTGGCGGCGAGTCCTTCGTTGTCGGAGTCGGAGGAGGAGCAATCCGAGTCCCACTCCTTTCCTAGATGCGCCTCGCCCTTTGCCTTCTTGTATTGCTTCTTCTTCTCTCTTTTGTTCCCCTTTTCCTGGTCACTTTCATTATCGGGACAGTTAGCAATGAAATGACCAAGCTTACCGCATTTGAAGCATGAGCGCTTCCCCTTGGCTTTGGTCTTGCTTGGTTGTCCCTTGTGACCTTTAAGCACCGTCTTGAATCTTTTAATGATGAGAGCCATCTCTTCATCATTAAGGCCAGCCGCCTCAATCTGTGCCACCTTGCTAGGTAGCGCCTCCTTGCTTCGTGTTGCCTTGAGAGCAAGGGGTTGCGGCTCGTTGATCGGACCGTTCAACGCTTCGTCGACGTATCTTGCCTCCTTGATCATCATCCGCCCGCTTATGAATTTTCCAAGCACTTCCTCGGGCGTCATCATCGTGTACCTGGGATTCTCACGAATATTGTTCACGAGATGAGGATCAAGTACGGTAAAGGACCTGAGCATTAGGCGGACGACGTCGTGGTCCGTCCATCGCGTGCTCCCGTAGCTTCTTATCTTGTTGATAAGGGTCTTGAGCCGGTTGTACGTTTGCGTGGGCTCCTCGCCCCTTATCATCGCGAACCGTCCAAGCTCTCCCTCCACCAACTCCATCTTGGTGAGCAAGGTGACGTCGTTCCCCTCATGAGAAATCTTGAGGGTATCCCAGATTTGCTTGGCGTTGTCCAAGCCGCTCACTTTATGGTATTCATCCCTGCACAAGGAAGCTAGAAGAACAGTAGTAGCTTGTGCATTCTTATGAATTTGTTCATTAATGAACATGGGACTATCCGAACTATCAAAGTGCATCCCACTCTCTACAATCTCCCATATACTAGGATGGAGAGAGAATAGGTGACTACGCATTTTGTGGCTCCAAAATCCGTAGTCCTCTCCATCAAAGTGTGGGGGCTTGCCGAGTGGAATGGAGAGCAAATGAGAATGTGAGCTTTGCGGAATGCGAGAGTAATCGAAAGAAAAGTTCGAATTAACCGGTTTCCTTCTCTCGTGGTCGTTGTGGTCCTCGTCCTTTTGGGAAGAAGTAGACTCGTCGCTGTCGTAGTAGACGATCTCCTTGATGCGCCTGGTCTTCTTCTTCTTCCCTTCCTTCCGTCTTTGACCCGAGCCGGAGTCGGTAGGCTTGTCGTCCTTCGGCTCGTTGACGAAGGTCTCCTTCTCTTTGTCGTTGATCACTATACCCTTCCCCTTAGGATCCATCTATTCGGGCGGTTAGTCCCTTTGTGAATAGAACGGTTCTGATACCAATTGAGAGCACCTAGAGGGGGGGGTGAATAGGTGATCCTGTAAAAACTTCAAACTTAAGCCACAAAAACTTGTTATGTGTTAGCACGATTATTGCCAAGTGGCTAAGGTGAAGTCTCAACAAAACACAATACCACAAGAGATCAAGACAGAGGTGACACGGTGGTTTATCCCGTGGTTCGGCCAAGCCAATGCTTGCCTACTTCCACGTTGTGGCGTCCCAACGGACGAGGGTTGCAATCAACCCCTCTCAAGTGGTCCAAAGACCCACTTGAATACCACGGTGTTTTGTTGTTCCTTTCACTATCCCGTTTGCAAGGAATCTCCACAAATTGGAGTCTCTTGCCCTTACAAGTATATGATCACCAAGAAAGCACAGAGTAAGGGAGGGAAGCAACACACACAAATCCACAGAGAAACTCGCACACACACGGCCAAGAATCGAGCTCGAATGACTATCTCAAAGTTCTCACTAGAACGGAGCTCGATTCACTTAGAGTCTCAAACGAATGCGCAAAGAACAAGTGTGGATGATCAAGAATGCTTAAGAGTTGCTTGTGTGTCTCCTCCATGCGCCTAGGGGCTCCTTTTATAGCCCCAAGGCAGCTAGGAGCCGTTGAGAGCAAATCCGGAAGGCCATCCTTGCCTTCTGTCGTCGGGGGCACCGGACAGTCCGGTGCACACCGGACAGTGTCCGGTGCCCGATTTGTTTCCTTTTCTGGCGCTGCCGACCGTTGTAGCCCGTTGGAGATCTGCGAGCCGTTGGCGCACCGGACATGTCCGGTGCACACCGGACAGTCCGGTGCCGTCTTCCGACCGTTGGCTCGGCCACGTGTCCCGCGCGGATTGCGCGGCCGACCGTTGGCCCTGGCCGACCGTTGGCTCACCGGACAGTCCGGTGCACACCGGACAGTCCGGTGAATTTTAGCCGTACGCCGTCGGCGAATTCCCGAGAGCGGCCAGTTCGCGCCGAGTTGGCCTGGCGCACCGGACACTGTCCGGTGCACACCGGACAGTCCGGTGCTCCAGACCGAGCTGAGCCTTGGCTGCACACAGCCAAGTCTTTCTCTCCCCTTTTCTCTTTTTCTTCTTTCTGTTTCTAACACTTAGACAAATATGTTAGTCCACAAAACAAATGTACTAAGGCTTTAGAAACATACCTTTATCTCATGATTTGCACCTTGTTCATCCATGTACATAAATTCACAATTAAGCACATGTGTTGGCACTCAATCACCAAAATACTTAGAAATGGCCCAAGGGCACATTTCCCTTTCACAAGGTCACTACAAGAAGAACCAGTATCAAAGCCAAAACTAGAAGCAGCCCAAAAGAGCTAAGTGCACCTTGATCCTTAGTTTGAGTTGTTCCTAGTTTGGAGATATTCTATGTGACCTTTGCAGGATGTTGGAGCTCAGAAATGTCAGTGTAGATCAAGTTAAGCTGACTTGATGATTTATGAGTCCAACATCAATCTTAAGCATGTCAAATGCTAGAGAGGTGAAAATCCAAGAGAAGGTATGTTTCTGGACTTAGTACATTGGTTTGTGTGTACTAACATATTTGTCTAAGTATTAGAAACAGAGAAAAGAAGAAAAGAAAAGAGGTGCAAAAAGCTTGGCTGTATACAACCAAGACTCAGCTCGGTCTGGCACACCGGACTGTCCGGTGGTGCACCGGACAGTGTCTGGTGCGCCAGGCTGAACTCTGGTGAACAGGCCGCTCTCGGGAGAAGTCTGGCGACGTACGGCTATAATTCACTGGACTGTCCGGTGGTGCACCGGACTGTCCAGTGAGCCAACGGTCGGCTGGGCCAACGGTCGGCCGCGCAATCCGCGCGTGACGCGTGGCCAAGCCAACGGTCAGAAAGGGGCACCGGACTGTCCGGTGTGCACCGGACGGTGTCCGATGCACCAACGGCTCCAAGACTACAACGGCCGACTGCGCCAATTTTGGAAGGAAATCGGGCACCGGACAGTGTCCGATGGTGCACCGGACTGTCCGGTGCGCCAACCGACAGAAGGCAAGAATTGCCTTCCTGGATTGCTCTCAACGGCTCCTAGGCCCCTTGGGCCTATAAAAGGGACCTCTAGGCGCCTCAAAAAAAAGAAAAAAAAGCAGCCAACAAGTGTAGACATTACTCTGATCAATTCTCACTCTCCCTCTTATGTGTATCTCTCTAGTTTGTGTAGAAGGCAAAGCTATAAGCCTTTAGAGAGTGGAGAAGTGCTGCTAAGAGCTAGAGCAAGGTCTTGAGCACATTGTTACTCTGCCGGAGTGCTGTCAAGAAGACTGTAAGCAGTCGCAGCTTTGTTGTAACCCAACTCAACATAGTGGAAGGCTCTATCTGTCATACTGATAGATCTGAGCAAACGGAGGAAGGAGTTGAAATAGACTCCAAGCCCAGGTGTGGCTAACTCCAACTAGGACTAGGCAAGCATTTCAGGCTTGGTCGAACCTCGGGATAAATCCTTGCGTCTGTGTGCTCTGTTCCATATTGTATTCTGACTCTCTGTCTTACTCGCTTTTATATCTGCACTTCAACACTTATCTGTGGTATAAGCTTTATTTGAAGTGCAGGACATTTTGAGACAGGATCTTCTATTCCGCTGCAACCTACTCGAAGGGTCTCCTCATTCCACTGCGTTCTAGTCTTCGAGTAGAGTAAGAATTTAAGTTTTAAAGTGATAATTTTTATTCGCCTATTCACCCCCCTCTAGGCGACATCTAGATCCTGTTCCCGGGCCAAAGGGAACTTTCAGGCTCTTGCTTGGTGGCAAAGTTATCGAGAGGTAAATGAAGATGCAGTTATGATGGGGTGGGCTGATTTTGTCAAGATCTTTCGAGAGTAGCATATTCCTAGCAGTATGATGAAGCTTAATAAAGATGAGTTCAGAAAGCTTCGTCAAGGTGCCATGTCCATGTCAAAATATCTTCACAAGATTACAGAATTGTCTCGTTATGCTCCTGAAGATGTCAATGATGATGAGAAGAAGCAGGAACCCTTTCTTAGTGGCCTTAACTCTGAGATCAGTACCCTTGTGGAAGTCACTGTCCATAATGACTTTAATGCCATGGTTAATAGAGCAATCACCACCGAAAGAAACAAAAAGGCGGAGTTCAATGAGCGCAAGCGTCGGTTTGAGAGCAAGAAGCCCCAACAGCCTGAGAAGTTTCAGAGAACTTAGTTTCCTGCTCACTCAGGCCACCGGAGCCAGGGTGCAATGCCGAGGCGCACCCTAGTTCTTTCTAGAAGCCAGCTCAATCAGCTCCGCTCCAGAAGACTCAAGGTACTTTCCATACTCAACAGACTGGTGGAGGAAGCCAAGTGACCAATATGAGAGCATGTTTCCATTGCCGCGAGATAGGCCATCTCATTGCCAACTGCCCATACAAGAATCAGCCAGCACCATCAGTTTTCTCCAATTCTGTGAATGGGCCAAAACAACCAACTGGAGCTAACAGTACCGCACCAGCTAAAAGTCAACAATCATTTGGAAAAGCCAAGGTGAACCATGCATATGCAGAAGAAGCTGAAGAAGCACCAGGGGTGATATTTGGTGAGTTCCTAGTTAACTTAGTTTTAGCTTCAGTGTTTTTTGATTCTGGAGCATCCCACTCCTTTATATCATCGCATTTTGTGGAAAAGAATGATATACCTACTATAGCCCTTAAGAGGCCACTAATGACCCATTCCCCTAGAGGTCATATACCCTGCCACTTAGGTGTCATAGACCTCCCTATAAACCTAAGTGGGGTAGCCTTCCTTGCCAACCTTGTGGTTCTTGCTTCCAAGGGCATAGATGTCATACTCAGTATGGATTGGCTCACTAAACACCAAGGTAACATAGCATGTGCTGAGAGGGCAGTGACAATCACCAACCATCAAGGGGTAACGGTCACTTGTCTGATCCGTCCTAGCTTGTTAGAGGCAATGGTGAACCACATCTAGGCAGAATCACCAGAAGATGTGCCGATAGTTCAAGAGTTTGCTGAGGTGTTTCCGAATGAACTTCTCAGCATGCCTCCTGAGCGTGATGTGGAGTTCACTATTGAACTTGTCCTAGCCGATAGCCAAGAATGCTTATCGACTAGCAGCCCCGAACTTGTAGAGCTAAAGAAGCAACTTGAAGAGCTTCAACAGAAGGGTTTCATTAGACCAGCTGCATCACCTTGGGGAGCCCCAGTGCTCTTCGTGAAGAAGAAAGATGGCAGCATGAGGCTATGTGTGGACTACCGTGATTTGAATGCCGTCACAATCAAGAACAAGTATCCCCTGCCCCGGATTGATGACCTATTTGATCAGCTCAGAGGAGCTAAGTACTTCTCCAAGATTGATCTAAGGTCAGGTTACCACCAGCTCAGAGTCCGATAAGAAGACATCTCCAAGGCAACATTCACAACCCGCTATGGTCAATATGAGTTCACAGTGATGCCATTTGGTCTAACAAATGCCCCCGCCTTTTTCATGACTCTCATGAATAAGGTGTTCATGGAGGAGTTGGATCGATTTGTCATGGTCTTCATAGATGACATATTGATCTACTCCAAGAGCGCCGAAGAGCATGGACAACACCTCAGAGTCGTCCTAGGCAAGCTTAGAAATAACCGGTTGTACGCCAAGTTCAGCAAGTGTGAGTTCTGGATGTAGAGAGTCAGTTATCTAGGGCATGTTCTCACAGTTGAAGGGGTTGAGGTTGATCCAGAGATGGTAAAGGCAGTGTCAGAGTGGAAACAACCCACTTCAGTCACAGAGATCAAGAGTTTCTTGGGTTTGGCTAGGTACTACCGAAGGTTCATTGAAGGCTTCTCTAAATTAGCCCGACTGATGACCGAGCTACTTCAAAAAGACAAGAAGTTTGTCTGGTCCGAAGCTTGCAAGCGAAGCTTTCAAGAGTTAAAGGCAAGATTGACTAGTGCCCCGGTGCTAGTCCTACCTGACATCCAGAAAAGCTTCACCATCTTCTGTGATGCATCAAGACAAGGTCTAGGTTGTGTTCTTATGCAAGAAGGCAAGATAGTAGCTTATGCTTCACGGCAGTTGAGAACTCATGAGCAAAACTACCCAACACATGACTTAGAGCTTGCAGCAGTTGTGCATGCCTTAAAAATCTGGCGGCACTATCTGATCAGGAACAAGTGTGAGATCTACACAGACCACAAGAGTCTCAAGTATATCTTTACCCAGTCAGACCTCAACCTCCAACAGCGTAGATGGTTGGAGTTAATCAAGGACTATGATCTAGAGATTCACTACCATTCGGGCAAAGCTAATGTGGTGGCTGACGCGCTTAGCCGGAAGGCGTATTGTCATCACTTAGTGACTCAAGCCCTAGAGTTGAGAGAAGAAATGAGGGAGTTGAACCTAAGGGTTGTGCCCCACTGTCTCAATTACAACCTTAGCGTTCAACCTATCCTCGATGATCAGATCAAGGAAGCCCAAATAGAGGACACGAAGCTGATATGGATCAAGACCCAAAACAGTGTAGGCAAGGCACCAGACTTCAGGGTTGATAATCAGGGCACTTTATGGTTCAAGAAGAGATTATGCGTGCCAAAGCAAGGTCATTTCTACCAAACCATATTAGATGAGGCTCACAACTTAGCCTATTCCGTCCACCCCGGAACAACAAAAATGTACTTGGATATTAAGGAGAAGTATTGGTGGGATGGTATGAAGGGTGATATTGCCAGATTTGTTGCTGAGTGTGATGTGTGCCAGCGAATCAAGGCAGAACACCAGAAGCCTAGCGGTAAACTACAACCATTGCCAATTCTAGTCTGGAAGTGGGATGAAGTTGGTATGGATTTTGTCACTGGTCTGCCCCGTACCAAGAATGGTCATGACTCAATTTGGGTGATAGTCGACCGTCTCACTAAGGTGGTCATTTCATTCTAGTGCGGACTACCTTTGGTGGGGATAAGTTTGCCAAGTTGTACATTGACCGTATTGTAAAGCTGCATGGCATACCCAGGAGGATCGTATCTGATCGAGGTACCCAGTTGACCTCTAGATTTTGGAAGAAGTTGCACGAAGCTCTTGGCACCAAGTTGGACTTTAATTCAGCTTACCATCCGCAAACCGATGGCCAGACTGAGAGAGTCAACCAGATCCTTGAGTACATGTTGAGAGCATGTGTTCTCACGTATGGCAAAGATTGGAAAGACAACCTACCATATGCGGAATTCTCTTATAACAATAGCTACCAGTCCAGCTTGAAGATGTCACCATATGAAGTCTTGTATGGGAGGAAGTGTAGGACCCCGTTGATGTGGTCAGAAGTAGGTGATCACATTATTGAAGGTCCAGACTTTATCACGACAGCAGAGGACAAAGTGGCAAAAATTCAAGAAAACTTGAAAACAGCTCAATCCCGCCAGAAAAGCTATGCAGATAAAAGGAGGCATGCGCTCGCTTTCAGTGTCGGGGACTTTGTGTATCTTAAAGTTTCCCTGATCCGTGGCACGCGCAGATTCCAAGTCCGTGGAAAGTTGGCCCCAAGGTACATTGGTCCCTACCTGATCCTTAAAAGGGTGGGAGCAGTTGCCTACAAGTTACACCTTCACGAGGACATGTCCGGAGTGCATGATGTCTTCCACGTGTCTCAGTTGAGAAAGTTTCTCCGTGTTCCAGAAGAACAAGTGATTCAGGACACTATCGACCTTCAAGATGACCTCCGTTATCAGGAAGTGCCAGTGAAGATCCTGGACACCGTGACTCGCAGGACTAGGACCTCGAGTGTCACTCTTTGCCGAGTTCAGTGGAGCAGACATTCTGAAGGAGAAGCAACCTGGGAGCGAGAAGATGCTCTCAGAGCCGAGCTCCCTCAACTATTCCAAACCCAAGCCGAATCTCAGGGACGAGATTCATCCTAAGTGGGGTAGGTTTGTGACATCCCAATTTTTTTTAAACTATAAGTCACACACTTTTCAAAATAAACTTGATTTAATTTGACCGAGTATTTTCCAAAAAAGATAAAATTTCTAGCTAGAACCAAACGATAATATTTTAAAATTAAGTTCAAAACTATTTTACGAACTCACGACGAACTATAAGATTATTTATTTCGTCCGTCTATTTGATCGCTCGCACTTTATCCCAACCAAGTTACCTCGAACTCAACTAAATCTCATTAGCTGATTAAAGAGAAGGTCAACCCAAATTAATTAACTTTAGCTAGCACTGGTGGGGCATGATGTTCCATCTTCACGCTCGCTCCTACAAACCAACACTAAGCAACATGCCATGGCTGCCAACTGCGGAACCTTTCGTCTACTCATCTTTGTCCGTTTGTCCAGTTAGCAGCTAGCGAGTGATGTCTCCTTGACCATTGCCACTACACCCGAGCAAGCAAGGAGCAGAGCACGCACAAGCAACAGAGCACCACGGCTGCACGTCGTGCCGCAGTCAACGCCGCCATCCTCGCCGCTGCTACACCGTGAGCCATAATGAGCCACAGACAAACGCTGATGTGATGCGTCACTGCGATTCTCTCCTGCATCACCCCGCTCGCGTCATGACAGTCAAACCCGACCACCTGGATTGCTATGCCGTGCCCTCGACGTTGTCTCAGCACCAGCCCGAAGCGCCCAGGAATGCAAAGCCAACTCCACCGCGCCGCACGTGCTTGCACAGTCGCCGCACGCCATGTGCACCGTCGAGCCGCGTCCGCCTATAAAAAGGGGCTTGAGCTGCCCCTCGACGCCGCGCATCTTCCCGAGCTGAGCCACAACCAGTCCTCTGTTCCCGAGCTGGTTCGCCGCGGCCGTCCGTCGTCCTGCCGTTGCAGCACCTCCGGAGGCAAGTTGAGCCGCAGGTGAGCGCCACCTCCACTACTGCGATGACCTCCCCCAGCTCCATCGTCGTTCCCCTCGCCATTCTGAGCCTCCACCGTCCACCCGCCATGGCCGCACCTCCCACACAGCAGCTCGCCCGTCGACCCGTTCCCCAAAATCTCGCCCCAACCAGACCTGCTGCAGGTTGGAGGCACTTCTCCCCCTCTCCCCAGCAGCCCCCTCGCCTCTCTTGTGGCTGGATTTGAACTCCCGATGGTCGCCGTGAGGAAACGAGAGAGGAAGAAAACTCACGTGAGGTGTATGAGTGTATCCTGCGTTCAGCCTTTCGTATTGTCCCTTAGAACTTAACCTGACTGAATCCTATTGCACACTCCACCGTAGCCCAAGTCCCAGCCCATATATGCCTCGTACCAGCAAGCCAAGCCATGGGCCAAGCCGTTTTCTTTTTTTATTTTATTTTCATAATTAATTTAATCACAAGCTATAATGCTTATAACTCCTACATAGGGACTCTAATTAATCTAATTCTTTTACCAAGAATTTTCTAAAATAAAACCCCACATATTTATTTACTAAAAATATATTATAACCTTTTATGTATGTCTGATGTTTGGCTGCTCGTGTCGCATGTCGGTTGTTTGTCGGTACAGAGCCGATCCCAGAGGACGACCAGCCAAAGCCTGCTGACCAGGAGCCCGACGTCGAGGAGGAGTACGCGAGTGAAGGCAAGTCTCATTGACCTCTTACGCTGACGGTGTTTGTTCCTAAGTGAGGAAAAATATAAAATTTGCTAGACTTAGGAGTGACATGAAATGATACACCTAATACTGAGGGAATGAGAGAAACCTTTGGCTGATGCCTTGATGCATGTTAATTGCATAAATATTTGATACCTTGACACTTGATGAAACTGGACGGGAATGAAACCAGAGCAGTAGGGTAAGTGTTGGTGCATGCGCTACCGTGGTGATAGACTTGCGACCGAGTTGTCGTGGTGACATCTCGGGTTTGCTAGTTTTGGTTGGTGGCTGCTCTGGTGAACCATAAGGACTGTGTGTTGGTGTGCCATCTCACCTAACTTATTTCCAGTGCGACCACATGAGCTTGTATGGGCAAGCCTTAGCCTAATCCCACTGGCTGGCCTGGTAGTCGTCTGAAGTGGATATAATTTGGGCTGGGGACCTGAGCGGTTAGAACCCGAGGTTTGTGGGCGGCTACGCGAGGTTGAGCCATGGCTGGGTGTTGGCTATGACAGAGCCGTCCTGGGACGGTGATGTGTGTGTGGGTACAACGTACAACCTCCGCAGAGTGTATAATCTATTCGAATGGTCCGTGTCCTCGGTATAGGACAGGTTATGGTGTGGACACTTCAACTAGTTGAGCTACCTACTGGCTATGGAGGGTGGTTATAAGTTTTACCTTTAGTTTGCACTTGTTAATCACTTCTATATTTAACATTTGTCAATGATTCATGCATAATGTAACTCCCTCACCGTAAGGGCGAGGTGGGACTTGTTGAGTACCTTTGTGCTCACCCGTTGATGATTTATTGTAGAGGATCATGACTTTGTGCCCGACGAGTAGCGCGTTCCTACACCCAAGTCCCCTGTGGTGCCATTGTGTTGTAGCAGACGCCATATCCGACGAGGAGCTCGCAGTCGCGTTCTTCACCACCACTATTTTATTCCTAGTTTCTATTATCGTATTATTAGAATGTACTAAATAAAAGCTATATGTTATGGCACCACTTGAGCATGGTACTGGAACTCTGTATTCTAGTATATCTATGCATGTTTAGTTTCGGTCATTAGATCGAGACGCTTCAGCAGAGTAAAGTTTAAAAATAGAGGACGAGATAGGGGATTTACTCGAGATGATCTTAGGCTATCTCAAGCAGCTTATTCATATCTTCTATTTTAAACCTCACTCTATAAACAGTATCATCTATAATGCAAAACAATATCATAGCCTTATTGCAGGTATTATCATCTGAATATGAAGAAACACCTACGTTGACTGTTATGTTTCAAGACTTGAGGCCTCCATTATAAACAATAGGGGCGTCCATGGGTCTACGCGGGCTGTGCGACCGCACAGGGGTCCCCAAATTGAAGGGCCCCAAAGTTAATCTAAGGTCTATGTATATATAGTTAATATTTCTATAGAGATTCAACGACTTCTAGGTCATCACCTCGGCGTCGTTCTAACTTTCAGTTCCACATTCGCCGGAGGAACTGCAGGAGCCGAGAGTGCACCAGCACTTACAAAGAGATTTGAACAATATGAAGGTTATTTGAAAATATTTGGTTTCTTATTTACTTCTGATGCATTGCGATTATTGGATAATGACAACTTGAAATCTTGTTGTCGTCATCTAGAGTCTGCACTTAGAAGAGAAGGGCAATCTGATATTGATGCAAATGACCTTTATATGGAGTTGGGTTTTCTTCAAGATTTTATTCCACAAGAAAATATGGACCCTGTTGAAATTCTAGATTTCCTGAAGCAACACGATTATTTTCCTAATGCAGCTAGTGCATATAGAGTTCTATTGACTATTTCTGTGACGGTTGCATTAGCTCGGAGCTTTGCTAAATTGAAGCTATTGAAATCCTATCTGTGTTATACAATGAAACAAGAAAGACTTGATGCATTGGCTATAATAGCATTTGAGTGTGAAATGCTAGAGAAGATTGATTATGAATCTATCATCGAAGATTTTATTTTAAAGAACACTAATAGAATGATGTCTCAAGTAATGATTATGTAGCAAGTACAATATTTAGACTATACTACTATACTTTATAATATACTTTATTGATATATGTTACTATTTTGTTATTTTGCTAAGTTAAACTAGACCTTGTCTATTATTTAGCACGGGGCCTCTAATTCCTTTGGGACGCGCCTGATGAACAAGAACCTGTTTTTCCTGGTGAAGCTTTTTGAGAGCTGCCCTAACCTACAAATTTTTTTCGGTACCTAATACCTGCTTTACTATTGACATTAAAACACTATCATCTCAAGTTTCATCTTGTGGGTTATCAGTAACAGGTGGTGGCAGTGATTTGCCCCGTTTCACTGATCACATGGTTAGGCTGGCAAGTAAATGAAGAAGATGCGGGTAAGTTTGATAGGAGAGAATTAGCTGCTGTGAAGCAGATTCTGTTAGTTAGGATAGCGCCGATTGAGAGGACATCTGCGAAGTACAAGAGAAACTACTATACTATATGGAGTTGGAGTACTCCTGATTTGCAAGGGTTTGAGCTTCTCATTGGCGATATAACATCCAAAGTGCAGAACTTTCCCATCTAATAGATGGTTTTGGTGTTGGATCAAACTTCATGTCATCGTGTAACCTTTGCAACAGTTCATACATTGGAACGTCGCACTACACAAACACTCGAAATACACACGTGCCGCAAACTGAATATTCCGTAATGCAGTGGTTCGAATGAAAATATCGGTCCCAAGATATAAAAGGCTGGGGATCTTGTATACAGTCACTGGGAAGCTCTGCCATAGACCGTGTTCTCGTATTTGCCGCTCCACCTGCATTTTGTTGGTTTTGATGATGTCAAATGCGTTGGTTATATGTATGCAGGATCCATGAGTGATGTGTGAGATTCAAGGGGAGTCACAGCCCACCTGTTGGAATCATCAGATGGGACCTGAAGTTCCAGCTCCGGACTGAACGGCTGGAACAGACGGTCGATGTCCTCGTACTTCACCTCCTCAAGGGTAGTGGGATTCCACTGCGGCATCGTAGATAGAGAAGTTAAAGAAAAAGAGCACGGCAGCGATATTCATATTTTTGAGATACATAAAGAAAATGACTAAATGAGAAAGAGAGAGGAACCTTAGGGGCATTGTCTTTATCGACGCTAAGAGCTCTAATGCCCTGTCGTAAAATCAAACTGAAAATGTCAATGACCAAGTTGAAGAGTCATTTTTAAGGTAACAGCAGCTCATTGGTACGACATCCATACCTCATAAACATCCCCATTGACAACAGACCGCAGTATATTCATTGTAAGCCTAAATTCCTTAGTCAAACATTCAGGCAAACTCTGTTTTCGACCTTCTCTGATCTGAAAGTTTTAAATCATCAAGGAAACTAGAACTTAGCTTGTGGAACGAAACTCATACAAATCCACTGTGGTGCATAATTACATAAATCTAAAATAGTAGTTTTTTTCACAAGAATAAAGCAGGTGGTCATGGAGGGGGGAACTGCACTAGTCTTCACCTTAGACAAGCAAAAACAAAGGCTGACAGGATGAATTCCATTAGGTTAACAATAATGTGAGAGATTGTACCGATCTCAGGGTGATCTTCAGTGCAGTTGGAGATGATCTTCTCAGACCCTTTAGGACTGGAGCTATCCATTGGTTTCCGTCTATGCTCGCTTCTGATTCCTATAGTGACGAAAATCAAGGTGTTTGATTAATGATACACATACGTCGCAAAATAGAGAATTTACTTGTTACAAGGACAGTGGTACAGAGATGGTTTGATGCTACAACAAAGGATGAATGCATCTTAGGTGCTGGAAAAATTCGGTACCTCATTGAACCAGGTTTTAGTTTCACTTCATTAATATATGGTAAGTCACTTTCAAATTATACCAGGTTTTCATTTGAAATCAGGATTAAGGTATGCAGCTCTTTTGCAGAAAAATGTCAACTTCTAGATTTAAGTAAACCATGGCACATTACAGAATGTAGAATAAACACTAGCTAACACTTCAGTTGTAACCAATAGTCTGAGAAACTGATGGAGATCTCACTGCATAAAGTGGGATGGCATGAGTGTTGAATCCTTACAAATGCTTTTATGATATCCTCAACAGTCTCCGCAGAGAAGCATTTGTTGATAGTTGAAAGCCTATCAAAGAAAGGTTGAGATATCAGTGTCAGTTTATTTTCAGTATATACATGATAATTATCTTATATGTGTAACAAGTTCTATCTTAAATAATTATCAGATCCAGTACTTATTCAATATACTATCTTCATCAGTTTGAACATCTGTTGAGAATTCTTCAATAACAGCTCGGACTGCAGACTCAGCACCTGTGTCCAAATCCAGTAGACGTTTTTCAAGTTCTTCCAATTTCTGCGTAAGTATTACAAGTGCTTTGATTAGTAAAACTACAGGCAACCACTATCAACAAGCAGCCTGACAGTCTCTAATCCCAAGTCTCTATTATTTGCACATGGAACCATGTGAAAATCAGTGCAGAAAAACAAATAGAATTAGAAATGCTAGCTGCTGAAAATGTCTTACTTCAGAACTGACAAAATGAGTAGCAAGACCAGCAGAAATCATTTCCTTCGCATTCAGTCTAGCACCAGTTAAAGCCAGATACTCGCCTTATAGTTCAAAAGGAGACAAACCATCATGACTCATCAGATGCATCATAAATATGTCTCACAGTCATATATTTGATTTTTTTAAATTAAAAACAGAACTCTACATTTGATTTGTAATTGCCACTTTTTTGTTATAATATTCCTGCAATCAAACTCATGCATAATTTTTATCTTTGAAAATTTATAATATAATACTCACCTAAATATCCAGGGAGCCGGGAATGGATGTAGGAAAAGCTACAATCTGTGTGCAATCCAACACTAGCCTCAGGAGTAGCAAAGATCTATCAAAAAGAAAAGGAGAAGAGCTGATCACTGTTAGATTCTCCAAAAGAATTCAGAACCACATTCAGAGGCAATCAAGTGGATAACCTTTCAACATTAAAAAACTTGAGAACATAATGCTCATATACTGTTTATATAACAAAAGATCATATGAACAGGTGCACAAGAGTAGATGTTTTTATCATGAGATGAAGATAATTCATGTAGAAGAGTTAAGGTAAAATAGATTGTAAATAATATAGGCCTCAATAGTGTATTGTTGGCACATACTGTTTTCTCTGTGACAACTGCAAACTTTAGTGGCACAACCATTGCAGCGCCACCACCCATGACAAGCCCATTAACAAGAGCAACCTGCAAGAACATAGGATACTAGAGTTTCAGTACATTACTTTCTTCAGAAAGATGAATGGTTCTCTGACAATCATATACCATGGTTTTCTTGTACGTGTGAATGTGGTAGCAAAGCCAATACATTCTATACACAACCTCGAGGCAGGAATCATCTGCAAAGCAGTATTTGTAGCTCCAATCCTAAGTGACATGATTTATTGTATGCAAATGCACATCATGGTAACAGAAAATTAATGTAACTACTAAGAAATCGAAATGGTCTGATGGCAATGCCATGTAACTGTTCTGCAATGTCCATACTTGATTTCCCTTCATAAAACATCTTTAGGTCCCCACCAGCAGAAAATGCACGCCCAACACCCTATTCAAAATGAAACATCAGTACATAGCATGGTAACATTTGTCTACATGGAACTTTCAGACAACTGCTGAATGTATAAAAACAGATCAATAGCAAATCTTCTTTCACAGAAAGATCGATCACTCATGTCAACTCAATACGTTGATGCCCTTGCCAACTTGCTGAACAGAAGATATGATGGGTCAGACGTTTTAAGCTACAAACTCTCTTCGCTGTAGCATAAAATGTTCAAGGCAGTTACAAACTTCAATATTCAGATGGTATAGAACAGACAACATTCTTGGCTCTCACAATTTTAACAATGCACACCTAAGGCTAAACTGACCTTGGTCCATACCGTCCTAGAGCAGTAGAGCAACCACAAGAGGACATAATGACATATGCTGACAAATGGTGCTACCATATATGCTGTTGTCAACAATTACTAGCGCCGAACGTTGGCAAAATACCATTTCATTTTACAATGGAAGGTAAAGGTACGGACCTTAAAGATGACGAATTTGGCGTTCTCATCCTTCTCCCATTTCTCCAGGAACTGTGCGAGGAGGTACACCTACAAGAAGAAACCACGCGCGCACAATTGAACCACAAAGAAGCTTCTAGTTCAAAAACCAGGAAACGGGGCAAGGAGCCACACCACTCTGTCGGAGATGCCGTTGAGCTGGCGCGGGCGGTTGAGAGTGGCCACCCTCGCGGCCCCGACCTCCTGCCCGAGGACCACCTGCATCAGCAGAGCACGGGGCCTTGCTCCCCTTAGGTTAGCTGATCAAGCCCAATTGGGACGCGGCGGCAGGATAAGGCAAGGGATTTGGTGTGCAATCAGTCAGGCTGTGTCGATCGGTGGTACCTCTTCGGGATTTGTTTGCTGTTGAGCCATGGACGACTGAAGCTTGAGGTTCCCTCCTACGCGCGTCTTGGTGTTGTGACGCGAGGTGAGAAGCTGTGAAGAGTTCCCGTTTGTTGTTGGTGGAGGTGAATGGTGGCCTTGGTGCATGGGCTGTTTGGTGTGAGCTCAGAGTGGAGGAGTAGGTAGGGTGTGGAAGGTGAGCTCGCGAATCGCAGATGGAGCAAGGCTTGCAGAATGGGGCGGGGGTAGGTGCGACCTCGAAGTCGTTGGCACTTGGCAGTGGCTCCTGCCCCTTGTTTTTCAAGAGAGAGAGAGAGAGAGAGAGAGAGAGAGAGAGAGAGAGAGAGAGAGAGGATATTTAGACGAGAGTGGTTTGACTAATCCCATTTGAAAACACAGGGGTTCAGAAGTGAAACGGAGCAAATCTTAGGTGTATGGTTGCTGACTTGTGGTAACAGTGTGTATGGTTTTGAGATGGATACAAACTTTCAAATTCATGGGGTGAGAGATAGAAATTGATTTTATAGATTTACATGCTATTTTTCCGATGTACAACTTATAGCATACTCTTTTACTTGTTTCACTATATCATAAATGTAGTATATAATTATATCTCTCATATGATTTAGGATAATATACAAATATATTACATATATAAATATATGAATTTAATTAGTTTTATCTAAATTATAATTATTAAAATGGAATTTAATTCCAACGAAACAAACAGGGCTAAGTGAATTGTTCATCTCATTCTATTAGCTTAAGTTTTTTAGTTGAATTAGTTGGTGCATGCAATTTTATACTTTTATTCATTTTTTTAAGTTAAAGACTATCACAACATTAAATGGTTTATTAAGAAATAAATAAAATAGATTGTCTTTAAAAATGAATAAGCAGAAGGACCGCTCTCTAAATTTGAGAAAGAAAGACTAAGTTTACGTTAATTATGATTACACAGAAATATATTTAAAATATTGAACGATGCCTTCAGTAAAGTAAGAATAGGCTAACTAGACTGAGGTCTCCCGTGTTCGGTTGACTGGATTTTTATCTCCAAGATCCAAAGAGGGATTGAGTGGCCTCCCATGAGGCCATGACACTTAAACCTCTTGGGGAATGAATCCATTGCTTCTTTTCAACCCCTCCTTTCGATAGTGTGTTTGCTTCTGTTTTTTTCCCCGAGGTTGTGCACAATAGCAAGATACATGCCACTCGGCAGAAAACACCCACGGACAATGCAGTCTATAGTGCAAAACAATGTTTTTGTGTAAACTTTGGATAAATTGTTGTACACGGCCTAATACTCATCCCCGTACCTATATTTTAACTTCATTCTACGAACGGTGCAATCTATAGTGCAAAACAGTGTTTTGAGTAATCATATGGATGAACTGCTGGACATGGTCTTAGCAACTCCGAGCTAGCTATGTGTCGGCGTTCCGAGACCGGGGGGTCCCTGAGCCGACGAGTGAATGTCGCCGCGTGCCCCAGCCCAGATGGGTCGAGCGCGAGGGCGAGCGCGAGGGCGAGCGCGAAGGGGGGAGAGCGAGGCGGCCGGAGACCGGCGTGAGAGATGTGAGAATCCCGCGGCCTTCGTGTTCGTCCCGCGCTCAGGTCGGGTGCGCTTGCAGTAGGGGGTTACAAGCGTCCACGCGGGAGAGGGAGCGAGCGGCCTCAAGCGAGCGCCTGTTCTCGTCCTCGTCCCCGCGCGGCCAACCCTCTCTAAGAGGGCCCTGGTCCTCCCTTTTATAGGCGTAAGGAGAGGATCCAGGTGTACAATGGGGGGTGTAGCAGAGTGCTACGTGTCTAGCGGAGGTGAGCTAGCGCCCTAGGTACATGCCGTTGTGGCAGCCAGAGAGATCTTGGCACCCAGCTGGTGTGATGTCGTGGCCGTCGGAGGAGCGATGGAGCTTGGCGGAGGGACAACTGTCGGAGCGGTTGAGTCCTTGCTGACGTCCTCTTGCTTCCGTAAGGGGGCTGAGAGCCACCGTCGTCACAGAGCATGCGGGGCGCCATCATTGCCTATCTGGCGGAGCGAGCCAGATGGGACGCCGGTCTTGTTCCCTGTGGCCCGAGTCAGCTCGGGGTAGGGTGATGATGGCGCCTCCTGTTGACGTGGCTGGTCTGCGCCCTAGGTTGGGTGATGTGGAAGCTCCTCCGAAGCCGAGGTCGAGTCCGAGCCCCCGGGTCGGGCGAGGCGGAGATTGACGGCTGGTGCCGGGGCGGAGTCCGAGCCCTGGGGTCGGGCGAAGCGGAGTTCGTCGTCTTCTGGGGCCGAGCCCAAGTCCGAGCCCTGGGTCGGGCGAGGTGGAGATCGTCGTCTTCTAGGGCCGAGCCCAAGTCCGAGCCCTGGGTCAGGCGGAGTTCGCCGTCTTCCGGGACTTAGCCCGAGTCCGAGCCCTGGGTCGGGCGGAGTGGAGTTCGCCGTCTTCCGGAACTTAGCCCGAGTCCGAGCCCTGGGTCGGGCGGAGTTCGCCGTCTTCCGGGACTTAGCCCGAGTCCGAGCCCTGGGTCGGGCGGAGCGGAGTTCGCCGTCTTCCGGGACTTAGCCCGAGTCCGAGCCCTGGGTCGGGCGGAGCGGAGTTCGCCGTCTTCCGGGACTTAGCCCGAGTCCGAGCCCTGGGTCGGGCGAAGCGGAGCTTCCTATGGTGCCTTCGGTAGGGCCTGACTGCCTGTCAGTCTTACTCTGTCAAGTGGCACCGCAGTCGGAGTGGCGCAGGCGGCGCTGTCCTTCTGTCAGGCCGGTCAGTGGAGCGGCGAAGTGACGGCGGTCACTTTGGCTCTGCAGGCTGGGGGGCGCGCGTCAGGATAAGGGTGTCAGGCCACCTTTGCATTAAATGCTCCTGCGACTTGGTCGGTCGGTGCGGCGATTTGGTCAGGGTTGCTTCTTAGCGAAGGCAGGGCCTCGGGCGAGCCGGGAATATGTTCGCCGCTGATAGGGGGGCCTCGGGCGAGACGAAAATCCTCCGGGGTCGGCTGCCCTTGTCCGAGGCTGGGCTCGGGCGAGGCGTGATCGTGTCCCTCGAATGGACTGATCCCTGACTTAGTCGCACCCATCAGGCCTTTGCAGCTTTGTGCTGATGGGGATTACCAGCTGAGAATTAGGAGCCTTGAGGGTACCCCTAATTATGGTCCCCGACAGTAGCCCCCGAGCCTCGAAGGGAGTGTTTGCACTCGCTTGGAGGCTTTCGTCGCACTTTTTTGCAAGGGGACCAGCCTTTCTCGGTTGCGTTTTGTTCCGGTGGGTGCGCGCGAGCGCACCCGCCGGGTGTAGCCCCCGAGGCCTCGGAGGAGTGGTTTCACTCCTTCGAGGTCTTAATGCCTCGCGTAATGCTTCGGCTGGTCTGGTCGTTCCCTCATGTGAGCTGGCCATAGCCCGGGTGTACGGTCGGGTCCCAAGTTCTCGGGCTGGTATGTTGACGCTGTCAATGGTTCGGCCGGAGCCGGGTTTGCGAGAGCAGCCCCTGAGCCTCTGCACAGGGCGAGAGGGCGATCAGGGACAGACTCGGCTTTTTTACATACGCCCCTGCGTCGCCTTTCCGCAAGGAGGAGGGGGGGGAAAGCGTCATGTTGCCCTCGATGGGCATCGAACATGGTGTCTCCGTTGAGCTGCAAGCGGGTGATCCGAGTGGACGTCCGTGCCCCGTTCGTTGGGGGTCGGCTAGGGGCCCAGAGGCACGCCCAAAAGTACCTACGGGTGATCTGCCGGACCCGGTCCCCTGGCGACGGGGTCCGAGGGCTCGATGCCTCCCTCTGATGGGATTCCGTTACAAGATCGTTCCCGCCGGTCTCGGAAATGTCCTAGGGTACCTCGAGAGCGCAGCTCGAGCCTTGGTTATGTATCGAACGTACCCATGGTCATCCCTCGCTCGGCGTCTGAGGCGGCTGTGAACCCTTCGGGGGCCAGCCTTCGAACCCCTGATCAGTATTGGGCGCGGAGCCCGAGTAGCCTGAGGCGGTCGTTGAACCCTTTCGAGGGGCCGACCTTCGAACCTCTGACCAGTAGTGGGTGTAGGGCCCACGCGATCTGAGGCGGCTGTTGAACCCTTCCGGGGGGCCAGCCTTCGAACCTCTGATCAGTAGGGGGGGCTCGGAGCCTGGTTCCTTCTCGGGGAAGGATCCTTTTCGGGGTATCCCCCTTTCCCGGTCCCTGTTGCAAGAGAGAGAAAGAGGAAAAACGGAAAAGGATACGAAATTGAACGACGCGGCGTACCTTTTTGGACGCGGTCATTATGGCGAAGGCGAAGCGTCGCCCGCTTCTCCTGCCAGAGGCGCCGCGTGTCCCGCCGCGGAGTTAATGCGACGGGGCGAGTGGTTGGAGGAGCGACCGTTGCGCATGCGCGAGCCGTTCGAGGAACGGATCACGGGCGCGTTGTCTTCACGCCGTGAGAGAGGGTTCTCTCGCTGCCCCCGGATGGGACGTAAGCTTGGCTGACGACGTGGCCGCTGCTCCTGCCCGCCTGCCACCGCCATTACTGCCGACCCACTTTTGGCCGTGTTGACCGTCGCGCCAGGCTGGTGCTGCTGGGTCACGCGCCGGGTCGCCTCGAGTCGCGGTATTGGTTCCGCAGTCGAGGAGGCGCGGTAGTGGCGCAAGTGGCGGTGCAGTTGCATGCACGAAGCATTCGGCGCGCCGGTTGCATGACGCGTGGGCCTGGGCCTCCATGTCGGGCGTGTTGGGAGTCGGAGAAGCGCGCCCACTTGGCGCGGTTGCATGCCGCCTGCATGGCCGCCCACCCTTTCGCCCGCTGGTCTGGGCAAAAGTGGAGGGTCGCTTGTAACCGCTGGGCGATTGTACGCACTGCACGCGGCGGTTTGGCTTCTTCTGCTCTGAGCCGGCTTGCATGACGTGTGGGATCCAGCCCCCGCGCCGCAGGGGAGGACCTTGGAGTGTGTTGGAGAAGACTCAGCCCGTGACGACTGGGGACGCGAGTAGGGAGAACCGCCCTTAAAAGGAGGGTGACCCCCTTGGAAGGCGACCATGTCTTCGCGCTCCCTTATGCGTCGTGTCTTTCCACCTTCCAAGCCCCCGGATGGGGGAGATCCGCCGTCTTTCCGCCTCGTCGTTGGAGGAACGCAACTCCGCGGGAGTTGGTACCTTTCAGCCATCGTTCGGCTTCAAGGATTTTCATCATGCAGCCCGGCTGCACCCCTCCACCGGCGGTCACCCAAGATGGTGACCTCCAGTTTGATGGTGGGGGAAAGCGAGCAGGGCTGCGGCCTCTGCCCCTCCCTCAGCCTCAAGGATTTTCATCACTAGTGCTGGGGAGGGGAGTGTGCCGAGTTGGGGTCGGCCCCTGCGTGGGCGGTGGCCCGCTCCTTCCCTCAGTGATCGGGGGGAAGGGCGGGAGTCGTCCGTGGTGCTGACAGCTGCACCGTGCCCGGCTCGCTGGGCCGAGCGGCTTCGGAGCCGCTCCCGGTGCCGCCTCCCGCCACAGCAGCTGGAAGAGGTTCCGCCGCCGACGAGTTTGCCGGCGCCACCCGCGGACCGACCTCCAACTCTACGGCCTTCTGCCCGTCCTTGCCTCTCGAGTTTGGGCACGGGCGGGGGCCTCCTGGCAGCAGCATCCGCCCTGAGGTCATCGCTGCTGCTGTTCGGCCCCCCGGGACAGAAGTCGTCGTCGTCGCGGCTGGGGCGGGCGACGACAAGCCGTTCGTCGGTCTTCTGTTGCTCCGCAGGCCTCTCCTCCGTCGAGTGGGGTTGTTCGTACCTGCGGAGGTGGAACCGGAGTTCCGTTTGTAATGGCACCTTGGATGCCAGTGTTTTTGTTCATTGTGGCTGTCGGGGCCTGAACATGTAGGTGATTTCGGCACGGAGTCGTGTTTTTTCCTCCTTTTCGAGCACTAAGACTCGCCTGTTGGTTGTCTGAACCGCTTCACCAAGCGTGAGTCGCCCCGTGTACAGGTGACGAGTGAGGTATCCGTAGCTCGGAGGCGTAGGAGTCCCTCGGCTCGGTCGGCCTTGTTGTCCGAGGCTTCTCTAGCTTAGTTAAAGGAACCCCTCGGCCGCTCTTCGATGAGCTGAGGCCAGGGGTTGCAGCGTCAACATGAACAGAGGCGGAGTTGGCTCGAAAAGAAAACCTAGTTGGCCGAAGCCTGGCCGGGTCGTCCGTTAGCGGGACCGACGCCGGAATTGACCGGCCGAGGCCTCGGGTCGGGCTGACGTCCTTGGAGGGCAGCTGGCCGAGGCCCCGGGGTGACCGGCCGAGCCGCTTGCTCGGGCCGGATTGACGTCCTTGGAAGGTAACTGGCTGAGGCCCCGGGGCGACCGGCCGAGCCGCCTGCTCGGGCCGGATTCCCGGAGAAGACCCTGGCGGCGATGGCCCGGGTGTGGTGATGACGTCGTCCTCCAGAGTGGAGATCCTCGGACCGCGTCGCCGTCCGAGGCTAGGTCGGCCCTCGCCGAAGGTGTCGTCGATGCCAAGGGTGCTGCTGCTCCCTTCAGCCGTCAAGATCCGAGCCTGCAGGATCGGATTGTTTTGTAGTGTGTGTTTCCTGCGGCCGCCGAGGCCTAAACACACCCCCGCCGCGTTGTAAAGCTGCGTCTCTTTTCCTTTTGTTTCGAGTATCTGGACTTTTTTGTCGGTAACAGAAATGTTTGTGCGAGCAAGAGTTGCTTCTCGCGGAAGGTGATGAGTGAGGTATCCGTATCCCGGAGGCATAGGAGTCCCTCGGCTCGGTCGGCCTTGCCGCTTACGCGCACTCTTACCCGTCCATGGGGCTCTGTCACCGACGCAGTCGAGAAGGCTCGAAGGATCGCTTCGGCAGAAGAGCTTTCGAGCGTGAAGACTTGTTCGGTCCGAAGAATCACTTATCCGAACGTGAGTTACTTATCGCAGAAGGTGATGAGTGAGGTATCCGTATCCCGGAGGCGTAGGAGTCCCTCGGCTCGATCAGCCTTGGCTGCTTACGTGTACTCCGTCGTTTTCAGGATCCACTTTCGAAGTAGCCAAAAAGCGCGAAAGACATTCTGGCAGAAAAGATCTTTTTTCGAGGAAAATTTCGACGTAGAGGGGGTTCCCCCCCCTTTTAGCCCCCGAGGGAGGGTCGGGCTTTGCCGAGGCGAGGCCGACCCTTCCTTGATGACTAAACTTTGCGTGGGTGCGAGGTATATGATCAACTTGAAAACATCTTAAGGGTAGAAGCGACGTAGCTGTTGGATGTTCCAGGCGTTGCCGTAGACCTCGCCTTGACTGTTGGCCAGCTTGTATGTTCCGGGCTTCAGAACCTTGGCGATGACGAATGGCCCCTCCCAGGGAGGCGTGAGCTTGTGCCGCCCTCAGGCGTCTTGTCGCAGCCGAAGCACCAGGTCACCCACCTGGAGGTCTCGGGACCGGACCCCTCGGGCGTGGTAGCGTCGCAGGGACTGCTGGTACCGCGCCGAGTGTAGCAAGGCCTGGTCCCGAGCCTCCTCCAGCTGGTCCAGCGAGTTTTCTTGGCTGACTTGGTTGCTTTGGTCGGTGTAGGCCCTCGTCCTCGGGGAACCGTATTCTAAGTCTGTGGGCAAGATGGCTTCGGCCCCATAGACTAGAAAGAACGGCGTGAAGCCCGTGGCTCGGCTCAGCGTTGTCCTCAGACTCCAGACCATCGAGGGGAGTTCCTTCATCCATCGCTTGCCGAACTTGTTGAGGTCGTTGTAGATCCGAGGCTTGAGCCCTTGTAGAATCATGCCGTTGGCACGCTCCACCTGCCCATTCGTCATGGGATGAGCTACGGCGGCCCAGTCCACCCGGATGCGGTGATCCTCGCAGAAGTCCAGGAACTTTCTGCCGGTGAACTGGGTGCCGTTGTCGGTGATGATGGAGTTCGGGACCCCGAAGCGATGGATGATGTTGGTGAAGAACGCCACCGCCTGCTCGGACCTAATGCTATTCAGGGGTCGGACCTCGATCCACTTGGAGAATTTGTCGATGGCGACCAGCAGGTGCGTGTAGCCCCCGGGTGCCTTCTGCGAGGGGCCGACGAGGTCCAGACCCCACACCGCAAAAGGCCAGGTGATGGGTATCGTCTGCAGAGCCTGAGCGGGCAGGTGGGTCTGCCTCGCGTAGAATTGACACCCTTCGCAGGTGCGGACGATTCTGGTAGCGTCGGCCACCGCCGTCGGCCAGTAAAAGCCTTGTCGGAAAGCGTTCCCGACAAGGGATCAAGGCGCTGCGTGATGGCCGCAAGCCCCCGAGTGTATCTCTCGCAGGAGTTGAGAGCACCTAGAGGGGGGGGGTGAATAGGTGATCCTGTAACACTTCAAAAACTTAAGCCACAAAACTTGGTTACTTGTTAGCACAGTAATATGCCAAGTGGCTAGAGAAGGATCTCAACACAACCCAATATCCAAGAGATATCAATCACAGTAATGGCACAGTGGTTATCCTGTGGTTCGGTCAAGACCAACGCTTGCCTACTCCACGTTGTGGCGTCCCAACGGACGAGGGTTGCAATCAACCCCTCTCAAGTGGTCCAAAGACCAACTTGAATACCACAGTGTTGCTTTGCTTCTCTTAATCCCGTTTGCGAGGAATCCCCACAGCTTGGAGCCTCTCGCCCTTACACAAGATGTTCACGAAGAATCACAGAGCAAGGGAGGGATTAGCAACTCACACACGACACAAAGATCACAGCGAATACGCACACGCAAAACCCAGACTTGAGCTCAAGAGACTAGCACACTAGAACGGAGCTCAAATCACTAGAATGTCAAACAAGTGCGCGAGAATGAAGTGTGAGTGATCAATGATGCTCAAAGGATGCTTGGTGTACTCCTCCATGCGCCTAGGGGTCCCTTTTATAGCCCCAAGGCAGCTAGGAGCCGTTGAGCACAAGTTTGGAAAGCCATTCTTGCCTTCTGTCATCGGGGGCACCGGACAGTCCGGTGCACACCGGACACTGTCCGGTGCCCGATTTCCTTCCTTAAATGGCGAAGCCGACCGTTGGCAGCCTGGGAGCCGTTGGCGCACCGGACATGTCCGGTGCACACCGGACAGTCCGGTGCCGTCTTCTAGCCGTTGGCTCGGCCACGTGTCCCGCGCAGATTGCGCGGCCGACCGTTGGCTCACCGGACAGTCCGGTGCACACCGGACAGTCCGGTGAATTTTAGTCGTACGTCGCCGGTGAATTCCCGAGAGCGGCCACTTCGTTCGAGCCAGTCTGGCGCACCGGACACTGTCCGGTGCACCACCTGACAGTCCGGTGCTCCCAGACTCAGCTGATTCTTGGCTGCTCGAGCCAAGACATTTTCAATTGGATTTTTCCTGTTTCCAGCACTTAGACACAATACATTAGTCCATAAAACAATGTACTAAGTCTGAGAAACATACCTTAATTCTTGATTTGTACCTTGTCCACCTTTTTACACTTAGGCACTTGTGTTGGACACTAAATCACCAAAATACTTAGAAATGGCCCAAGGGCACATTTCCCTTTCAATCTCCCCCTTTTGGTGATTTATGCCAACACAACATAAAGCAAGTAGAACAAGTACAAAAACAAATCAAATAAGAACTCAAAATTGTTTTGATTCAATTTTGACATATATGGATCACTTTATGCCACCACTTGGTTTGTTTTTGCAAATCAAACTCAAATTTCTATCTCTAAGTCAAACACACATGTTAAGACATAAAGAGAGTCATTCTAAGAGAAATTGATTTAAGATTTCAAAAACTCCCCCTTTTTCCCATAATCAATACTTCTCCCCATAAGAAGCCAACTTTTGACAAGAGAGACAACAAAAGAGTTTTGACAAACCAAAAGCTCTATTCTACTATTTTCAAAATCTCTCAAGTGGTAGCTGATCCATTTATCGCTTTGGCCTTTATTTTCTCCCCCTTTGGCATCAAGCACCAAAACGGGATCAATCTTGGCCCTTTAACCCCATTGCCTCACCAAAATCTTCAAATAAGAACACAAAGGCAATAAGAGTATGAACTTGGAAAGGTTACTCTTCTCATCGGAGTGCAGTGGAAGTCTTGCATGGTCCAAGTCCATTTTTTCCCTTTCAATTTTCCTTGGAGACTAAAACAACGAAACTCAAGTACATGGTTAGTCTCAAAGGGTCAAGTTGTAGCACAGCTCCCCCTAAATATGTGCATTTCTTACAAACAGGACTTGTGAGGTCCAGGGAGTGTTTGTACAACTTGAGCACCACAATAAGCAACAAAATGCAGAATGAACATGATCAAAGGCATAAACACATGTATGCTACATTTCAATCCAAGTTCCGCGAATCTAAGATATTGAGCTCACTACGCAGCCTGCAAAAGGTCTTCTCATCTAAAGGCTTGGTAAAGATATCGGCTAGCTGGTTCTCGGTGCTAACATGAAACACTTCGATATCTCCCTTTTGCTGGTGGTCTCTCAAAAAGTGATGCCGGATGTCAATGTGCTTTGTGCGGCTGTGCTCAACAGGATTTTCCGCTATTCGGATAGCACTCTCATTGTCACATAGGAGTGGGACTTTGCTCAGATTGTAGCCAAAGTCCCTGAGGGTTTGCCTCATCCAAAGTAGTTGCGCACAACACTGTCCTGCGGCAACGTACTCGGCCTCAGCGGTGGATAGGGCAACGGAGGTTTGTTTCTTAGAGTTCCATGACACCAGGGACCTTCCTAAGAATTGGCACGTCCCTGATGTACTCTTCCTATCGACCTTACATCCAGCATAGTCGGAATCTGAGTACCCAATCAAGTCAAAGTTAGACCCCTTTGGATACCAGATCCCGAAGCAAGGCGTAGCGACTAAATATCGAAGAATTCGCTTCACAGCCACTAAGTGACACTCCTTCGGATCGGATTGAAATCTAGCAAACATGCATACGCTAAGCATAATATCCGGTCTACTAGCACATAAATAAAGCAAAGAACCTATCATGGACCGGTATGCTTTTTGATCAACGGACTTACCTCCTTTGTTGAGGTCGGTGTGTCCGTCGGTTCCCATCGGCGTCTTTGCGGGCTTGGCGTCCTTCATCCCAAACCTCTTTAGCAAATCTTGTGTGTACTTCGTTTGGGAGATGAAGGTGCCGTCCTTGAGTTGCTTCACTTGGAACCCAAGGAAGTAGGTCAACTCGCCCATCATCGACATCTTGAATTTCTGCGTCATCACCCTGCTAAACTCTTCACAAGACTTTTGGTTAGTAGAACCAAATATTATGTCGTCGACATAAATTTGGCACACAAAAAGATCACCATCGCAAGTCTTAGTAAAAAGAGTTGGATCGGCTTTCCCAACCTTGAAAGCATTAGTAATTAAAAAGTCTCTAAGGCATTCATACCATGCTCTTGGGGCTTGCTTAAGTCCATAGAGCGCCTTAGAGAGCTTACACACGTGGTCGGGGTACCGTTCATCCTCGAAGCCAGGGGGCTGCTCCACGTACACCTCCTCTTTGATCGGCCCGTTGAGGAAAGCGCTCTTCACATCCATTTGGTACAACCTGAAAGAATGGTGAGCGACATATGCTAGCAAGATACGAATTGATTCTAGCCTAGCCACAGGAGCGAATGTCTCCTCAAAGTCCAAACCTGCGACTTGGGCATAACCTTTTGCCACAAGCCGAGCCTTGTTCCTTGTCACCACCCTGTGCTCGTCCTGTTTGTTGCGGAACACCCACTTGGTTCCCACAACATTTTGCTTGGGGCGAGGCACCAGTGTCCAAACTTCATTGCGCTTGAAATTGTTGAGTTCCTCCTGCATGGCCAACACCCAGTCCGGATCTAGCAAGGCCTCTTCTACCCTGAAAGGCTCAATAGAAGAGACAAAAGAGTAATGCTCACAAAAATTAACTAATCTTGAGCGAGTAGTTACTCCCTTGCTAATATCACCCAATATCTGGTCGACGGGATGATCCCTTTGAATCGTCGCTCGAACTTGGGTTGGAGGTGCCTGAGGTGCTTCTTCCTCTTCAATTTGAACATCCTGTGCTCCCCCTTGATAATGCGTCTCCACTTGAGGTACCTGTTCATCATCTTGGGTTGGGGGATGCACCATAGTTGAGGAAGACGGTTGATCTTGCTCCAAATGTTCCTGAGGCCGTACATCTCCAATCGCCATGGTGCGTATCGCGGCCGTTGGAACGTCTTCTTCATCTATATCATCAAGATCAACAACTTGCTCTCTTGGAGAGCCATTAGTCTCATCAAATACAACGTCGCTAGAGACTTCAACCAAACCTGATGATTTGTTGAAGACCCTATACGCCTTTGTATTTGAATCATAACCTAATAAAAACCCTTCTACAGCTTTGGGAGCAAATTTAGAATTTCTACCCTTCTTCACTAGAATGTAGCACCTGCTCCCAAATACACGAAAGTAAGATACATTGGGTTTGTTACCGGTTAGTAGCTCATACGACGTCTTCTTGAGGAGGCGGTGAAGGTAGACCCTGTTGATGGCGTGGCAAGCCGTGTTCACGGCTTCCGACCAAAAGCACTCGGGGGTCTTGAATTCTCCAAGCATAGTCCTCGCCATATCTATGAGCGTCCTGTTCTTCCTCTCTACCACGCCATTTTGCTGAGGTGTGTAGGGAGCGGAGAACTCGTGCTTGATCCCTTCCTCCTCAAGAAACTCCTCCACTTGAAGGTTCTTGAATTCGGACCCGTTGTCGCTCCTTATCTTCTTCACCTTGAGCTCAAACTCATTTTGAGCTCTCCTTAGGAAGCGCTTGAGGGTCCCTTGGGTTTCAGACTTATCCTGCAAAAAGAACACCCAAGTGAAGCGGGAAAAGTCATCAACGATAACTAGACCATACTTACTTCCTCCTATGCTCAGATAGGCGACGGGTCCGAAGAGGTCCATATGTAGCAGCTCCAGGGGTCTTGATGTTGTCATCACATTTTTGGTGTGATGAGAGCCTCCCACCTGTTTCCCTGCTTGACAAGCTGCACAAGGTCTATCTTTTTCGAAATGAACATTGGTTAGACCTATCACGTGTTCTCCCTTTAGAAGCTTGTGGAGGTTCTTCATCCCCACATGTGCTAAGCGGCGATGCCACAACCAGCCCATGCAAGTCTTAGCCATTAAGCATGCATCTAGACCGGCCTCTTCTTTTGCAAAATCAACTAAGTAAAGTTTGCCGTCTAGTACACCCTTAAAAGCTAGTGAACCATCACATCTTCTAAAGACAGACACATCTACATTTGTAAATAAGCAGTTATATCCCATATCGCATAATTGACTAACAGATAGCAAATTATATCCAAGAGACTCTACTAAAAATACATTAGAGATAGAGTGCTCATTTGATATTGCAATTTTACCTAACCCTTTTACCTTGCCTTGATTCCCATCACCGAATATAATTGAATCTTGGGAATCCTTGTTTTTGACGTAGGAGGTGAACATTTTCTTCTCCCCCGTCATATGGTTTGTGCATCCGCTGTCGATTATCCAGCTTGAACCCCCGGATGCATAAACCTGCAAGGCAAATTTAGGCTTGGGTCTTAGGTACCCAACTCATGTTGGGTCCTACAAGGTTAGCACATATATCCTTAGGGACCCAAATGCAAGATTTGTCTCCCTTGCATCTTGCCCCTAACTTCCTAGCAATTACCTTCTTACCCTTTCTACAAATAGCAAAGGGAGCATTGCAAGCATAATAAATGGTAGAGGGACCATTCATAACTTTTCTAGGAACATGAACAATATTCTTCCTAGGCACATGATGAATATTTTTCCTAGGCATATCTCAACCATGCTCATAGGAAGAACTCGAAGCAAACATGGCATAAGAATCATAAACATGTGAATCAAAAGCATTATAAGCATTTCTAACATGTCTCCTATTATGATACATAAAAGCATGGTTCTTTTTAGCACTACTAGCCATAGGGGCCTTCCCTTTCTCCTTGGCGGGAATGGGAGCCTTATGGCTTGTTAAGTTCTTGGTTTCCCTCTTGAAGCCAAGCCCATCCTTAATTGAGGGGTGTCTACCAACCGTGTAGGCATCCCTAGCAAATTTTAGTTTATCAAAATTGCTCTTGCTAGTATTAAGTTGGTCATTGAGACTAGCCACTTCATCATTTAGTTTTGAAATTGAAACTAAGTGTTCACTCCAAGCATCAATATCAAAATCCTTACACCTAGTGCAAATTTCAACATGTTCAACACAAGAGTTAGATTTACTTGCTACTTCTAGTTTAGCAGTTAAATCATTAATTTCACCTTTTAAAGAAGAAATGGTTTCATTACAAGCAGAAAGTTCACAAGAAAGCATTCCATTTCTTTTAACTTCTAGAGCAAGTGAATTTTGTGCACTAACAAATTTATCATGCTCTTCGTATAAAAGATCTTCTTGTTTCTCTAAGATTCTATCCTTTTCATTCAAGGTATCAATCAATTCATTAATCTTAGCTATCTTAGTTCTATCCAGTCCCTTGAATAAACTAGAATAATCTATTTCATCCTCACTAGACTCATCATCACTAGAAGAATCATAAGTATTGGCATTATGAGTGATTACCTTCTTCTCCCTTGCCATGAGGCAAGTGTGATGCTCGTTGGGGAAGAGAGCCGATTTGTTGAAGGCAGTGGCGGCGAGTCCTTCGTCGTCGGAGTCGGACGAAGAGCAATCCGAATCCCACTCCTTTCCAAGGTGTGCTTCGCCTTTGGCCTTCTTGTAAACCTTCTTGTTCTCTCTCTTCCCATTTTTCCCTTGCTCCTGGTCACTATCATTTTTGGGACAGTTAGCAATAAAATGACCAACCTTACCACATTTGAAGCATGAGCGCTTCCCCTTTGTCTTGGTCTTGCTTGGCTGCCCCTTGCGACCATTTAGCGCCGTCTTGAATCTCTTGATGATGAGAGCCATCTCTTTATCATTGAGCCCGGCTGCCTCAACTTGCGCCACCTTGCTGGGTAGCGACTCCTTGCTCCTTGTTGCCTTGAGAGCAATGGGTTGAGGCTCGTGGATTGGACCGTTCAGCGCGTCGTCGACGTATCTTGCCTCCTTGATCATCATCCGCCCGCTTACGAATTTTCCAAGTACTTCTTCGGGCGTCATCATCGTGTACCTGGGATTCTCACGAATATTGTTCACGAGATGAGGATCAAGAACGGTAAAGGACCTTAGCATTAGGCGGACGACGTCGTGGTCCGTCCATCGCGTGCTTCCGTAGCTCCTTATTTTGTTGATAAGGGTCTTGAGCCGGTTGTACGTTTGAGTTGGCTCCTCTCCCCTTATCATGGCGAATCGTCCAAGCTCGCCCTCCACCAACTCCATTTTGGTGAGCATGGTGATGTCATTCCCCTCGTGTGAGATCTTGAGGGTGTCCCATATTTGCTTGGCATTGTCCAAGCCGCTCACCTTGTTATACTCTTCCCTGCACAAAGACGCTAAGAGAACAGTAGTAGCTTGTGCATTTCTATGAATTTGTTCATTTATATGCATGGAATTATCCGAGCTATCAAACTTCATTCCATTCTCTACAATCTCCCATATGCTTGGATGAAGAGAGAATAAGTGACTACACATTTTGTGACTCCAAAATTCGTAGTCCTCCCCATCGAAGTGTGGGGGTTTGCCAAGAGGAATGGAAAGCAAATGCGAATTCGAACTATGTTGAATATGAGAATAATCAAATGAAAAGTTCGAATTGACCGTCTTTTTGTAGTCGTTGTCGTCGTCCTTTTGGGAAGAAGTAGACTCATCACTATCGTCGTAGTAGATGATCTCCTTGATGCGCCTTGTCTTCTTCTTCTTCCCTTCCTTCCGTCTATGGCCCGAGCCGGAGTCGGTAGGCTTGTCGTCCTTCGGCTCGTTGACGAAGGATTCCTTCTCTTTGTCGTTGATCACGATTCCCTTCCCCTTAGGATCCATCTCTTCGGGCGGTTAGTCCCTTTGTGAAGAGAACGACTTTGATACCAATTGAGAGCACCTAGAGGGGGGTGAATAGGTGATCCTGTAACACTTCAAAAACTTAAGCCACAAAACTTGGTTACTTGTTAGCACAGTAATATGCCAAGTGGCTAGAGAAGGATCTCAACACAACCCAATATCCAAGAGATATCAATCACAGTAATGGCACAGTGGTTATCCCGTGGTTCGGTCAAGACCAACGCTTGCCTACTCCACGTTGTGGCGTCCCAACGGACGAGGGTTGCAATCAACCCCTCTCAAGTGGTCCAAAGACCAACTTGAATACCACGGTGTTGCTTTGCTTCTCTTAATCCCGTTTGCGAGGAATCTCCACAGCTTGGAGCCTCTCGCCCTTACACAAGATGTTCACGAAGAATCACAGAGCAAGGGAGGGATTAGCAACTCACACACGACACAAAGATCACAGCGAATACGCACACGCAAAACCCAGACTTGAGCTCAAGAGACTAGCACACTAGAACGGAGCTCAAATCACTAGAATGTCAAACAAGTGCGCGAGAATGAAGTGTGAGTGATCAATGATGCTCAAAGGATGCTTGGTGTACTCCTCCATGCGCCTAGGGGTCCCTTTTATAGCCCCAAGGCAGCTAGGAGCCGTTGAGCACAAGTTTGGAAAGCCATTCTTGCCTTCTGTCATCGGGGGCACCGGACAGTCCGGTGCACACCGGACACTGTCCGGTGCCCGATTTCCTTCCTTAAATGGCGAAGCCGACCGTTGGCAGCCTGGGAGCCGTTGGCGCACCGGACATGTCCGGTGCACACCGGACAGTCCGGTGCCGTCTTCTAGCCGTTGGCTCGGCCACGTGTCCCGCGCAGATTGCGCGGCCGACCGTTGGCCCAGTCGACCGTTGGCTCACCGGACAGTCCGGTGCACACCGGACAGTCCGGTGAATTTTAGTCGTACGTCGCCGGTGAATTCCCTAGAGCGGCCACTTCGTTCGAGCCAGCCTGGCGCACCGGACACTGTCCGGTGCACCACCGAACACTGTCCGGTGCACCACCTGACAGTCCGGTGCTCCCAGACTCAGCTGATTCTTGGCTGCTCGAGCCAAGACATTTTCAATTGGATTTTTCCTGTTTCCAGCACTTAGACACAATACATTAGTCCATAAAACAATGTACTAAGTCTGAGAAACATACCTTAATTCTTGATTTGTACCTTGTCCACCTTTTTACACTTAGGCACTTGTGTTGGACACTAAATCACCAAAATACTTAGAAATGGCCCAAGGGCACATTTCCCTTTCAGGAGTTCCTGACCTTCGGCGATGGAGATGCATCGCTAGAGGATGCCGGAGGGGCTGCGGTGGTAGAGCTCCTTCTCATCACCCAGCAAGACGAACGATTTGGCGCGCCGTGCCACCCGCCGAGCCTCGGCTCGGTCGAGGGGTAGCTCTCCTCGGTGGAGATATTGCAGGTACGGGGTCTGCCAGTTTCGATTAGGCGCGACCCCGCTTCGCTCCTCCTCGACGCGCAGTGCCTCACCCTCGGGGGCCGAGGGTACCTCGGACTGAACCGAGGGCGCCTCGGGCCGAGCTGAGGGTGCCTCGGGATGAGCCGAGGGTGCCTCGGACTGAGCCGAGGGCGCCTCGGGTTGAGCCATGGGTGCCTCGGACTGGGCCGAGGGTACCTCGGGCTCGGACGTGTCGTCGATCTTGACGGAGGGTTGATGCAGGTCTCAGGAGAAGACGTCCGGGGGAACCGTCGTTCGCCCCGAGGCTATTTTAGCCAGCTCGTCCGCAGTCTCGTTGTAGCGCCGAGCGATGTGGTTGAGCTCGAGCCCGTAGAACTTGTCTTCCAGGCGCCGAACCTCATCGCAGTAGGCCTCCATCTTCGGGTCGCGGCAATGGGAGTTCTTCATGACTTGGTCGATGACGAGCTGTGAGTCACCGCGAGCGTCGAGGCGTCGGACCCTTAGCTCGATGGCGATCCGCAACCCATTGACCAGAGCCTCATATTCGGCCATATTGTTGGACGCCGGGAAGTGGAGGCGTAGCACGTAGCGTAGATGCTTTCCGAGGGGTGAGATGAAGAGTAGGCCTGCGCCGGCTCCTGTCTTCATCAGCGACCCATCGAAGAACATGGTCCAGAGCTCCGGTTGGATCGGAGCCGTTGGTAGCTGGGTGTCGACCCATTCAGCCACGAAGTCTGCCAAGACCTGGGACTTAATGGCCTTCCGGGGAGCGAATGAGATTGTCTCGCCCATGATCTCCACCGCCCACTTTGCAATCCTACCCGAGGCCTCTCGGCACTGGATGATCTCTCCCAGGGGGAAGGATGACACCACAGTTACCGGATGAGACTCGAAGTATTGTCGCAGCTTCCGCCGTGTTAGGATCACCGCGTACAACAGCTTCTGAACTTGTGGGTAGCGGATCTTGGTTTCGGACAGTACCTCGCTGACGAAGTAGACTGGCCTTTGAACGGGCAATGCATGCCCCTCTTCTTGCCTCTCGACCACAATCGCGGCGCTAACCACCTGAGTGGTCGCGGCGACGTAGACCAGGAGGGCTTCTCCGGCAGCTGGGGGCACCAAGATAGGCGCCTTTGTGAGGAGCGCCTTCAGGTTCCCGAGGGCTTCCTCGGCCTCAGGGGTCCAAGTGAAGCACTCGGCCTTCCTTAAGAGGCGGTACAGAGGTAGACCTCTTTCGCCGAGGCGTGAGATGAAGCGGCTCAGAGCCGCGAGGCATCCCATGACACTCTGTACGCCTTTCAAGTCCTTGATGGGCCCCATGCTGGTAATGGCTGCGATCTTCTCCGGGTTGGCTTCGATGCCCCGCTCGGAGACGATGAACCCCAAGAGCATGCCTCGGGGCACCCCGAAGACACACTTTTCGGGATTGAGCTTGACGCCTTTCGCCTTGAGACATTGGAATGTCGCTCCAAGGTCGGAAAGGAGGTCGGAGGCTTTCCTCGTCTTGACTACGATGTCATCGACGTAGGCCTCGACCGTGCGGCCAATGTGTTCGCCGAACACATGGTTCATGCACCGCTGGTACGTCGCGCCCGCATTCCTCAAGCCGAACGGCATGGTGACATAGCAGTACATGCCAAAGGGTGTGATGAAAGAAGTCGCGAGCTGGTCGGACTCTTTCATCCTGATTTGATGATACCCCGAGTAGGCATCGAGGAAAGACAGGGTTTCGCACCCAGCAGTGGAATCCACGATTTGGTCGATGCGAGGCAGAGGGTAGGGAACCTTCGGACATGCTTTGTTGAGACCAGTGTAGTCTACACACATCCGCCATTTCCCCCCTTTCTTTCTCACAAGCACAGGGTTGGCAAGCCATTCGGGATGGAATACCTCTTTGATGAACCCTGCCGCCATTAGCTTGTGGATCTCCTCGCCTATGGCTCTGCGCTTCTCCTCGTCGAATCGGCGCAGCGGCTGCTTGACGGGTCGGGCTCCGGCTCGGATGTCCAGCGAGTGCTCGGCGACATCCCTCGGTATGCCGGGCATGTCCGAGGGACTCCACGCGAAGACGTCGGCGTTCGCGCGGAGAAAGTCGACGAGCACTGCTTCCTATTTGGGATCGAACCCGGAGCCGATCCGGATCTGCTTGGAGGTGTCGCCGCTGGGGTCGAGGGGGACGGACTTAACCGTCTCCGCTGGCTCAAAGTTGCCGGCGTGACGCTTCACGTCTGGCACCTCCTTAGAGAGGCTCTCCAGGTCGACGGTGAGGGCCTCGGACTCGGCGAGGGCCTCGGCGTACTCCACACACTCCACGTTGCATTCGAACGCGTGTTTGTACGTAGGGCCGACGGTGATGACCCCGTTGGGGCCCGGCATCTTGAGCTTCAGGTAGGTGTAGTTGGGGACGGCCATGAACTTCGTGTAGCATGGCCTCCCCAGCACCGCGTGGTAGGTTCCTCGGAACCCGACCACCTCGAACGTCAGGGTCTCCCTTCGGAAGTTGGAGGGTGTTCCGAAGCAGACGGGAAGGTCGAGCTGTCCGAGGGGTTGGACGCGCTTCCCGGGAATGATCCCATGGAAGGGCGCAGCGCCTGCCCGGACAGAGGACAAATCGATACGCAGAAGCCCGAGGGTCTCGGCGTAGATGATGTTGAGGCTGCTGCCTCCGTCCATGAGGACCTTGGTGAGCCTGACGTCGCCGATGACAGGGTCGACGACGAGCGGGTATTTCCCCGGGCTCGGCACATGGTCGGGGTGATCGTCTCGGTCGAAGGTGATGGGCTTGTCGGACCAGTCTAGATAGACTGGCGCCGCCACCTTGACCGAGCAGACCTCCCGACACTCTTGCTTGCGGTGCCGAGTCGAGGCGTTCGCCGCTTGCCCACCATAGATCATGAAGCAGTCGCGGACCTCGGGGAACTCTCCTGCCTGGTGATCTTCCTTCTTGTCGTCGTCGCGGGCCTTGCCACCCTCCGCGGGTGGCCCGGCCCTGTGGAAGTGGCGCCGAAGCATGACGCATTCCTCAAGGGTGTGCTTGACGGGTCCCTGGTGATAGGGGCACGACTCCTTGAGCATCTTGTCGAAGAGGTTGGCACCTCCGGGGGGCTTCCGAGGGTTCTTGTACTCGGCGGCGGCGACAAGGTCCGTGTCGGCGACGTCGTGTTTCGCTTGCGACTTCTTCTTGCCCTTCTTCTTGGCGCCGCGCTGAGTTGACGCCTCGGGAGTACCTTCCGATGGGCGGCCCTGGGGCTGCTTGTCCTTTCGGAAGATAGCCTCGACCGCCTCCTGGCCGGAGGCGAACTTGGTGGCGATGTCCATCAGCTCGCTCGCCCTGGTGGGGGTCTTGCGGCCCAGCTTGCTCACCAGGTCGCGGCAGGTGGTGCCAGCGAGGAACGTGCCGATGACATCCGAGTCGGTGATGTTGGGCAGCTCGGTGCGCTGCTTCGAGAATCGCCGGATGTAGTCCCGGAGAGACTCTCCCGGCTGCTGTCGGCAGCTTCGGAGGTCCCAGGAATTCCCGGGGCGCACATACGTGCCCTGGAAATTGCCGGCGAAAGCTTGGACTAGGTCGTCCCAGTTGGAGATCTGCCCCGGAGGCAGGTGCTCCAACCAGGCGCGAGCAGAGTCGGAGAGGAACAGGGGGAGGTTGCAGATGATGAGGTTGTCATCGTCCGTTCCACCCAGTTGGCAGGCCAGACGGTAGTCCGCGAGCCACAGTTCCGGTCTTGTCTCCCCCGAGTACTTTGTGATAGTAGTCGGGGGTCGGAACTGGGTCGGGAACGGTGCCCGTCGGATGGCTCGGCTGAAGGCTTGCGGACCGGGTGGTTCGGGCGAGGGACTCCGATCCTCCCCGCTGTCGTAGCGTCCCCCACGCCTGGGGTGGTAGCCTCGGTGCACCCTCTCATCGAGGTGGGCCCGACGGTCGTGGTGATGGTGCTCGTTGCCGAGGCGACCCGTGGCCGCAGGCGCGGTGTTGCGCGTGCGCCCGGTGTAGACTGAGGCTTCCCGCATGAATCGGGAAGTCGCGGCATGAGGTTCCGATGGGTACCACTGCCTTCGGGAGGCAGAGCTCTCGGCCCGTCGGACCGCGGCGCCTTCCAGGAGATTCTTGAGCCCTCCCTGGATTCGCCGCCCCTCGGTGGTTGATGGCTCTGGCATCGCGCGAAGAAGCATTGCTGCTGCCGCCAGGTTCTGGCCGACCCCACTGGATGCGGGTGGTGGCCTGAGCCTGACGTCGTCGGTGAGGCGGTGCTGGAAGCCCTGGGGTAGATGACGTATTTCTCCGGCCGGAGGTTGGCCCGCCCATGCCTGCCCGACGTCCCGACGGATCGGCTCAAGCGCTCCTGCTCCCTCGTCGAGCCTGGCCTGCACCCCGCGGATTTGCTCGAGCTGTGGGTCATGACCTGAAGCGCCCCAATCCTTTGGGACTCAAATGTGATACAATTACTAGTCCCAGGAGGCTAGTAAACACATTTATACAACAGATGATCCCAGATCTGCTTAAACGAGACAAACCTATAAAGGTGGCAAACAACTTTAAGAGTTGGTCCACAACTCGGGACATATCATCAGAGTGGGGCTGGAGCAGCCCGATATATGCAGTGAAGCAAATCAGCGATCCAACAGCCACAGGCAAGGTTGGGAACAGGCGTAACTCTTACCCGATCTCCTTTTTCTGAAAAACAACAAATAAGAAAGGGTGAGTACAAACGTACTCAGCAGCCCACCTTCACCCGCGGAATGGGGAAATCAGATATAATGCATGGAATATGTGGAACTCAGGATATTTTGCAGAAACATCAATATTTTATGCAGGGTTGTTTTGAAAAACATTTTGTATCTTTGCAAAGCGCATCCTCTCCAAAAGGAGCAGGAAGTTTTTCAATATTAGAACAAAATCCCCTGGACTAAACCATCCAGGTATCTCAGCAGTCTCCCACTGGTTTTCCTTTTCAAAAACAGCTACTGGACTTCCCGTCCAGCATAGCTCACGGCTCAACTGCCGGACCTTTTAAAAACCACTTTTATCAAACGCACCCTTTTTTTAAAACAAAACATTAATTGCCATACCATACCAGACTCGTCCATTCCTGTGGACACAGACTATTCGAATAGGTTTTCAAACTCTGCGCAGAGGTGTACACTTTACCCACTAGTCCGGCTCTGCGATCTCATAGCTAGTGAGACCCGAATCCGAATCTCTTTCTTTCCTCGCACGTCCTAACCTTAACGGTTATACCGGAAGGAGTCAGGCCACCGCCATGCCCAAACCGGACAAAACATTCCCCCTCCTTATCCTCCCGGTGCTCCCCAGCCTTCATAACCCTGGGGTTGGACCGTACGAGTTCAGATTGAGTGACTGCCCACACAGTCTCGAGTGGTTGTACTTATCATGAGTACAGGTAGTGAAAGATGACAAACCGGTCCTTATACGAGGGGACAATCCTTCTGCTCACGCCTAAACCAGCTGAGCCATCACCTTAGGCCCTCCCCTAAACCAGGGAGTCCCTGATCATCCCTACTCAAAGGTGATAAGGGTGAAAACCCTTCATCAAACACATTTTGAAAAGCATTTTCTTTTGGAAACTCACACCTTTCCTCAATCATTTGTAACAAATATATCAGGGATTGATTGCGGCAAGCGGCTGGGTGGCCATAATAACTTGTCTCAAAATCATATCATGCATAAAATAACAGGCTGAGGGTTGTGGTTGAAAAATCATAGGTAATTTATGCATCAAAGGGATCCAGTGAGCTTGCCGTGCTTATTCGGCGAAGGGGAAGGAGAGCTCGCGGAACTGGCTTCTGGCTCCACCGCCTGGCGTAGACTTGCAGATCTGGCCTCCACGAGATGGCACGAATGCTCCGATAACTATGCAACATGAACAAGCAAACATACAAACCAGCAAGTATACCAACAAATATTTAGTATAGTGGTCAGAAAAGCGATATATGGATGGGTAGAGTCTTGAGTAGAATCTATGTCATGTGGTGTTGTGATATTACTGGTGGTGGAGCAGAGGTGCTTACCAGGAGGGTGGACTGGAGGCAAAGCGACACTATGCGTGTAGCCGGCAGAGCGGAGTAACTGAGTGGGTGGGGTGTTTGCCTTGGCTGAGGGTGTTGAGTGTGTGTGGAGAGGGGGAGGGTAGCTGGGTGTATTTATAGCTGAGTGTAGGTGGTGTAGCACAGTGAAGTTCACTGTTGGTGAGAATAGTGACGAATGAATCGTCTGACTTGGTATGAACATGAGAGTTATAGGCAGAATATGGGACAAGAGTATTTTGGGAGTTTTCTGGAACATGAACCATGCTTAAGGGGTGACATGGCTGGATAGGGAATAGTTTGATAAAAATTTAGAAACGAGAATTATTGGAATCTGAGTTTGGGAGCCTGGTTCGAAGGAATCTCAAAGTTAAGCGTGCTCAACTCGGAGAAACCTGGGATGGGTGACCAGATGGGAAGTTCCCTACTGGAAGGAAAATCACAGTCACCGGAGTTCGTATGACTGGAACATGGGTCTGGCTGGTCTTAGGTGGACTGGACAGCATGATGGATGAGTAGTTGAAATTTGGGATGACTAGATGACCGATGAATAGTAACGATGATTAGTAACGACGAATAGTGGCGATGGAAAAGTAATTATAGATATCATCGATGAATAGTAACGATGATAAATAGTAATGATGAACAGTAACGATGATGAATAGTGTATGTGAATAGTAACGATGAATAGTAATGGTGAATAGTAATGGTGAATAGTAATGGTGAATAGTGATAGTGAATAGTTCATATGAACGAACGATGAACGATGAATAGGAACTATGAACGAACAGACGAACGATCGAATGATCCGACGAACGAACGATCGAAATTTCGGCAGCATAACGGCAGGAAAAAGATTATTTGGACGAACGAACGGACGAACGATCGAATGATCAGACGAACGAACGATCGGAATTTCGGCAGCATAACGGCAGGACAAAGATTATCTGGAAGAACGATGAATAGGGACTATGAACGAACGATGAACGATGAATAGGGACTATGAACGAACGATGAACGATCGAATGATCGAACGAACGAACGATCAAAATTTCGGCAGCATAACGGCAGGACAAAGATTATCTGGAAGAACGATGAATAGGGACTATGAACGAACGATGAACGATGAATAGGAACTATGAACGAACGATGAACGATCGAATGATCGAACGAACGAACGATCGGAATTTTGACAGCATAACGGTAGGAAAAAGATTATTTGGACGAACGAACGGACGAACGATCGAACGATCGGACGAACGGACGAACGAACCATGAACGATCGGACGAACGATCGAACGATCGGACGAACGAACGAACAAACTAAGAACAGGGGACGAACGATCGAAGAACGATCGAACGATCCTTGTGCTAGTGTGTGCTTGTGTGGAACATGGAGTGGGTGTGTGTGGGGGGGGGAGAGAGTTGCCATGAAATGGCTTGGGGTGGGAAGAGAGGAGGCCCTTGCCCCTCTATTTATAGCCATGGTGGGGGGATTAGGGGGAGGGATGAGAGGATTAGTGGGAGGATGAGAGGATTAGTGGGAGGATGAGAGGATTAGTGGGAGATTAGCATGGGTTTGTCTTATATGAGTGTAATTAGCTTGTAGAGCTCACCGTATGACAATGGAGGCATACATATACGTATGAGCATGAGGAAAGTTATGAAGAAAATATTTGTAGGGACTTGAAAAATGATTCTGAAGGTATTTCTCAAGAGTAAAATATCTGGAGATATATCTGTAGAATATTTGGGCAGTATTTCTAGAAAGAACTTGAAGAGGATTACTCGGGAAATATCTGGGCGGTATTTCTGGAAAGAATTTGAGGAGGATCACTGGAGAAACATTTGTAGGATATTTTGAGGAGGATTTTTGGAGAGAATATAGACCACTATATTTTATTTGCTGATATCAACTCGCAAACAAACATTTTGAAATGAAATTTGAAATTCATTTTGAATTTAGAGAGAGTTTGAGAAAATTCCAAGATTTGAATTTTTGGGATGCTACAAATCTACCCCACTTAAAATGAATCTCGTCCTCGAGATTTGGCTTAGAAGGGTTATGGGTATAGCTTTACTTCAGCTACATATCTTCACTTTGCAACTCTTCGAGGAGATGGAACTTCAACAAAATCTGGCCTTGCAGGAGCATCCGGTTGCCGATTGCAAACACTGATTCTGGATACTCAAGGATCATCTTTAGGCTTCTGGCTTTTGCTTGGCAGCTAGCTTATTGAGGAAGCATTGATGCCAACATGCAAACCTTTCTCTTGCTAACTCCCACATGGATTTCTTCTTTGATTAGTCTTCTGGTGCTTCATCAACAAAACTTGGGTGACCACTTCTCATCCAGAAACTTATATGCTTTGATGATCTGGTCCTCCACAAACTTGCTACAGGCCTTCTTCTTTTTCTCCATAGCAGGAACCTTATTGGAACACTACCCCACTTAAAAAGAATGAGGGTAGATCTCTTGAATCTTGGGGATTTGAACTCCTTGAAGTACCTCATAACAAGGGTGTTACGGGGCCTTCTTCTGCTGTTGCTGCTTGAGCAGGCTGCGGAGAAATGACTAACACAGGGTTGATTCTGGGACAACCTTCTTCTCATCTTCTCTTCACTACTTCTTTTCACTGACCCTTTCTTTCTCTTTGCTCTTCCCACTGGAGAATTCTATCAAAGAGTATTACCATCATACAGAGGAGGAAACCAAAGACTATGAACCATGTGCAACAGTCTTCAACCCAAGAATCACCAAGCATTGTGATCTTAGGGGCGAGGGAGTGGGAAAATGGAGTTGCTTGCAATTTGGCAGAGGGGATTTTATCAGGAGTGTTTTGCTTTCAGCGTAATAGGAACTGAGGGAGCTGGTGGGGATTTTATAGGCGAGTGGTAGGCGAGGTGGTGCTCGGGTGCGGAGTGGCAGTGACGGAGCAGATGACACGAGGCAGCAGGTGCGATGGAGGGGGATGGTGTTTCTGGCGGTAATGGCGGTGGGTGCGCTGCAAAAAGGGGGTGGGTGGCGGTAGTGCGCTGCAAAGGGGGCATGGGTGGTGGTGGTAGTGCGCATGGAGGCGGGCACGCGTGCGGGGGCACGGGTGAGTGGTGGGGTCGATGACCCTGATGTTTGTGGTCTCTGGTTCCAAGAATCTTTGCCTCTCTGTATGGTAATAACTCCTTCTGTCCTCTTTTCCTGTTTACTTTGACTCAGGGGCAGTGCTTTGATTCTCACGGTCGGTCCTTTTGACTGAGCGGCTGGACTGGTTTCTTCTGTAGCTTGTTCCAGGCTTCAAGGGTAAGCTTCCCGGTATCTTCTTGGGTAAGGCACTTTTCTCTTCAGATGGGTTAAGATGAGAATGGAAGCATAAGGTAAGGATTATCTCTAATTTGTGATCTATGTTTTTAGAGAAAACCTTTTTAAGAAAAATGAAAAGAAAACACACAAGCTCAGCAATGATAAGCACCAACAAATCAAATGTTTTGAATAAGGGAAGAATAGAGTTTTTCCAAAGCACGGACTACTCAGATTCGGGGGCTAAGCATAACTACTATTGCTCATCTCCTGAATTGAGGACTATGCTAACTAGGACTTATGAGCACTAACGTTAAAGCATCACATATGCACTCAAAAGAGGAGAAAACATCAAGCGAAATTCATTTTGAAATGCCCTAGGGGGCCACACAATTAGAGTTTTTCAAAAACACGGTCTACACGATTACCTCTCATACATGCAGGGTTCTAGCCAAAGTGAAGAAAACTTCACTACCCGATGCATGCAGAGGACTGGGCATACTAACTTCAAACCAGACAGCTTCTCTTCTGGCAGGGCTGGCACACAACTTCAATCTGAGACATCTCCTAGATGGGTCAAGAGGGAGCTGATGTTGATGACTTCTTCTGGCGGCGACTGAGATGGCACGACAGGGTCGAACTCTTCTTCAAGCGGAACTGGCTCTTGTAGCTCCTCTGAGGGTGGCGGTGCTGGTGGGGTGCTTGCAGCTTCTTCCTTGATTTCACGGGGCGATGCTGGAATCTTCTTCATGGTGAGGGGCTCAAACAACTCTGGCGGGGGACCTTGGGAGGACTCGGGGTGCTCTTGCTTATCCATAGCCTGAGGGAAGACTGGAATTCCTTCCAAGACTATGGCTCCTTCTGGGAGTTCCCAAGTCTTCTTCTCTCCTCTGATAGAGACCGGGTGACCTTCAAGAATCTGGGGATCTTCAACTCTCATGGATTGAACTGGGTTGGATGAAGCAGGCTCTTGGATTCACAGGGCTCTACGTTGGTTATGGGTTACCAAGTAGGCCTCAATCAGCTTCTGGACATGCTCATCCTTGGCTTTCTTCAAGGCTTCGACAGCAATGACTTCACGACTTTCCAAGGCAGCTGCACGGGCTTGAGCTGTGGTGAGATCCACATGGAGCTGACGGTTGAGCTTCTCTGCATCTTCTGCTCGGGCAATCATCTGACGGTGGTGCCGGGCCAAGAAATCATATTGTGCATCCAGGGTGAGCAGGTATGTAGTGAGGTACACGACTGTGGGGTCATCCTCAAGCAGCTGCTGCTCTTCCAATGCACGCATCCTGGCCATCCAAACGGGACGGTCTCTCTGAAAGGGCGGAAAGAATCTGAGCGGGGTGTCGGCCACTTCTTCTTCATAAAGTTGACATAGGGTCCTCAATGCCTTGCGAGCGATGACTTGGCAGGTGTCTTTGAATCTGTGCCCGACAGTAGTGACACTCCATTCCACATGGTGCGGACTGGATCCAATGTATACAGTCACGACACACTTCTCCATGCCATGCTCGACGAATTCACGACCATCATACTCTGGCTGGCTCCTGATTCCGAGGCGGACTATGCATGCTCTCAACAACTTGGGGGAAACCATCTTCATTCTAGCAAAAGCTGGTTTGGCAACGGACCTCCATCTGACTTCTAAGAGAAGGAAAGGGGGAAAGCATTTTTGAAATGAAGGGATGAGAGCAAGAATTTTTTAAGAAAATAGTTTTGACTCAAAAACTTTGGATCAGGCTAAGGGTTACGTCCTGCGGCCAACCTAACAGCTCTGATACCACCTGAAGCGCCCCAATCCTTTGGGACTCAAATGTGATACAATTACTAGTCCCAGGAGGCTAGTAAACACATTTATACAACAGATGATCCCAGATCTGCTTAAACAAGACAAACCTATAAAGGTGGCAAACAACTTTAAGAGTTGGTCCACAACTCGGGACATATCATCAGAGTGGGGCTGGAGCAGCCCGATATACGCAGTGAAGCAAATCAGCGATCCAACAGCCACAGGCAAGGTTGGGAACAGGCGTAACTCTTACCCGATCTCCTTTTTCTGAAAAACAACAAATAAGCAAGGGTGAGTACAAACGTACTCAGCAGCCCACCTTCACCCGCGGAATGGGGAAATCAGATATAATGCATGGAATATGTGGAACTCAGGATATTTTGCAGAAACATCAATATTTTATGCAGGGTTGTTTTGAAAAACATTTTGTATCTTTGCAAAGCGCATCCTCTCCAAAAGGAGCAGGAAGTTTTTCAATATTAGAACAAAATCCCCTGGACTAAACCATCCAGGTATCTCAGCAGTCTCCCACTGGTTTTCCTTTTCAAAAACAGCTACTGGACTTCCCGTCCAGCATAGCTCACGGCTCAACTGCCGGACCTTTTAAAAACCACTTTTATCAAACGCACCCTTTTTTTAAAACAAAACATTAATTGCCATACCATACTAGACTCGTCCATTCCTGTGGACACAGACTATTCGAATAGGTTTTCAAACTCTGCGCAGAGGTGTACACTTTACCCACTAGTCCGGCTCTGCGATCTCATAGCTAGTGAGACCCGAATCCGAATCTCTTTCTTTCCTCGCACGTCCTAACCTTAACGGTTATACCGGAAGGAGTCAGGCCACCGCCATGCCCAAACCGGACAAAACATTCCCCCTCCTTATCCTCCCGGTGCTCCCCAGCCTTCATAACCCTGGGGTTGGACCGTACGAGTTCAGATTGAGTGACTGCCCACACAGTCTCGAGTGGTTGTACTTATCATGAGTACAGGTAGTGAAAGATGACAAACCGGTCCTTATACGAGGGGACAATCCTTCTGCTCACGCCTAAACCAGCTGAGCCATCACCTTAGGCCCTCCCCTAAACCAGGGAGTCCCTGATCATCCCTACTCAAAGGTGATAAGGGTGAAAACCCTTCATCAAACACATTTTGAAAAGCATTTTCTTTTGGAAACTCACACCTTTCCTCAAATCATTTGTAACAAATATATCAGGGATTGATTGCGGCAAGCGGCTGGGTGGCCATAATAACTTGTCTCAAAATCATATCATGCATAAAATAACAGGCTGAGGGTTGTGGTTGAAAAATCATAGGTAATTTATGCATCAAAGGGATCCAGTGAGCTTGCCGTGCTTATTCGGCGAAGGGGAAGGAGAGCTCGCGGAACTGGCTTCTGGCTCCACCGCCTGGCGTAGACTTGCAGATCTGGCCTCCACGAGATGGCACGAACGCTCCGATAACTATGCAACATGAACAAGCAAACATACAAACCAGCAAGTATACCAACAAATATTTAGTATAGTGGTCAGAAAAGCGATATATGGATGGGTAGAGTCTTGAGTAGAATCTATGTCATGTGATGTTGTGATATTACTGGTGGTGGAGCAGAGGTGCTTACCAGGAGGGTGGACTGGAGGCAAAGCGACACTATGCGTGTAGCCGGCAGAGCGGAGTAACTGAGTGGGTGGGGTGTTTGCCTTGGCTGAGGGTGTTGAGTGTGTGTGGAGAGGGGGAGGGTAGCTGGGTGTATTTATAGCTGAGTGTAGGTGGTGTAGCACAGTGAAGTTCACTGTTGGTGAGAATAGTGACGAATGAATCGTCTGACTTGGTATGAACATGAGAGTTATAGGCAGAATATGGGACAAGAGTATTTTGGGAGTTTTCTGGAACATGAACCATGCTTAAGGGGTGACATGGCTGGATAGGGAATAGTTTGATAAAAATTTAGAAACGAGAATTATTGGAATCTGAGTTTGGGAGCCTGGTTCGAAGGAATCTCAAAGTTAAGCGTGCTCAACTCGGAGAAACCTGGGATGGGTGACCAGATGGGAAGTTCCCTACTGGAAGGAAAATCACAGTCACCGGAGTTCGTATGACTGGAACATGGGTCTGGCTGGTCTTAGGTGGACTGGACAGCATGATGGATGAGTAGTTGAAATTTGGGATGACTAGATGACCGATGAATAGTAACGATGATTAGTAACGATGAATAGTGGCGATGGAAAAGTAATTATAGATATCATCGATGAATAGTAACGATGATGAATAGTAATGATAAACAGTAACGATGATGAATAGTGTATGTGAATAGTAACAATGAATAGTAATGGTGAATAGTAATGGTGAATAGTAATGGTGAATAGTGATAGTGAATAGTTCATATGAACGAACGATGAACGATGAATAGGAACTATGAACGAACGGACGAACGATCGAATGATCCGACGAACGAACGATCGAAATTTCGGCAGCATAACGGCAGGAAAAAGATTATTTGGACGAACGAACGGACGAACGATCGAATGATCAGACGAACGAACGATCGGAATTTCGGCAGCATAACGGCAGGACAAAGATTATCTGGAAGAACGATGAATAGGGACTATAAACGAACGATGAACGATGAATAGGGACTATGAACGAACGATGAACGATCGAATGATCGAACGAACGAACGATCAAAATTTCGGCAGCATAACGGCAGGACAAAGATTATCTGGAAGAACGATGAATAGGGACTATGAACGAACGATGAACGATGAATAGGAACTATGAACGAACGATGAACGATCGAATGATCGAACGAACGAACGATCGGAATTTCGACAGCATAACGGTAGGAAAAAGATTATTTGGACGAACGAACGGACGAACGATCGAACGATCGGACGAACGGACGAACGAACCATGAACGATCGGACGAACGATCGAACGATCGGACGAACGAACGAACAAACTAAGAACAGGGGACGAACGATCGAAGAACGATCGAACGATCCTTGTGCTAGTGTGTGCTTGTGTGGAACATGGAGTGGGTGTGTGTGGGGGGGGGGGAGAGAGTTGCCATGAAATGGCTTGGGGTGGGAAGAGAGGAGGCCCTTGCCCCTCTATTTATAGCCATGGTGGGGGGATTAGGGGGAGGGATGAGAGGATTAGTGGGAGGATGAGAGGATTAGTGGGAGATTAGCATGGGTTTGTCTTATATGAGTGTAATTAGCTTGTAGAGCTCACCGTATGACAATGGAGGCATACATATACGTATGAGCATGAGGAAAGTTATGAAGAAAATATTTGTAGGGACTTGAAAAATGATTCTGAAGGTATTTCTCAAGAGTAAAATATCTGGAGATATATCTGTAGAATATTTGGGCAGTATTTCTAGAAAGAACTTGAAGAGGATTACTCGGGAAATATCTGGGCGGTATTTCTAGAAAGAATTTGAGGAGGATCACTGGAGAAACATTTGTAGGATATTTTGAGGAGGATTTTTGGAGAGAATATAGACCACTATATTTTATTTGCTGATATCAACTCGCAAACAAACATTTTGAAATGAAATTTGAAATTCATTTTGAATTTAGAGAGAGTTTGAGAAAATTCCAAGATTTGAATTTTTGGGATGCTACATGACCCCCCGCCTGAACGGGGACCACAGCTAGCTCCCGTGGGATGTCAACGCGAGGCACCAGCCTAGGGAGGTCACCGTCCTCCGGCATGCCGAGATGGTTGCCTTCGGGGGGACCCCCTAGATCGACGTGGAAGCATTCGCGACTTGGGCCGCGGTCCTCGTCGCCGAGGCTACGGCTACCGTCGGAACAGTCGGAAAGGCAGTAGTCGCATGCGGTCATGAAGTCCCGCATGGCACCGGGGTTGCCAAGTCCAGAGAAATCCCAACAGATGCTGGGCTCGTCGTCTTCCTCGGACCCAGAGGGCCCGTAGGTCGAGACGTCCGTCAGCCGGTCCCAAGGTGACCACATACGAAACCCCAGAGGGTCTGGATTTGCCTCTATGAGAGCGCCCGCCAAAGCGAAGTCGCTAGACGGGTTGAGGCTGAATCCGAAAGACACGGGATGGGAATCGATCGGTACCTTTTGGTCGACGGGGCGGCGATAAGGTCGCGTCGGGGACTGACTGCGCCGTCGTCTCAGGTACGAGGGTGACGTCCAGCAAGCTTTTCGCGAGCGTGCTGGTGTCGTCCGCTTGCTCGGGTTTGGCGTGTCGCGGGGAGACGGCGCTCGCCTTCGTCTCAAACACGAGGTCGACGCCCGGTGCGCCCCCCGTTGGGGTGCCGGGGCCGTCGACTCGCTCGACAGCCGACGAGGCGCTGTCTCCTGCTTGGCCTTGGTTGCCCCGCCTCCTCCTCCGTCGGCGGGGGAGAGGACGGGGTGAGCTCGAAGGTTGCCCTTCCACCATGCGGGGAAGACGTTGCCGATTCCGCCGCCGGCAGGCGGGTTGTCGGCCGCCACTGTTGTTGTCGCACGGCGGTGGAAGGAGTATCATGTCGTAGCTGCCGTCGAGGGACATGAACTCAAGACTCCCGAAACGGAGCACCGTCCCGGGTTGGAGAGGTTGCTGGAGACTGCCCATCTGGAGCTTGACGGGAAGCTGTTCGTCGACACGCAGCAGGCCCCTACCTAGCGCGCCAACTGTCGGCGTTCCGAGACCGGGGGGTCCCTGAGCCGACGAGTGAATGTCGCCGCGTGCCCCAGCCCAGATGGGTCGAGCGCGAGGGTGAGCGCGAAGGGGGGAGAGCGAGGCGGCCGGAGACCGGCGTGAGAGAGGTGGGAATCCCGCGGCCTTCGTGTTCGTCCCGCGCCCAGGTCGGGTGCGCTTGAAGTAGGGGGTTACAAGCGTCCACACGGGAGAGGGAGCGAGCGGCCCCAAGCGAGCGCCTGTTCTCGTCCTCGTCCCCGCGCGACCAACCCTCTCTAAGAGGGCCCTGGTCCTCCCTTTTATAGGCGTAAGGAGAGGATCCAGGTGTACAATGGGGGGTGTAGCAGAGTGCTACGTGTCTAGCGGAGGTGAGCTAGCGCCCTAGGTACATGCCGTTGTGGCAGCCGGAGAGATCTTGGCACCCAACTGGTGTGATGTCGTGGCCGTTGGAGGAGCGATGGAGCTTGGCGGAGGGACAGCTGTCGGAGCGGTTGAGTCCTTGCTGACGTCCTCTTGCTTCCGTAAGGGGGCTGAGAGCCGCCGTCGTCACAGAGCATGCGGGGCGCCATCATTGCCTATCTGGCGGAGCGAGCCAGATGGGACGCCGGTCTTGTTCCCTGCGGCCCGAGTTAGCTCGGGGTAGGGTGATGATGGCGCCTCCTGTTGACGTGGCTGGTCTGCGCCCTAGGTTGGGCGATGTGGAAGCTCCTCCGAAGCCGAGGTCGTGTCCGAGCCCCCGGGTCAGGCGAGGCGGAGATTGCCGGCTGGTGCCGGGGCGGAGTCCGAGCCCTGGGGTCGGGCGAAGCGGAGTTCGTCGTCTTCTGGGGCCGAGCCCACGTCCGAGCCCTGGGTCGGGCGAGGCGGAGATCGTCGTCTTCTGGAGCCCAAGTCCGAGCCCTGGGTCGGGCGGAGTTCGCCGTCTTCCGGGACTTAGCCCGAGTCCGAGCCCTGGGTCGGGCGGAGTGGAGTTCGCCGTCTTCCGGGACTTAGCCCGAGTCCAAGCCCTGGGTCGGGCGGAGTTCGCCGTCTTTCGGGACTTAGCCCAAGTCCGAGCCCTGGGTCGGGCGGAGCGGAGTTCGCCGTCTTCCGGGACTTAGCCCGAGTCCGAGCCCTAGGTCGGGCGGAGCGGAGTTCGCCGTCTTCCGGGACTTAGCCCGAGTCCGAGCCCTGGGTCGGGCGAAGCGGAGCTTCCTATGGTGCCTTCGGCAGGGCCTGACTGCCTGTCAGTCTTACTCTGTCAAGTGGCACCGCAGTCAGAGTGGCGCAGGCGGCGCTGTCCTTCTGTCAGGCCGGTCAGTGGAGCGGCGAAGTGACGGCGGTCACTTCGGCTCTGCCGGCTGGGGGGCGCGCGTCAGGATAAGGGTGTCAGGCCACCTTTGCATTAAATGCTCATGCGACTTGGTCGGTCGGTGCGGCGATTTGGTCAGGGTTGCTTCTTAGCGAAGACAGGGCCTCGGGCGAGCCGGGAATATGTTCGCCGCTGATAGGGGGGCCTCGGGCGAGACAGAAATCCTCCTAGGTCGGCTGCCCTTGTCCGAGGCTGGGCTCGGGCGAGGCGTGATCGTGTCCCTCGAATGGACTGATCCCTGACTTAATCGCACCCATCAGGCCTTTGCAGCTTTGTGCTGATGGGGGTTACCAGCTGAGAATTAGGAGCCTTGAGGGTACCCCTAATTATGGTCCCCGACACTATGATATTAGATAGTATTTGGTCAAGGAGTAAGGTAGGATAGAACGGCTTCGTTCTACCTTTAGTATTTGGTTAATGGAAGCTTGGATTAATATTCCCCTAATATATTGAATCCCACTGTTCAGTGAAAACTATCGAATATTTTCTCTCGTGAAATACCATAGCTTCATTCTATGTTGCAAACACGGAACGGTGCCATTCCATTGAATGCAGCCAATCCGTCCAACTATCTTCTGAACCAAAGACTACCTTAATAATTAGCAGTTCTATAGCTAACAGTTAGCATGTCTGTTTGGATCGGATCCACTATACTAGTTTTGGCTGCTAACTTTGAGTACTAATGGACCGAAACATAACTTAAGGACTAGTTTAGGAATCTTATTTTTTTTAAAAGATTTACATTTTCTTAATGGACCATTTAGATCCATTTATTTTGGAGGAATTTAAATTTACTTAATAAAGTAACATATTTAGCTTGTAATTTAACATTTCACCACTTTCCAAAGTTCAGATATAATAAGCATATCTCAAATTTATGGAGTGGAGGATGAGAAATGATTTTACGTATCAGTAGAATTTGTTTCTATTCTACTACTTATATAACACTTTTCGGCTCACTCATCTATAGTAAAAATGTAGCACATAAATATCTCCGTTATTATAAAACTGAATTAGCTTAATTGATATGGGTCTAAATTACTATTATTAGAATGAAATTTAATTCTAAGATGATCCAAACATGACGTTTTGGAAATTAATTCATTTTCTTAAGAATTTCTTGGAAAAATAGAGTTTCCAGAATAGATCTAAATGATTATTCAGCGGTTAATCAATTCGCGCCAATTGAGAGCGTGGTAGCGAGTCTAATCACAGAATACGGGTGAGGACCGAGGAGGGACCAGTGAGGGCTGAGGAGAGGAGACGTGGCCAAACTAGCCACAGCTCTGCGAGACAGCGACTGCAACTACTTTGGTCAGAGCTATCTTCCGTTACGATGTTTTCGGTCTGCCTCCTGCGTTGCCTTTCCCCCCAAGAATCGAGACGCCTATGGCGCACCAGTGTCCACGTTCCGTCAATGTGCCACGAGAAAATTAAGTAAAAACTGAACGACTGCACGTATGAGCCGACTGGTCGAACCACCATTTAACCCCCAACAAGTTGAAAAGAGTGTTTAGCCACGCACCAACAATCGGAGGACGCAAGCGCACGAGGGATGTTGCCAATTCACATTCTGCGTGCATCACATGTCATCAGCCATTCAGCCCTCGTCTGGGAATTCCTCCAGTTTGCACCAACTCAAATAGCGCAGCCACATCTTCCTCCTCCCCAACACAAGGCACTCTCCTCTCCACCACGGGCCAACAAGCGTGTCGTCTCTGAGTCTCTCGTCTCATGCCCTGGCCAACATGAGCACGTACATATCTCTCTCCTTAGAGCGCAGCAGCAGCGTGGTCCGCGACGCCGCCAAGTCCGCGCCTCCGGGCAGTGGTGTCAGTGCCCCGTATCCACGCGCGGGCGCGGGCACGTCGCTTTCCCTGTCCGGCGCAGCGGCGGCGCACGGGCACGGCCAGTACCTCCCCCTCAACGAGGACGACTCCCTGGACATGGTCCTCTTCGACGTGCTCCGCGAGGCATCCGGCTCCGCTGCGGCACCCGCCGCCACCTACCAGCCGCCCTCGTCGTCGTTGCCTACGCTGAAGTCGCTCGCTTCCGGCGCCTCGCGCAAGGGCGGTGGCAACAACGGCAACGGCAGTAGGGCCGCGCACGCACCCAAGGCGGCCACGGGGCGGCACTACCGCGGGGTGAGGCGGCGGCCGTGGGGCAAGTACGCCGCAGAGATCCGTGACCCGGCGCGGCACGGGGCGCGGCTCTGGCTCGGCACCTTCGCCACGGCCGAGGAGGCCGCCGCGGCGTACGACCGCGCCGCGTTCGGCATGCGGGGCGCCAAGGCGCTGCTCAACTTCCCGCCGCCGGCCGCGGGCTGCGGGAACGCCGCAACCGCCACGGCGAAGCAGGCTGCTGGAAACCAAGTGAACAACAGCGAATGCGATCTCCTCGAAGAAAATGGGTCATCGCCGGATAGTGAATGTTTCTAAGCATTGTCCAGTCCGTTGATTGACCAGAGTGGTATGTGGTAGCGATCCCTCTTCTCGTTGGAAGGACATGCCGTGAGCTGTGATGGGTTCAATTTGGGGAGGATGATGATAGCCATACAACTCCAATGTTTCTTTTTTGTGCGTGTGTGTTTTTCCTTCAAAATCTGGTTTGGGAGCGAACGTGCACGATCCTATTTGGACGTTTGTTTAATCATGAATATATACAAAAAAAAGGTCAAGATGAAAACATGATTTTGTTCGCTGCAGCTTCTCTAGCTTTGGCTACAGGACTTGGCATGAATAGGAACTTAGTAAAGATTTCTCAGTGTAAACATTAAACAAATGCCGAGTACAGAATGAGAATCCATCAAACAAATGCGAAACGGTTGCCTTCCTTACTAAGATTCCAAGAATGGGATTCCAATTGGGGTGGGGAACAACAGAGATGTTAGCCGAGCCCACTGCCCCTGTAGCTCTTCCAACTTTTAAACCAAAACAAGAATTCAAAATACACTAGCTGGATGTCCGTGCGTTGCAACGGGAATATATAATATCAGTATACTACGATAACTTATATACAAAATCTGTGTTATATTGTTATGAGAAAATGTTTCATGATCAATTTGTGATCCTAGTCATACATAAATTTTGTTATTTTAATCTAGTTATTTCACCACTACATTGCAACCATCAGTATCATGCAGACTTCGATATATGCCACGATTTGTATGGTCTCATCATTGGAGAGCACGAGCACGTTCCACACATGCCGGAAAAATTCCCTCGTACATCGTTAGTCATCAGACACGCACTACCATATGCTCTTGCTTAAACAAAAAGGTAAGTGTGTATGTGTTTGCGAAGAGAATTAAAGGCAGACCGGCACAAAAGCTACCCTGACGGTGGCGAGGATGACGAATTGGTCACTGTTGTCGATCCTCCTCTATGTCACCTCCGGCGCCAAGATGACGCCACAATCCTCGATATAGTAGTCGTCGAACGCACATAGCATGACGAGTACCAATGACTCTTGGTTGGGCTGCCAAACGAAGTGCACCCCGGGCTCATCAGCGAGGTAGTACCCCTGGCCGTTGCACCACCGAATGCGCTATTCCACTATATACATCATGTTCGAGGACACTCACACAACGTCAGCAACGTCCATCGTCCCAGCGCACAAGAATTCATGTCCGGTCAGTAGCGACTTACTTGGCAGGTTGGGCTTCAGGTAGACGATGAGCTGGACGGCGTGATGGCATCGTCGTCGGATGCGGTGTCCAGAACAACCCGAGAGTCGTCGACGTTGGCGACAACCATGAGGCCCCCCTGCTTAACGATGGACAGCGCGGTGCAGCTGCTCTGGACCGCGTCCAAGCGGCGGCTTCGCGGGAGCTTGTCGTACATAGCGGCGCATGCGACCACGTAAGACTGCTTTTAGAGGTCGAACTGACAGTCGCCAAGCTTCTTCTCGTCATCGATGAGCGACGACAACGCGAATGCCTCCTGCTCATGGAGTTTGTTCGGGGGTTGAAGTAGGAAACATGGATTCATGCTTGGCGTTGGTTTATGAAAATGACTCACAAGTCTGATCCATGGAAAAAAATATTACGAAGAAAAAATTTCACACATGCAAAAAAGGGAATTTAAGTATAATGCATTATTCAAACAAAAGAAATAGCATGCAAAGCTCTTCTTTAAATAATATTACCTCCATCCAAAAATATAATTCAAGAATATCGGTGATACTTATCTACTACTACGCATCGTGCAATGGTAGCAAGTGAGCTTGGAGAGAGATGTAGTAGATGTGTTTCTTGTCATAGATGTAGACATAAACACATATAGGTGGGTGCCCGTGCGTTGCAACGGAAATATTTAATATCATGATAACTTATGAACAAATGTGTGTTATACTGTTATGTGAAAATGTTTCTTAATTAATTTGTGATCCTAGCCATACATAAATTTTGTTATTTCAATCTAACTATTTCATCACTACATTGCAACCAACAGTACCGTGCAGACTTCTATACATGATAGCTGAATGCCCGTGCGTTGCAACGGGAATATATAATACCAGTATACTACGATAACTTATATACCAAATATGCGTTATACCGTTATGAGAAAATGTTTCATAATCAATTTGTGATTCTGGCCATACATAAATTTTGTTATTTATAATCTATCTGTTTCACCACTACATTGCAACCATCGATATCATGCAAACTTTGATATATATCACGATTTGTATGGTCTCATTATTGGAGAGCACGTTTCACACATACCGGAAGAAATTCTCTCGTACATCGTTAGTCATTGGACACGTACCACCATACGCTTTTGCTTAAACAAAAAGGTAAGTGTGTGTTTGCAAGACTAATGGCCAAACATCGTATAACCACAAAGTTAGAATACTATATTAATATATTAAATAAATTAATCCAATAGACATAGATTAACCCAATTAACATAGGATAAATAAATATTTAATTATAAAAGTATGAAACATGGTATAATCAATGTTGTTACTGCGTAGTAAATATTCATACGAGACTAACACAACTGGAACGATTCAATTTGGAATTAAAATGGGGAAGTTACGAATTTCCAAAGTTTCTATGTATTTGATATAGGATTAATTAGGAAATCAATTTTATTGTTGTTTTCATGACAAAACAGAGGTATTATGTGATAAAAATAATATTATAGAATTATAGAAATTGGAATGAACTCATTTGGATTTAATATGAAATTTCCATGAATTAAATGGGTTTCTGCAATTATTTTTAAACTAAAAATCGATTTCTAAACTCTTTTTCCCTATTTTCTTTATTTCCTGGACTGCGTCCCAAATTCCAGAAAGATCAGGGGCCAAGCTATAAATGTTTTTCTAGACTCAGTGAGCATACAGAGTGGACGGTTGGTTAAACACAAAAGACATTTTAGTTGAAGTTGTACACAATTCAACATGAGTCATGTTGGCTAGAGGGTGGAAGGCTAGGCATTCTGCTCAATAGATCAAAGGTTCGATCCCTAGGCAGCCACGGTTTGATTTTTTTTTCTGCGCGCGGATGGACGGCTGAGATTGTAGAACAGTAGAATGGACGGCTGAGATCGCAGAATGGCAGAACACAAAAAGACAGACTACTATTGCTAACTTAATAAGTAGTAGAGATTCGACGCCCCATGGCCCACCACCTGCGTGACCTCAGGAGTGACGTTATCGTACCACTGGCGACGTGGGAATCCATGCTTCATCCACTTTCACATGATTTTCTTTTTGAAAAATCCTTTGACAGGAAACTGCAGTCCTACCAGTTTCCACCTTACCATTGCCCAATGTCAGGTCGACCACAAAATTATACTGCCCACACAATAACAAAGGCTTGCAGACTAGTAAGTACATCAGGATTCGTTACCAAACTTCGTGGGGGTATTTGGAGGATTTACCTCTCCATCCGTCAGGACAACAGAAATCTCGATATGCGCTTCATTATAACGACATCTCTCATATCCCCCCTTGCTAAAAAGCAGGAGCAGACGACTGCTAGCGTACAGTCTGCCTAGCCACTGCAGAATCCGAAAGAAATCAGAAACACAGAAAAAAAATCTTGTAGTTCATTATTACTTTCGAAGCCCCACTGTACCATCTAGTCACATTCCCCGAGTCCTGTTCCATCTAGGAAATTCTAACCGTAGAAGAGTCTGCACCAACAGGATGACCAAATCTGTTTGCGATACCATGATGTTGACCGACCCTGATACCACTTCAGAAGTGGAAGCTTAAACATAACCAGTTGCTTGTTGCCTTGCTACTCCAGTTGTGCATGAACAACATGCATGGAACCCTGACCACGTTGGTAGAACAAGAGATTTCTTAGCTTCTGATTATTTATACCACCAAATTCCGGCATGCAGTGTTTTGATGCTTATCCATATAAAGCACTGTTAAAGCTGCGATCATGCTAGGAGATAGGAAATTTGATGACAAGCCTGAGTAGTCAATCTCTTCCCTTAATAAAGTATCCCGTTTCTTGATGGGTTCATAGAGAACCCTGAATACTTGGCCAGCTGATTCAATTTGCATCTGGCGGATTTGATCATTTGAAATAACCTCACTGGTCCAACCAAATGCGATAGATACCATGAGGTCCAATTCACATCGTAAAATGAAAATACACTATTGCTAAAAAAATGGAAACACAATGTGACAAACACAGAAGAGGCAATTGTAGTAACAAGCAATAAAGGCAAGGAACTGAGCCACCTGAATGTATGACAGGCCTATAGGCTATGGATGCCAATATTATCCTTGAAATTTATTGTTCGGGAAAATTGGTTCTATAGCACGATAGGACATCATTTTCAGAAAACACCACCAAAAGATTTCCATCACGGCAAATATCACCCAATAAAAAATACTAATCGGGAGCTCTTTCCAATTTCCATGTTATTTTCTAAAAATAATGTTCTTTCGATGCTACAAAACCATTTCTCCTTATTGATATATACCTGTCGAGTACCGTAATTAGGGGTACCCCCAACACTCCTAAACACGGCTGGTGAACACCTTCAGAGCAAACTATGAAGACTGACAGTTCAGGCCAAAGTCAAAGATTCGTCTACCAAGTGACGCGATCTCGCCTCGTCCGAGCCTGGCCTCGGGTGGGAACAGTGGTCCCGGACGAATTCACGTCTCGCCCGAGGGTCTCCTCAGGCAGTGAGCGCACCCTCGGCTCGGCCAAAGGCAAGCCTTGTCGTGCAAGCGACCTTGGCCAAATCGCCTTACCAACCGACCGTATTGCATGCGCATTTAATGCTGAGATCGCCTGACACCTTATCCTGACACGCGTGCCTCAGTCGACAAGGTCGAAGTGACCGCAGTCACTTCGCCCTTTCACTGACCGATCTGACAGGAAAACAGCGCCGCCCGCCCCGCTCCGGGTACTGTGCCAACCACCCGGGTGAAACCGACAACAGCCAAGTTCAGCCTCGAGCGCAACAGGAAGCTCCGCCTCGCCCGACCCTAGGCCTCGGCCTCGACCTCGGGAGATCTCCGCCTCGCTCGACCCCAGGGCTCGGCCTCAGCCTCGGCCTCGGGAAGAGTCAAATCCTCGCCCGACCCTAGGCCTCGGCCCCAGCCTCGGCCTCGGAAGAGCCGCCGCCTCGCCCGACCTCAGGCTCGGATCGACCGCGCCACAAGGGAAACATCATTACCCTACTCCTAGCTAGCTCAGGCTACGAAGGAACAAGACCGGCGTCCCATCTAGCTTACCCCGGTAACAGGCAATGATGGTTTCCCGCGTGCGTCCATGACGTCGGTGGTTCTCAAGCCATCTACGGAAGCAAGGAGACGTCAGCAAGATCCATGCAGCGCCGACAGCTGTGCTTCTACAGGGCTCATGCACTTCTCCAACGGACACGTTAACACGAGCATAGCGACCAAGCACTTCCCCGCTGGCCACGTAGCACATAGCTACACCCCCATTGTACAGCTGGGCCATCTCCTTAAGTTTATAAAAGGGGATGTCCAGGAGACACAGAAGAAAAAAGAGAAAAAAGGAGGAGACGCACGGCAGGACGAGTAGACGCACGACAAAGGGACGGGAGAAGAGGAGCAGGGCCGGACCCTCTCTCTCTCTCTCGTGCTCGCTCTCTCGCTCTCGCTCTCTCGCAACGCTTGTAACCCCTACTACGAGCACCCGGGTGCAGGATAATACAAGGTTCATTTTCCCTCTTGTGTTCCATCTCGCACCAACCCATCTGGGCAGGGATACGCAGCGACAAAATTTACTAGTCGGTCCAGGGACCCCCCGGGTCCGGAACGCCGACAGTTGGCGCGCCAGGTAGGGGCCTGCTGCGTGTTAACGAACACTTTCGCGTTGAGTCCCAGATGGGTAGACTTCAGCAACCTCTTCAGCCCGGGACGGTGCTCCGCTTCGGGAGTCTCGAGTTCATGTCCCTCGACAGCAGCTACGACATGGTACTCCTCCCCTCGCAGCACGACAACAACGACAGTCGGCCCGCCCGGCGGCGGCGAATTCGACGACGGCATCTCCCCGCGACGGAAGAGGAACACCTGGGTCGTCCCCGCCACCCTCCTCGCCGGAGGAGACGGAGACGGGGCAACCGTGGCCACGCAGGAGGCGGCACCTTATCGGCTATCGGACCAGAGCGAGTCGACGATGCCGGCATTCCTCCAAGGGACATGTCGGGTGTTGTCCTCGCGCCTGAGACAACGACGAGCGTCGCTTCCCCGCAACGTGCCAGCCCCTGATGACACCAGCACCCTCGCAAAAGACCTGCTGGGCGTCACCCTCGAACCTGAGATGACGGTGCGTTCTGTCCCCGACGCGACTTCACCACCATCCATCGACCAAGAGGTACCGTCCGTATTCCACCCTGTTCCCTTTCGATTCAGCTTCGATCCACCTAGCGACCCCGCTTCGGTGAGCGCTTTCGCAAGGGCGTATCCAGACCTTCCGGGGTACCATATGTGGTCAACCTGGGACCGACTGACAGCCGTCTCAACCTCCGGACCGGCGGGTTCCGAGGAAGAGGACGACCCCGACTTCGGTTGGGATTTCTCTGGCCTCAGTGATCCCGGGGCCATGCGGGACTTCATGTCCGCATGTGACCACTGCCTCTCCGGTTGCTCTGACGATGGCCACGGCCTTGACGACGAGGGTTATGGCCCAAGTCGCGAATGTTTCCACGTCGATCAGGGAGATAACGACGAAGGCACCATCTTGGCATGCCGGAGGTTGGTGATCCCCCTGGGCCCACATCTCGCGTTGACATCCCGCGGGAGCTAGCTGTGGTCCCAGTCCCTGCGGGGGGGTCAGGACACACAGCTCGAGCAAATCCGCGAGATGCAGGCCATGGTCGACGAGGAAGCAGGGCGACTTGTGCAGCTCCGACAGAACATCGAGCAGGCCGAACACTCGCCGGAGGAGCCCGTCATCGGGCCCGGGACGTCCAGCGCCGTACGTCGACAACGCCAGGGCAGCGCTGCCCCCGGCCGTCAGCGGGTCCGGCCAGGACCTAGCTGCAGCGGCGATGCTACTGCGAACCATGCCGGAGCCATCCACCACCGAGGGGCGGCGTATCCAGGGCGAACTCAAGGATCTCTTGGAAGGTGCTGCAGTTCGACGAGCCGAGAGCTCTGCCTCCCGAAGGCGAGCCGACCCCTCGGAGCATCACGCGGCGTCCTCCCGACGCATGTGGGAGGCCTCGGTCCATCCCGAGCGCACGCGGGACGAGGCACCTGCCGCCCGAGATCGCCTCGGCGACGAGCAACACCGTCGCGACCATCGAGCCCGCCTCGAGGAGAAGGTGCGCCGAGGCTACCACCCCAGGCGCGGGGGACGCTGCGACAGTGAGGAGGATCGGAGTCCCTCGCCCGAGCCACCCGGTCCGCGAGTCTTCAGCCGGGCCATACGACGAGCGCCGTTCCCCGCCCGGTTCCGAGCCCCGACTACCATCACCAAGTACTCGGGGGAGACGAGGCCGGAGTTGTGGCTCGCAGATTACCGACTGGCATGCCAGTTGGGAAGGGCAGACGACGACAACCTCATCATCCGCAATCTTCCCCTTTTCCTCTCCGACGCTGCCCGGGCCTGGTTGGAGCATCTGCCTCCTGCGCAGATCTCCGACTAGGACGACCTGGTCAAAGCTTTCGCGAGAAATTTCCAAGGCACGTATGTGCGCCCTGAAACTCATGGGATCTCCGAAGCTGCCGCCAGCAGCCAGGGGAATCCCTCCGAGAGTACATCCGGCGGTTTTCGAAGCAGCGCACCGAGCTGCCCAACATCACCGACTCGGATGTCATCGGGGCTTTCCTCGCCGGCACCACTTGCCGAGACCTGGTGAGCAAACTAGGGCGCAAGACTCCCACCAAGGCAAGTGAATTGATGGACGTCGCCACCAAGTTCGCCTCGGGCCAGGAGGCGGTCGAAGCCATCTTCCGGAAAGACAAGCAGCCTCAGGGAGAGCCAAAGGAAGACGCCCCCGAGGCGTCCGCCCAGCGTAGCGCGAAGAAGACCAGGAAGAAGGCGCAAGCGAAGCGCAACGCCGCTGACGCGAATCTCGTTGCTGCTGCCGAGCACAGGAACCCTCGGAAGCCTCCTGGAGGGGTTGGCGCGTTCGACAAGATGCTCAAGGAGCCGTGTCCCTATCACCAAGGTCCCGTCAGGCACACTCTTGAAGAATGTGTCATGCTCCGGCGCTACTTCCATAAGGTCGGGCCCCGGCGGAAGATGGCAAGGGCCAAGGCAACAGCAAGGAGGGCGACAAGGAAGAGGAGTTCCTGGAGGTCCACAACTAGGGATGGCAACGGGTACATACCCGTCGGGTAGTACCATTCCATATCCGTACCCATCAAAAAAAATTCTACCCGTCGGGTTACCCATATATACTCGCAGGTATAAAATCTTACCCATACCCGTACCCGCGCGGGTATTTTTACCCGTCGGGTAACCCGTACCCGCTAGGAAAGTCTTAAATTCCAATACCAATCACTCAAAATATTAAATAAACATATAAAAATAACTTCAACTTCACATATAACAAATCATATGATTACATAACTTGGTATCTAGACAAATGACAACTAGAGAAGGGTTTTATTTTAGCTAAGATGGGCTCTATTAGATGGTTATATTTGTATTGATGCGGGTATATTTTACCCATGGGTAGACGGGTATGGGTAGTTCCAACCCGTACCCGTACCCGTCTACCCAACGGGTAGAGGTTTTTACCCATTAACATACCCGTGGGTAGAGAAATCATCCCGTACCCGCCTTCATATCGGGTAAAACCCGTCGGGTATTCGGGTTTCGGGTACCCATTGCCATCTCTATCCACAACTGTTTCATGATCTACGGCGGGCAGGTGGCGAGCGCCTCGGCTCGGCACCGCAAGAAGGAGCGCCGGGAGGTCTGCTCGGTGAAGGCAGCAGCGCCAGTCTACCTAGACTGGTCCGACAAGCCTATCACCTTCGACCAAGGCGACCACCCCGACTTCGTGCCAAGCCCAGGGAGATACCCGCTCGTCGTCGATCCAATCATCGGCAACGTTAGGCTCACTAAGGTCCTCATGGACGGAGGCAGCAGCCTCAACATCATCTACGCCGGGACCCTGGAACTCTTGGGGGTTGATCGGTCCGAGGTCCGGGCCGGTGCGGCACCCTTCCACGGGATCGCACCCGGAAAGCGTATCCTGCCCCTCGGGCAGATTGACCTACCCTTCTGCTTCGGAACTCCCTCCAACTTCCGAAAGGAAACCTTCACCTTCGAGGTGGTTGGGTTCCGAGGGACCTACCACGCGGTGTTGGGGAGACCGTGCTACGCCAAGTTCATGGCCGTCCTCAACTACACCTACCTCAAGCTCAAGATGCCAGGACCCAACGGAATCATCACCGTCGGATCCACGTACCGCCATGCGTACGAATGCGACGTGGAGTACGCTGAGACCCTCGCCGAGTCCGAGGCCCTCATCGCCGACCTGGAACGCCTCTCCAAGGAGGCGCCCGACGCGAAGTGGCACGCCGCCAACTTCGAACCAGCTGAGGCGGTTAAGTCCGTCCCTCTCGACTCTAGCAACGACGCCAGCAAGAAAGTCCGGATCGGCTCCGAGCTCGACCCCAAATAGAAAGCAGCGCTCGTTGACTTTTTTCGCGCAAATGCCGAGGTTTTTGCGTGGAGTCCCTCGGACATGCCAGACATACGAAGGGATGTCGCCGAGCACTCACTGGACATCAGAGCTGGAGCCGGACCCGTGAAACAGTCCCTGCGCCGTTTTGATGAAGAAAAGCACAGGGCCATAGGCGAGGAGGTCCACAAGCTACTGGCTGCAGGGTTCATCAAAGAGGTATTCCATCCCGAATGGTTAGCTAACCCTGTTCTTGTAAAGAAAAATGGTGGGAAATGGAAGATGTGCGTAGACTACACTGGTCTAAACAAAGCATGTCCGAAAGTTCCCTACCCTCTGCCCCGCATCGATCAAATTGTGGACTCCACTGCTGGGTGCGAAACACTGTCTTTCCTCGATGCCTACTCAGGCTATCACCAAATCAAGATGAAAGAGTCCGACCAGCTCGCGACTTCTTTTATCACACCTTTTGGCATGTATTGTTATACTACAATGCCATTTGGCTTGAGGAATGCAGGTGCCACCTACCAGAGGAGCATGAACCACGTGTTCGGAGAGCACATCGGCAGAACGGTCGAGGCTTACGTCGATGACATCGTTGTCAAAACAAAGAAAGCCTCCGACCTCCTCTCTGACCTTGAGACGACGTTCAAGTGTCTGAGAGCGAAAGGCGTGAAACTCAATCCCGAGAAGTGTCTTCGGAGTCCCCACGAGGCATGCTCCTGGGATTCATCGTCTCCGAGCGGGGCATAGAGGCCAACCCGAAGAAAATCGTGACCATCACCAACATGGGACCAATCAAAGATTTAAAAGGAGTACAGAGGGTCATGGGATGCCTTGCGGCTCTGAGCCGCTTCATCTCACGCCTTGGCGAAAAAGGATTGCCCCTGTACCGCCTCTTAAGGAAGGCCGAGCGCTTCACTTGGACCCCCGAGGCCGAGGAAGCCCTCGAAAACTTAAAGGCACTCCTTACCAATGCGCCCATCTTGGTGCCCCCCGCTGCGGGAGAAGCCCTCTTGATCTACGTAGCCGCGACCACTCAGGTGGTCAGCGCCGCGATCGTAGTCGAGAGACGGGAAGAAGGGCATGCACTGCTCGTCCAGAGGCCAGTCTACTTCATCAGCGAAGTGCTATCCGAGACCAAAGTCCGCTACCCGCAGATTCAGAAGCTGCTCTACGCAGTGATTCTGACACGACGAAAGTTGCGACACTACTTTGAGTCCCATCCGGTGACTGTGGTGTCATCCTTCCCCCTGGGAGAGATCATCCAGTCCCGAGAGGCCTCGGGTAGGACAGCAAAATGGGCAGTGGAACTCATGGGCGAAACACTTTCATTTGCCCCTCGGAAGGCCATAAAATCCCAAGCCTTGGCCGACTTCCTGGCTGAATGGACTGACACCCAGTTATCGACGGCCCCAATCCAACCCGAACTTTGGACCATGTACTTCGACGGGTCGCTGATGAAAACCGGAGCAGGCGCGGGCTTGCTCTTCATCTCACCCCTCGGAGAACATGTCCGTTACATGCTGCGCCTTCATTTCCCGGCGTCAAACAACGTGGCCGAGTATGAAGCCTTGGTTAATGGCCTGCGCATCGCCGTCGAGCTAGGGGTTCGGCGCCTCGACGCTCGTGGCGACTCGCAGCTCGTCATTGACCAGGTCATGAAGAACTCCCACTGCCGCGATCGAAAAATGGAGGCCTACTGCGACGAAGTCCGGCGCTTGGAAGATAAGTTCTACGGGCTGGAACTCAACCATGTTGCTCGATGGTACAACGAAACCGCAGATGAGCTGGCGAAAATAGCCTCGGGGCGAATGACAGTTCCCCCGGACGTCTTCTCAAAGGATATATATCAGCCATCCGTCAAAGTCGACGACGCGCCCGAGCCCGAGGAGGCCTCGGCCCAGCCCGAGGTAACCTCGGCCGCCGAGGGTGAGGCCCTGCGCGTCAAGGGGGAGCGGAATGGGGTCACACCGGTCCCGAACTGGCAGGCCCCGTACTTAGAATATCTCCTCCGAGGAGAGCTGCCCCTCGACAAGGCCGAAGCTCGGCGGCTGGCTCGGCGCGCCAAGTCGTTCGTTTTACTAGGTGATGAAAAGGAGCTGTACCACCGCAGCCCCTCGGGCATTCTCCAACGATGCATACCCATTGCCCAAGGACAAGAGCTGTTACAAGAAATACACTCGGGGGCTTGTGGTCACCATGCAGCACCTCGAGCCCTCGTGGGGAACGCTTTCCGACAAGGTTTCTACTGGCCAACCGCAGTGGCCGACGCCACTAGGATTGTACGCTCCTGCCGGGGGTGTCAATTCTACGCGCGACAGACGCACCTGCCCGCTCAGGCACTACAGACAATACCTATCACTTGGCCGTTTGCCGTGTGGGGTCTGGACCTCGTCGGTCCCTTGCAGAAGGCAACCGGGGGCTTCACGCACCTGCTGGTTGCCTTCGACAAATTCTCCAAGTGGATCGAAGTCCGACCCTTAACCAGCATCAGGTCCGAGCAGGCGGTGGCGTTCTTCACAAATATCATCCATCGCTTTGGAGTCCCAGATTCCATCATCACCGACAATGGCACGCAGTTCACCGGGAAAAAGTTCCTGGACTTCTGCGAGGACCACCACATCCGTGTGGACTGGGCCGCCGTAGCTCACCCGATGACAAACGGGCAGGTGGAGCGCGCCAACGGTATGATTTTGCAGGGACTAAAACCGAGGATCTACAACGACCTCAACAAGTTTGGCAAGCGGTGGATGAAAGAGCTACCCTCGGTGGTCTGGAGTCTGAGGACGACGCCGAGCCGGGCCACGGGCTTCACGCCGTTTTTCCTAGTCTATGGGGCCGAGGCCATCTTACCCACGGACTTGGAATACGGTTCCCCGAGGACAAAGGCGTACGACGACCGAGGCAACCAGACCAGCCGAGAAGATTCCTTGGACCAGCTGGAAGAGGCTCGAGACGTGGCCTTACTACACTCAGCGCGGTATCAGCAGTCTCTACGACGCTACCACGCCCGAAGGGTTCGGCCCCGAGACTTCCAAGTGGGGGACTTGGTACTTCGGCTGCGACAAGACGCCCGAGGGCGCCACAAGCTTACACCTCCTTGGGAGGGACCGTTCATCATCGCCAAAGTTCTAAAGCCCGGGACATAAAAGCTGGCCAACGATCAAGGCGAGGTCTACGGCAACGCTTGGAACATCGAACAGCTACGTCGCTTCTACCCTTAAAATGTCTCGAGTCGTTTGTGTTCCTCGCTTTCTTTACATACACAAATAAAGTCTAACCATCAAGGAAGGATCGGCCTTGCCTCGGCAAAGCCCGACCCTCCCTCGGGGGCTAGAAAGGGGTAACCAAGAAAGGTTTTCTACCAAAACAACTCTCGTGCTTTCCGACTACATCGATAACGGAACCCTGAAAACGAGCGGGAGAGACCTTGAACGGCAAGGCCGACTGAGCCGAGGGACTCCTACGCCTCCGGGATACGGATACCTCACTCATCACCTTCTGCGAAAAGTAACTCTCGCTCGGATAAGCGATCCTGCTACCGAACAAGTCCTAACGCTCGGGTAGAAAACGACTTTCGTGCATCTTCGACTATATCGATAACAGGATCCTAAAAACGAGCGAGAGAGCACGTAAACGGCAAGGCCGACCGAGCCGAGGGACTCCTACGCCTCCGGGATACGGATACCTCACTCATCACCTTCCGCGAAAAGTAACTCTCGCTCGGACAAAGCGATTCTGCTACCGACGAACAAGTCCTAATGCTCGAAACGAGAGGAAAGAAAACGCAGCTTGATAATCCAAGCGCTAAATATGTTTAGGCCTCAGCAGCCGCAAAAAACATACGCATACTTCAGACGAACTGTTCCTGCAGGCTCAAACATCGGCAGGGGGAGGAGCAGCACCCTCGGCGTCGTTTCCATCCTCAGCGGAATCTGGCCCAGCCTCAGACGGCAACATGAGCGGACGCCTCGGCTAGCCGCTCCATAGCCTCAGCCAGCTAGCCAGCTGTCCCCCGAGGATCTTAGCCCGGCTCACGGTTTCGGCAGCTTGGCTCCGGGATTGGTCCCGCTCGCGGATGATCTGGCCAAACTCCAGCTTCCGCTGCTGCATCTCCTCGGCCTGGGAAGCCACCTGCTCCCGCGCCAAGAAAGCCTCTGTTCGAGCCGACACCGCCTCTGTCCACGCCACTGCTGCCTTCAGCTTCAGCTCATCGCAGAGCGGCCGAAGGTTCTAAAACCGGGCGAGAGAGACCTTGAACGGCAAGGCCGACCGAGCCGAGGGAATCCTACGCCTCCGGGATACGGATACCTCACTCGTCACCTTCCGCGAAAAGTAACTCGCGCCCAGTTAAGTGGTTCGGCTACCGACGGGCAAGTCTCAATGCTCGAAACGAGGAAGAAGCACGACTTTATACTCAAATACCCAAATGTTCAGGCCTCAGCAGCCACAAAGAACAAACAAACGTGCTCGGGGTAACAATGGTACCCAGACTTAGACGTCGGCAGCGCCCTCGGCGGTTGTCCCGACCTACGGCAGATGTCTTAGTACTCAAAGCTATTACATCTCGCTCTCAAGAGGGTACCATTACACACAGGACTCCAGGTCCATTCCCGCAGGAATGAACAACCTCCACACCAGAAGGCCTGCGGGACAACGAGCCCCGAGCAGCTCGCCTGCGACCACTGCACCAGCAGCGACAACAACCTCCGCCTCGGGTGGCTAGACAGCAGCAGTGATTGCCTCGGGGCAAACACTACTGCGAAAAAGCCCTCGACCCCGTCCCTCGTCCGAGGGGCGAGGACAAGCCATTCAAGCCAAAAGGCCGGGGGTTCGAATCCAGGTGGCGCTGATGGTCTCGTCGGCAGAGGAAGCCTCACCTATGGCGACCACCACCACCTCGGCACCGACGACAGTGGCCACCTGCCCACCAACACCGCACCGACGAACGGCGGCCGCCCCAAAGCGCACCGGCAGGTCCTCACTCCCGTCCTCGCCGAGGCTGTCCCAGAACACGAGTACCGCCCTCGCGGCGTACGACGTGTTGGGCGACCCCTCGGTACAGCTGACGGCGCAAGGAGGACCTGGACATAGCCGGCCCGCGCACGGCGCGACCGATGCCCGTGCGGCGGACGGGCGGCCACGCTCCGCCCCAGCGGTAGGAGGAGGCACCAGAAGCAGCGCCAGGGCCGCTCAGGCCGGGGAGCCAGAGACGCGGCAACTGATAGCGCCACTGGCGGCGAACGCCCTTCTCCCCCGATCACTGAGGGAAGGAGCGGGCCGCTGCCCACGCGGAGGCGTCCCCCGACTCGGTGCACCCTCCCCCTCAGCCCGGAGGATGAACATCCTTGAAGCTGAGGGCGGGGCAGAGGCCGCAGCCCGGCTTGCTTCTCCCCACCACCAGGCTGGTGATCATCCCTACGGATGACCATTGGTGAGGGAGTGCAGCCGGGCTGCATGATGAAAATCCTTGAAGCCGAGCGACGACTGGAGAGCGCCAACCCCCATGAGGTTGCGCTTCTCAAACAGCAGCAAGAAGAGAGCCACACAGCTACACCCCATTTGGGGGCTCGGAAGGTGGAAGGGAGCGATACAAGAGAGGAGTGCGAAGGCATGGCTACTGCCCGGGGGATCGATCCCCTTTTATAGGCAGATGTCCTCACTCGCACCCCCAAGCATCACGGGCAAAGTCTCCACCGGCGTGCTCCAGGGTTCCCACCTTGCGACACGGGGGCTGGGTCCCACACGTCATGAGAAGCTGACCCGAAACGCGAAGGAGGCAAACCGCCGCACGCATGTAACCGCCCTGCGGTTATAAGCGTTCCCCTCATCCTCGCCGAAACCAGCGGACGAAAGGGCGAGCCGCCACGCAGGGAGCATGCAACCGCACCACGGTTATACACCCTTTCGGCTTCGTCACATCCGGTGGACCAACACGGAGGCCCGGTCCCACATATCATGTAACCGGCGCGACGGTCACTACGTGCAAGGAAACCGCACCGCCACCTACGCCAATGCTGCGTCTTCTCGAGTGCGGAACCAGTGCCGCGACTCGAGGCAGCCCCGCGCGTGACCCAACAGTGCCAATTAAGTGCAACGATCACGGGTCAGTCAGCCACGGGGGTAGGCGCGGCAGTCGATATGGCCAAAAGCGGACCGACAATAACTGCTGCAGCAGACGAGCGGAAGCAGCGGTCAAATCACCCCCATGCTCGCGTCCTTTCCTGAAGCGGCAGGGGAGCCCTCGCCCACGGCGTAAAGACAACGCGCCCGCGCTCCGTTCCTCGAACGGCCCACGCACGCGCAGCAGACGCCCCGCGAATCGCCCGTCCTGTCGCGTTAACTCCTTGGCAGAGCAAGCGACACCTTTGGCAGGCGAAGCGGGCGACGTTTCACCAACGTCATGATGACCGCGTCAAGAAAGGTGCGCCGCGTTATTTAAATTCATATCCTTTTTTTCGTTTCCCCTCTCTCTCTCTTGCCACAGGGACCGAGAAAGGGGATATTTCGAAAAGGATCCTTCCCCGCGAAGGAAACGGGCCCCGAGCCCTCCTACTGATCAGGGGTTCGAGGGCTGCGCCCTGCGGGGTCCAGCAGCCGCCCCAGAGCACTCGGGCCCCCGAGCCCTCCTACTGATCAGGGGTTCGAAGGCTGCGCCCTGCGGGGTCCAGCAGCCGCCCCAGAGCACTCGGGCCCCCGAGCCCTCCTACTGATCAGGGGATTCGAAGGCTGCGCACCGCGGGGTCCAGCAGCCGCCCCAGAGCACTCGGGCCCCCGAGCCCTCCTACTGATCAGGTGTTCGAAGGTTGCGCCCTGCGGGGTCCAGCAGCCGCCCCAGAGCACTCGGGCCCCCGAGCCCTCCTACTGATCAGGGGTTCGAAGGTTGCGCCCTGCGGGGTCCAGCAGCCGCCCTAGAGCACTCGGGCTCCGCGCCCATTACTGATCAGGGGTTCGAAGGCTGGCCCCTCGGAAGGGCTCGACAGCCGCCCCAGAGCACTCAGGCTCCGCGCCCATTACTGATCAGGGGTTCGAAGGCTGGCCCCTCGGAAGGGTTCGACAGCCGCCCCAGAGCACGCAGAGTGAGGGATGACCCTGGGTACGTCTGTTACATGGTCGAGGCTCGGGCTACGCTCACGAGGTACCCTATGACATTTCCGAGACCAGCGGGAACGATTTGTAATGGAATCCCACCGGAGGGAGGCACCGAGCCCTCGGACCCTATCGAAATGGGTCCGGGTCTAGCAAATCCCCTGCAGGTACTTTTGGAGCGCGCCTCTAGGCCACTAGCCGACCCTTAACGAACGGGGCACGGGCGTCCACTCGGATCACCCGTTAGCAACTCACTGGAAACACCATGATCGGTACCCTCCGAGGGTAACGTGGCGCTTCCCCCCCCTTCCTCCTTGCGAAAAGGCGACAAAGGGGTGTATGATAAAAGTCGAGACAGTCCTTGATCGTCCTCTCGCTTCGTACAGAGACTCGGGGGCTGCCCTCGCACCCGGCTGCGGCCAAAAACTGTTGACAGCGTCAATAAACCAGCTCGAAAACTCGGAGCCTGACCATGCACTCGGGCTGCGGTCAGGCCGCACGAGGGAACAACCATGCCGACCGAGGCATCATGGCAAGAATTAAGACCTCAGAGGACTCAAACCACTCCTCCGAGGCCTCGGGGGCTACACCCGGCGGGTGCGCTCGCGCGCACCCACCGGAACAGAACATAACCGAGAAAGCCTAGTCCCCTCGCAAAAATCCGGCAGAACCTCCAAGCGAGTGCCTGCACTCCCTTCGAGGCTCGGGGGCTACTGTCGGGTACCGTAATTAGGGGTACCCCCAACACTCCTAAACACGGCTGGTGAACACCTTCAGAGCAAACCATGAAGACAGACAGTTCGGGCCAAAGTCAAAGCTTCGTCTACCAAGGGACGCGATCTCGCCTCGTCCGAGCCTGGCCTCAGGTGGGAACAGTGGTCCCGGACGAATTCACGTCTCGCCCGAGGGTCTTCTCAGGCAGTGAGCGCACCCTCGGCTCGGCCAAAGGCAAGCCTTGTCGTGCAAGCGACCTTGGCCAAATCGCCTTACCAGCCGACCGTATTGCATGCGCATTTAATGCTGAGATCGCCTGACACCTTATCCTGACACGCGTGCCTCAGTCGACAAGGTCGAAGTGACCGCAGTCACTTCGCCCTTTCACTGACCGATCTGACAGGAAAACAGCGCCGCCCGCCCCGCTCCGGGTACTGTGCCAACAACCCGGGTGAAACCGACAACAGCCAAGTTCAGCCTCGAGCGCAACAGGAAGCTCCGCCTCGCCCGACCCTAGGCCTCGGCCTCGGGAGGAGATCTCCGCCTCGCCCGACCCCTGGGCTCAGCCTCAGCCTCAGCCTCGGCCTCGGGAAGAGTCACATCCTCGCCCGACCCTGGGCCTCGGCCTCGGAAGAGCCGCCGCCTCGCCCGACCTCAGGCTCGGATCGACTGCGCCACAAGGGAAACATCATTACCCTACTCCTAGCTAGCTCAGGCTACGAAGGAACAAGACCGGCGTCCCATCTAGCTTACCCCGGTAACAGGCAATGATGGTTCCCCGCGTGCGTCCATGACGTCGGTGGTTCTCAAGCCCCCTACGGAAGCAAGGAGACGTCAGCAAGATCCATGCAGCGCCGACAGCTGTGCTTCTATAGGGCTCATGCACTTCTCCAACGGACACGTTAACACGAGCATAGCGACCAAGCACTTCCCCGCTGGCCACGTAGCACATAGCTACACCCCCCATTGTACAGCTGGGCCATCTCCTTAAGTCTATAAAAGGGGATGTCCAGGAGGCACAGAAGAAAAAAGAGAAAAAAGGAGGAGACGCACGACAGGACGAGTAGACGCACGGCAAAGGGACGGGAGAAGAGGAGCAGGGCCAGACCCTCTCTCTCTCTCTCTCTCTCTCTCTCTCGTGCTCGCTCTCTCGCTCTCGCTCTCTCGCAACGCTTGTAACCCCTACTACGAGCACCCTGGTGCAGGATAATACAAGGTTCATTTCCCCTCTTGTGTTCCATCTCGTACCAACCCATCTGGCAGGGACATGCAACGACAAAATTTACTAGTCGGTCCAGGGACCCCCCGGGTCTGGAACGCCGACAATACCCATTTATACGTGTAACCTGATCAACTATCAAAACTGGTGCTCTGCCATTTCTAATGGTTAACACTGACATTACAAGCGGTAGAGAGCAAAATCTGTTTGTTCTATGACATGACTTATAAAAAAGATGATTTAAGGAAAATAGTGCTGACTTAAATAAAAAAGGGGAAATCCCAGTACCAGAGGCTCCCACATGGGTGAGGGTCTAGGAGGGATAAACCGAGGCAAGCCTTCACCTTGCAAATGCGAAGAGGCTGCTTTGAACCCATAACCTGGTGACTCAGTGAGACATCTCTTACCACTACCCCAGGCCTGCCCTTCTTCTGACATAAAAATGGAAACTATAACCACTCCAATAAGGAAGATTAACAAAACTTAGCCGGGGAGGGAAAGACAGCTCTCCCGGTATCGCATTAAGAATAGATCGAAACATGGCACCGGCCAAGAAAACCACCGAACCCTGGCCTCCCATCACTAACGGGTCGATCAACTGCCCCACTCTGCAACGGTCCACCCGGAGGGTAGCGCGCAGGATTCCGGTCCCCGAGAGCGGGCGGCGGATAGCGATGGGATTTTTTTAACCAAGCCCGAAAATTCACCCCGAGGGGGATCGAACCCAACCTAGAGGTGCTACTCGAAAACATTAACTATTACGCTAGAGGCCCTTTTATTTTCATAAACGTACATATCAATTGTTATTTATTTTCATAAGCGTTTGGATCATAACTAATGTCAAATTCCACATTAACTTCGTAGCAAAGAACAAGAAAAAAAATTATGATTCCTATCCCACATTTATATCCTTCTATAATAGGTGGTATTCTAAGGGTGCGTTTGGTTGTAATGATAGGACGAGACGGGATGGGACGATCCCTCAAATAAGATTGTTTGGTTCAGAGTCAAGGATTGGGATAAGACTATCCCAGTGTTGTCCCCAGTTATCCCTCAAAATTGGAGGGACGAGAGAGGACACCAGGGGACGTCCCTGTCCTGGCTGTCCCGCAACCAAACGCACCCTATGTTAGACCATGGGTGCAGAAAAGAAGGCAAAACAACCCTCAAACTCAATCTCTAAATATTGTATATCCCAATTCACTAGAGGAAGTGCATAATCAATAGGTTCGGCAGCTTTGATGAGCAATTCAGTGAAGGCCCTTGATTGTGATTATTTTGGATAGTAAGATGTCCTTTTGTACCTCTAGAAAAAAGGTCTAGGTTAGAAACATGTTACCTTAATTTTGCAGCTAAATTCTTAGCTGTACAAGCCCCAAAAAGGATCTCAGGCACAACGAGAGAATTCAAGAGAATGTTGGGCAGAGAAATAAAGTTTATCTTTTTCCTCAAGTGGATAAAGCATTCTGTAATGAAATGAGCTTGGTACGCTACCACACAGGGCAGTCTTGCTAACATTAGTTCCATAACAGCTGTACCTGAAGTACATAATGCTGCTCTACTAGCCTGCAAAAGGAAGCATTACCTTCTTAGTTCACTCAAGGGACGCTGAAAGTGCAATCAAATTTGCAGTAGCATCTAGCAATTAACTCAACAAAGAAGTTATGTGATGACAATTTGCACAGGCAGACCTGGCTGCTTAAGTTACAGACACTAAAGGTTAAACCACGAAACAGGAATTTCTCATTAACTATTTTGTTAATATACTTGACTGGGTAGAGATGGTACAGATGCTAATGAGGATTAGCTAACCTAAAATAGTAAAATCATACCAACATGTGTACTCCACACTGTTGGAATATAATATAAG